>JAWWMP010008072.1:0-62361 GCA_035047865.1 Dendrocincla tyrannina
TCTCATCATGTTCCCTCCTGTACTTTCCCATGGTCATCAGTATCTACACTTTACTGTCTTGTATCAAATCATCCAAGTTCCCATGCCCTTGATTTCTGAGCCATTCCTCAACAACATTACCTTGCTCTCCGCAGAACACCACGTATATCAAGGCAACATTCATCAGGTGAAAACACCTGCTTTAGATTTACACATATGAGGAGTGTGTTTCAACAGTGGTCCTACCACTCAGGTCTGAAATACAGAACCACAGAACAAACCAGGCAGGCAGGAAGCTCTGGAGAGCATCCATCTCTGCCCCTGCTCCGAGCACCCAAAACACCGAGTTAGGCTGGATTGCTCAGGACCTTGTCCACTTTAGTGTTGAATCATTTTGAGGATGGAGATTCCACAGCCTCTCTGGGAAACCTATTCCAATGTTTCACCACCCCCACGGTGAAAACATTTTCCTGATATTTAACTGGAACCTCTCTTTTCGCAGCTTGCTTTTGTTGCCGCATATCTTGTTGCTGCACATCTCTTGAGGAGTTTGGCTCCCCCTTCTCCTTGACCTCCAGGCTGAACTGGCCCAGGTCTCCCAGCTTCTCCTTGCACATCACAAGCTCCATCCTCAGCCAGCTTGGTGGTCCTCTGCTGGACTTACCCCAGTTTGTCCATACCTCTCTTGTACCAGGAGAACCAAAACTGGACCCAGTACTCCAGATGGAGCGCCAGAAAACTGGCCTGAAACCAGTTTGCTTTCCAGTTTCATGTCACTTCTTAACTGGGAGTAGAGACTGACACCCGCCTCGCTGCAACCTCATTTTAGGTAATTGTAGAAAACAATAATGTTCCCCCGGGCCTCCTTTTCTTCAGGCTAAATAGCTCCAGCTCCATCAGCTGCTCCTCAAAGGGCTTGTGCTCTTCACTACCTTCATTGTCCTTCTTTGGACATGTTCCAGCCTCTTTGGACACCCTCCAGCAAGGAGTTTTCAGGGAAGTTCTATCATAGACAGTCCCTGCTCAGGAGCACGGGCAGACTGCTGCAAGTCTGAGTTTGTGCACTGTGTTAGCCCAGCAGGATCCTGATCACACCTGGGATATCTGAGTGAAACATGTATTTAGTCTCTGAACCTGGACAATCAGCAGCCCACTCCCCATGGCATTCTGCTGCCCAAATCCATGGACATCCCCCACTTTTTCCCTGCATTGTGCAAGTGTTATGATGGAAATAAATTCCAAAGAGACTGGAACCCATTCAGTCTTCTGCACTGTATGCTATAAGTCTTGGTTGTAATGCCTTCTCTTAGGATGATGGTGTGTATGGAAAATCCAGGTGAGATGAAGGGGTTTAAGCCATCTATACTTCAGCACCTCCCAGAAAGGTGTAGAGAAAACAATTTAGACTGATTCGTGATTGTGCACATTTGGAAAAATCCCTTCCCTAAGCTGGCAGTGAGACACAGGTACAACAGTGACAGTGATTAACTCCTAGGAAAGAAATGGCTCAAGTGATTTCTCTGTCCTTTTGCATGAGGACCTCAAACATGACTGGATGGAAAATACACCTGTGTGCAACAGGCTGTTGACATCTGACCAGGATGTCAACTGGATGGAATTGGTATGGTATGTTAGACTTGTGGTTAGACAACAGGAACTGTGGAGTTATTTGTACCTTTTAGTCTAAACCAAAATGATATCTCACATGATGGAAAGAAAGAGTTATGAGCTGTGCTCCATCCCAGGAAAAGGTCTGGGCAGCTGTAAAACCTCTGTTTTGAAAGCTTCCTTTAGAACCCCAAAAAGGTGTTGGTCATTTTTCACGCTGTCCAATACTAAGACTAAAACGCTGTGTGGCAGAGAATCCTGATTTGTTCTTCCCTAATCCTGAACTGCATCTGACTCTGCTGGAAAGGACAAGTGTGCAGTAGGAATTTTCTGTATAAAAGATCTATGCTTAAAGAGTTCATATAGGACAAAAACATATTAAATTTAAAAAAAAAAAACCTCATAAGAACAGAGAAGAAATATAAACTTTGCAGAATATAAGACAGCCACGTCATTACACCAAAGCAGTGTAATTGGCATGAACGGGCACGAGGCACGTGTTTCATTTATCCAGTCTGGGTCCGGCCCGTGTTTCGATTGCTGTTCCCATTCCAAATAACAGAAAGCTGTTATAAATCCCAGACAAGTAACTTTTGTTTGGACCTTGGAATTAATTTGTTTGTCCAGGACTGACTAACAGTTCTCGGGAAGGTTGGGCTGTACTGGTGCTGGCTGGGAAGGAGTTAACTTTCTTCCTGGTGCTTTCCAGTTCCTCTCTATAGCCTCCTAATTTTCCTGTAGCATTTAACAGCTCATGTCTAATAACCTGTGGCTGAGAGACCTTAAAGAACCTTGAAATAAGGGACATTCAGATAAGACCTTAAGATAAGTTAGGACCCTAAAATAAGCTAGGACCAAGGCAACACAGCCCTGGTGGGTGGGAAGGTAGAGGTGGAGGGGGCCATCCCAACAAGGGGGCTGTGGGGCTCAGCTCTCTGCTCCGGAGGGGAGGCTGAAGATGGGGTTGGGATTGCAGAATGTGTTTGTAACTCAGGGTGGTGGGTGCTGCCAACCTTGGGCACGAGGAAACAACCCCACCTCTCCACAGTTACAGAGATAAGATAACAAGCCCTTGATAGCCTGCTATGCCATGCCTGTGTTTATCTCAGGCTCCCCTCAGCTGCTGTGGAGGGGCCTCCTAAGCACAAAACATCTCCTCTGACCTCTCCATGGCAGACAGGAACCACGCTGCCACTGCGTGCTGGGCTCTGTCTCACCATGCATATGGACACCAACGCTCCTCTTCCCCTTGGGACACTTCCACTGGTTGTGGAAGGCCCATGAGCCTTCCCAAGGGTAGCTGTGGCTAGCTGGATGCTGGATTTAAAGGCACTGTGTAGACTGACAGGACAGAATCATCCAGTGATGCTCCACACAGTGTAGTTCTCTGAAGGACACACATATCTAAAGGCTTTTTTTCTGGAATTTACCCGGTTTCCTACAGAATACTTTATCCTATTATTGTCTTTGTGCTTCAAAATATCAGACAATTTCTATCCAATTATGGTAACAAACGAAAACAAGGTGTAACCAATAAAGCTCAAGCCAGCAATAAAGCTCCTAGCGTCACCTGAAGAGCTTGTGCACCAGCACGAGACCGTGACGCATTGGGTTTTGTCATTTAATCCTATGCCAATATGCCTCCATGTTAGATGTGCCAATAAAGATAAGCAGAGAATAAATCATGGCTCCATGGCCTCTCCTCTTACCCTGGAGACTAGGAATGTCCCCAAGCCACCCCACCCTGACAGGCAAGTACTTGCCAGGGAGAGGGCTTACCTGGCTGAGCCCTCCTGTGTGCACACAGCATCATCTTTTCTAGACCAATGAAGATTAAAATCCTCACTTGATTTTCTGGTTTGCCACTCCCCCCTTCCCCACCAGCCCTTCATGTCTTCATTACATAGATGTGAATGCCTTGAAGGTGTCATCATGTGCAGTTCCAGGGCAGGATTTGGAGAGGTATCAGTGACCTCAGCGGTGGCATTTGCCTGCCAGCTCTTCAAGGGGCACGGCTCTGCTGGCAGAAATGGGACTGTTGTGATTAGCTGTATCAGCTGTGGATGTGGCACAAAATATCCTCAGGCCATGATTTGTTGTAAGAGGGCTAAAGGCAGGTCACGGAACTTTATAATCTGACATGCCATAAATGCAAAATGACTGTACATATTATTGACTTCCTTTACAGTATTACCTAAGCACAGGCATAGGTGCCACTGATATCAGTGTCTGTCAAGTCAGAGACTTCTGAAATCAGAGTTGTTAGCTCACAGTGCTTGATTAGCATTGACCTATGGGGTAACAAAGGGAGGCTTCTCTGCAAGCACTGAGATGCTGCAACAAAGCCTACCAGGAAGAGAATTGCTGCTGGAAGTGTAAAGCAAACCAGTGCCAATTCTAGTGAGGCAGTTTGGGCTAAGTCACACTACCTGACAGCTGGGACCAGCTCAGAGTGCACTGAGGGACAGTCACTACGATCCTTGATGTGTTTTGGGCAGCCCTGCATCCACCCTCCAGCAGGGGTTTTTCAGGATTAGGTTCCCAAACTGTCAGCATCCAGACATGAAAGTGCCCTAACTTCCCAAACAGTCCAAGCACTCATGCTGCATCCAACATTTTGCAGGCTGTCTCTGTGAAATAACCCCTGAGCATAAACTTAAATGAGACACTTCTGTTGTAACATTAAAATAAATGGGGATTTCTTTGAAACCCTTGAAGTGAAACTCTTCAGTTCCCCCCATGCAGCAGGTAAAGCTAAATCCTTTATCATTTAAGGACATGTCAGTTTAGCAGACAACCTGGAATAACCAAGAACTGAAGTCATTTCAGGTCTTGGTCATTACCCTCTTCCCCATGGTACACCGTGAAGGCTGCAATGGGGTGGCAAGACTCTCAAAAAAATCTCATAGTGGTTTAAAACAGATTTTAAACCACTCAGGTTTAAAATCAGACTCAGGTGATGATTAAATGCAACAAGGTAAGGGTGGGCTCTCAGCATATGTGTCAGCAGCAGCTATCACATCAACCCTCTCCATGGAATGAGGAGAGGTTTTGTGGGGCACAGAAGAGTCACTGCACCAAAGCAGAGAACAGAAAGATACTTAGGGATGTGAACACTTAAGAAGCCATAAGCTGTGGCTGCCCCATCCCTGGAAATGTTCAAGGCCAACTTGGATGGGGCTCTGAGCAACCTGGTCTGGTGAAAGGTGTCCCTGCCCATAGCAGAGGTGTAGAATGAGATGATCTTTAAGGTCCCTTCCAACACAAACTATTCTGTGATTCTGTCATTCTGTGAATGCTAATTGGACAGAGTGACCCCTACAGAAAAGATTGTCGTGCTCAGATCGTTGTGGAGGCATGGAAAAGAAACGGGAGCTGCGGAAGGGACTGCACAGCTTACCTGCAGCTCTGGATTTCCTAGCTGAACTTCTCTCTTGGAGATCAGTCTTGCACGCTCTTTACCAGCAGCTGTGTTTGATACTCTGTCATCTTGAAAGATGTCATTCTTTCCCCACTGCTGCAGAGCCCCTGTATGAATTTACAATCTTTACACACATAACTCCTACCAATTTCAGGCACCTGGTCCGTCTGGTGGAGAACTGAAGCAACATGATTGGCCTTGTCAGTTTTACGTCTCCATTCAGTATGACAAGACTGAAATATTTCACAGCTTTAGGACATTTCAAGAAAGGATAAACCTGGTGCTTGACAGTGCTGCCTAAAAACATTCAGAATCCAGTGGATGTACATTCAAATTTCGACTTGTGTAGCCAACACCTATGACTCGGTCTGCATATTTTCCTCAATGACACAATATCTTTTAGTATGTGCTACCTGAGATTTTTGGAAATAACTCTTCTATTTTTTTAGTGGTTTTAATGAAAACTTTATTTAATTAGTTGTTTTAATTAATTATAAGAAAAGCGACTTCAGTCACTTTTAGTTAGCACTTAGCAAAGTTGTCATAAGCTGCTATTGTGGGAACACAGCTTGGGAAATTTACTGAAACTTTCAGTTTTGATAGACTAGCACTGATAAACTCCAGTGAACAAAGCCTGGGAGACAAATGTGTTGTTGAAGTCAGACATCAAGAATGTAGACTTCATGGACTACAAGGTCATTTTGCAGAAAACAAAAGATAGAGACTATAAAAACACTCGGTATTTGTGTTGAAAAGTCCCTACTGGAGGAAAAATATACTAAAAAGAATAAATATGGACTAATTAGCATAAACAGCAAGGAATCAATAACCAGTAGAAGATAGAATACTAATTAATGAAGGATAATTATGCAATTTAGAACCAATGAACATTAATTTCTTTGTTTGCTAAAAATGCATTAATAGGTGGAATAGTTTTATATCAATGTCTGTGTGGAGGCCAGAATTTTGTCAGCCACACACACACCTCCCTGTCAACAATAAAGTAATGCCTTACTCATTATCACTAAAAAGACAGTGTTAGATGGTTCTATTTATCCTGACAATTTCGGAGGATTTTGGCAACCAGATGTGTTTGAAGGAGAATGATGATTGGCCTCAGCTGACTGAGGTATGAAGCTGACAAGAGGATGGTGATCCTGAATTGGAGGTTGCAGAGTAGAGACAGAAACAGAACAGTCAAATTTTTCAAGTCATTTAAAGCAACAGAAAGAAATTACTCACCCAGGCAAGGATATAGATGGGAGAAGGTAAGTCAGACACGGAGACAGGAGGAGCTGGACAGGAGCAGCCCCAGAGTGCAGTGTCCAGGTGCCCAGTGGTATGTTGCTCAGATCATGGAGAATCCCCAAACTCCAGGTCTGGCACTGACTGCCTTGCCAGAAAATATCTGTGAAACCTGCTGGTAACATGTGCAAGCCATTGGTATGGACAGTAGGGCCAGAGACCAGGACAAGGACAACTTGACCTTGGGAGAATCTGCTCAGAACCTGTTGCAGAAATCAGGCAACAGATACCAGAATCCTGACTTTTATATAAATACATATTTACACCTGGTATATATAAATAGATATGTAGATACCAATAAAAAAGAAAATAAAACTTAGCAAGGCAATTTGGCATGGCCCTCTTTAAAACTGTGCTCTTTTCAGATAATGTAGTTATAATAATGTCCTTTTTATGCCACTGTAGTTAGGATAGTTTTAATAACAGCTTTTCCCTGCAAGATGCTGAATACTCTCTTTTTCCATAACTTATTGCAATTCAAGATGCTGCACCCTTGCAGGGATGGGCATTATTTTCCAAGTATAGGCAGCATTTGTGAAGGACAAATTTCAGCTCCATTCCCCTGGATTACCATTATCCATGCTGAAAAGATAAGGTAGTACAGAAAGCAATTGAGATGAGTTAAAAGAATTGCAATGTATTTGGCTACCGAATTGCTTCTGTTTTACACCTTGGCAATTTCTGTTGTGAATGATTAATTCAGGTCCGAGTCATTAGATTAGGCAAACATGCTGACTCAAAACCTAAGAGGAATGAAGGAGGAAACGAAAGGGAATAAGCATAGTAAATATGCAAAACATTTTACAATAAGATTATTTCTGCCAGGTCAAGGCAATAAAGTTTTACTAGCTTGGGCTACATGCATATGGCTGGAACGATGACTGCGAAACAATCCTTGGAAATCTCTGTATTAGGATTAATACAGACATTCAGAATAACACAGAAAGCGGTGCCTTTATGTCTTCGAACATACTTTGTATTCCTGAAGTAACGGCAGCGAAATCTGCTGACAGACAATAGATTTTTAAGGACTTACACCTCAAGGTATGAAGCAATGGCTTCGGTGTTCGGTCTGGGAGCAAGAGGGAAATGTTGAGCTCCTCAGCACTGAGAGATTCCCCAACTCCTACCTGAGCACCACGATCCAAGTATTCCTTGTACCCTCACTGACTCACTTGATTACCTCTTGAAACGACTCCCCCATCTCCTCTCGTGCCCAGTTACAGGGAACATCCCTCTGGAGCATATTTTCCACGGTTTCAGCCCCACCTGGCCCTGCAGAACTGGAACTCAGTGTTTACTGATGGCACAGGTCACATTCTGCAGGCGATACCTGTCTAAGGGCAGCTTTACAGGCAGCACTTCTCTCTGATGGCAGGCTGCCAGGACTGCAGATAAAAGAAAGGAGGGGAAAAACACAATCATATATGATTGGCTTTTCTGGAGATTGGATCAGGAAGAGGCAAGTACAGAAGCTGGTCACTGTCCTCACTCCTTGTGAGTAACCGTGACCCCTCCGGTGTTTCTTGGAAGTGTGTGTCTACGTACTCATTTCTTACCAGGTATATCTGGTACTCAGCTCCTGTGACCAAACCCAGGTTGTTACTTACGATAAAAAAAGGAACTGGAACATTGGTACTCTTGGGAAATTCCCGAAAGTCTGCTTCATTTTAAACCAAGGTTTGCATGAAGGTTCTCGAGTTGCAGGTATTGAAAGGCTGGATATATCGTAGGAGGCTTTCGACAGGAATAGTGAAGCCACTGGATGTTTGAGTCAAAGAATGTGAAAAAGAGTAAATTAATTTGTGGCCATTGAAAGGGAAATTGAAAATACTACGCATTGTAAAATCATTTGACTCAAAACGGAACTATTTATTTTACTGTGATGCATTTACTTTGCTTAAGGTCACTTTAAATAAAAGTGGTGCTTTCTATTTGAAAAACACTAATGACAATTTCCACAGATTCAAACTTTTACAAAAAAAAACAAAAACCCAACCATTTCAAACCAGGTAATTAATGGTGAACTGCCTCTTTCCCAAGAGTGGCTTTTATTTCTATGAGTCTGCATATTCTGGGAAAAGCTTTAAATATCTCCAACTCCTTCTAGCCATGAAATACACAGGATTTAAGCCAACATTAAATATCTATTTTAAGTTTGTGATTTTTGCTGTATGTACTCTTCTTATGGAGACATATGACACCTTAACATTATTTTGCCCCTAAGTGCCTCTGGTTTTAAGGTTCCTCAGCTGAAATTAGAAAATCTTCAAAGCACCAGTTCCTTAACATCACAAGATCCAAGCATTTGGAATTGATTTGTACTTATGAAATTTCTGGCTGTTGTATACTTGACAAAATGAAACAAAAATATTTCATCCACATAAAATAAGATATTGCTTTAGTATTAATAAAAGGTATTTTAAGATGCAGCTTTTTCATTGAAATGTAAAATAGCTTCCAATGGAGTTTAACTTACAGCATGATCACATTAAGCATATTTTAAGGCAATATATAGTGTTCATTCCTGTCATTGTCCACAGTTACATTTTGACTATTACCTCATTACTTTATCTGGAGAGCCAATAAATGACCAACGATGTGCAGTTTTCATGACTCTGCATTTCAGTTATTTATTAAGTTATCTCTAATATGTCAGTTGTCTTTATCAGCTATGGGAAAAATCAATATCTGATAGGACTTCACAGCATGTAGCAAAGTATATAAGCATGAGGTCTGTACTGCTCAGTCTCAATTTGACACTTCAGACCATCTGACCAAGAAGTGCCTCCTGAATCCTCATCATTTCCCTGTTATCTGATTTGCAGGAATCCAAGACTCAAGCAACGATGTCCAACTCCGGTGAGACAGAACTCATACACATGTTTAAGGGCATTCCCTTTACCACCAGGTCTTCTCCAGAACTTTTGAAATCCTTGGATGCTTTTGTTGCTAGAGAAGATGACGTCCTTTTGGTTTCCTATCCCAAATCTGGTAAGTTCTAATTTTAAATGTTACTTGCAGTAAGTCTCAATTTTATGTTTCATGCTCTCTGCTTAAACTGCCTGGGAAATATCTGTGTAGAAGAAACACGAAAAGATGTTCGAGTATGTGAGGATATCATTCTGTCAGTAAATGTTCAAATTACAGGAAATATGGGTCATTTACCTACACTTTGATTCTGTAATTGAAAATAATCCCGGGTCTTTTCATATTGGAATGCAAATAAATATTCCTTACTTGGAAGCAAAATCTGTACTTGAAAGATTTTTCTGAGGACTTTCCACATTCAATTATGAGCAAGTCAACAGTTGTATGAAGTTATTTGTATGGCCCTGGGCTGTAGATTTATTAATTTCTTACCCCCTCTCCACCTGCCTCCCTTGCACACAGAATGACACACCAAAGGGAAAGCTCAACCAGTACTTTCCAAATATACAGACTCAAGTTACTGTAAGGAAAAAACCCCAATCAAACAAACAGGTTATTGTAAAATAAATGATAAAAATAATATGACCACTGACAGACAGTTTGTCTAATGAAATTGTTTTGGTGCTATTAACACTTCTCACAGAGTTACTTTGTACTTCAGCTATAACCCTAATTTTTCAAGTGTTTATGTATTTGGAGCCACTTGAATTATTCAGTCACGTAAAGTTTCTTGAATCTGGGGGTTAGAAGTATCACTTGTTCACAAGAAATCTGCTTCCATATGAAAAATGCATGTCCCACATATTTTCTCAGTAATAAACATTCCTTTTTTTTTTCCTCTTAAAATGACTTTTCTGCAGGCACCCACTGGCTTGCAGGAGTTATAACAAAGCTTTACGATACTCAAGTCACATTAACATCTCCCATTGAATTTGGAGACATTTCCAAACTGGAGGAGCTGAATAATCTCTCATCAAAGAGAATCATCCCAACACACTTAGACTACAACATGTTACCTCCCAATTTTAAGAACAAGAAATGCAAGGTAAGGCAAAAGTTACATAAAAGCAGTAATATATGCTAAGTGTCTGCTAGGAATCTATTTTGTCCTGTTGATCCTTAATAAGTTTTGAAGGATTTGCAGTTTCCAGAAGTGGTTTGCATTGAATTTTGGAGACACAGCTGATCAGCAGCATAAGCAGAGACGTGGACTAGGACTGGGTTCTGCTCCTGCCCCACTGCTCCCAGGGGGTCATTGGTACAGCAGCCACCACACAAAACAGAGCACCAACACCTTTCAATCAGAAATCTCTCATTAGGGATGGGGGTTTGCTCACGGCCTCATTTCCTAGGGTCTTAGAAAATAGTTATCTTGGGTACTTACGGGCTGTGCTGGGGTTGAAGGTACTCTGCCCCTCCTGCTGAAGCTTTGGGAAGAACCCATAAAGATAATGGGCAAACAGAAGAGAAATTCAAAGTGGCGGGCAGATTCAGATCACAGTTTTGAGTTCATAAGATCATAGAATCACCGGGGTTTGAAGGGACCTTAAAGATAATCTAGTTCCAACCCACAGGCTGTGGGCAGGAACACCTTCCACTAGACCAGTTCCTCCCATGCTAATGGGGGAGGTCTTTAAAAATAAGCTCTGGGTCTCAGATTTTATATTAAAAGTTCAAAATGTCAGGATTACTCAGATCCAGATTTTTGGGACAAAACAATTGGAGCGAAAGGCCAAAATTTATGTTTTGCAGCTGTCCTATGAATGTTAATTAGTAAATGTTTTCATACGAGAGATATACAAGATTGTAAAGTGACTCATGAGTTAAAATTAACACAGGCTTTCTCATAAAGCATTAACATTACTCAGCTGTGGCAAACGCACCTCCTTTCACATGGAATTGTTTACTAACCACTACGGACTCCTGCCTGAAGCAAATACATTTCTAATTTAGTGGCACGGTCACTGAGGGGGGAATCCTAAAGAAAAGGGCTTTGACACTGCAAACTGCCTGTGAAAATGCTCTATTTACACACAGAGCTTCTCTAAACTAAAGGAAGGATATTATCATTAATAAATATATCATCTTCATTTACAGATGATCTACATCAGCAGAAACCCAAAAGACACTGCGGTTTCCATGTACCATTACTACAGAGACAACCCAAACCTTCCCACTATAGATACCTGGACTGCTTTCTTTGACTTGTTCTTAAAAGGGAATGGTAAGAACAAATGTTTTTCCCTTCCATTTTACATTAGCTTATTATGCGCAGAAAGAGTTCAGAAATGTGAACTGTGTGAAAACTCCCTATTCATATGGCATTAGCTGGGGGGCTGGGGGTGTCAGGATAAATTCTAATGCCAAGCTAAACAAGAGCAAATGGCAGGATTCTCTCTTCAGGCCTGCAATAAGCAGCTGCATCTTTCCAGCTCTTTGTAGGTTCTTGCTGTTCTCTACAGACCTGTTAAAAAGCCAGCTCTCCCAGAAAAGACCCTGCTTTAGTTTCTCCCCGTGAACACTCTGCACCCCCTGACTGTTTGTTGATTCCAATGGGGATTTTCCTGTGTCAAAACTTTTCCAGCCTTGACTTGTGAACCTCAATAACAGACTGCTCCCCCCCAATAAGCTGAGATAGGGGAGGTGTGTGTACACAGCTCCTCCAGGCAGATGCAGGGGTGGCCACAGCCCACTCCCGTGCTGGGCAGGGTGGGGGCTCTGTTTGATGGAGCTGGGCCAGCTCTACACGTGCCCAAGTGCAGAAAACAGGGCATGTGAGGAGACTGTCACTAGTCTGCACCAACAGCTACGACTCCAGGTCTAGTGTAATCTCCAGTCTTGGAAACAGCCCTGGGCGGCCCTTCAAAGGAGTCTGGACATGCTCATAAAGCTCTCCTGCACACGCTCTGTCTGATGTGTTGTCACAGCAGAGGGGTCCAAAGACCAAGGACAGGAGGGAGATTTTTATGAGTGGTGGGATGGAAGTTAACAGCAGGACCTTGCTCACGTTATCCACTCCCATTTTTAGTGTTTTATTACCCCTTTGAGGACATGTGTCAGCCCAGTGATGATAACAGCCATAATGATTGATCAGCCTGAAAACTTTGACAGAAAAGTGCCACTGCAGTCATCCTGGGCTCACATCAGAGCTCCAGAAGGCAATTTGTTTACTGCCTTCTCTGGGCTTTGGCTCTGATCTTGTGTTCCTGGTTCAGAGCAGGC
This sequence comes from Dendrocincla tyrannina, assembly GCA_035047865.1. Classification (NCBI taxonomy): domain Eukaryota; kingdom Metazoa; phylum Chordata; class Aves; order Passeriformes; family Dendrocolaptidae; genus Dendrocincla; species Dendrocincla tyrannina. Next base: position 12,467 of record JAWWMP010008072.1, read on the forward strand.
CTAAAGCACAGGCTTCAGTGATTTGTGGGTCCTTGGCATGTTAGTATGGACACTGAAAAGACATCAGTGAAAAAAGAGAAAAGAGGGTTCTGTTCAGGGCCAGGTTGGATGGGGCTGTGAGCAACCTGGTCTAGTGCCTATGGTGGAGGGTTTGAAGCTAAATGATCCTTAAAGTCCATTCCAACCCAAATCATCCTGCGATTCTATGATTACATTTTAAAAGCATCTTCCATTTACCTGTAAATTATTAGCCACCTTCTCTTTTCTGAGTGCTTACACATAGCATAAATAGATAACTATGTTGGTTACATCAGAAATTTAGGTAAGAGGTGATGCAAAAGGAAAGGCTGTCATTTTTGCTCCTAATAGAAACATATGACTGCTGTGCTGCTTGATTCAGACCCTGCAGTGCTCTTGCAGGGTTAATATCAGTTCAAAACAAGGGTTAGGACACAGAGGGACAACTGTGGTGCCATCCCGGGAGTCTCCAAGGCTGACTGCTCCTGAATCCAGCAGGGCTATGCAGTTGCTGGCCACATGCCCAGTGTGGCTGACCAGGAGAGCAGGCTCTAATTGCACACCGTGGAGCACACGTGCCTTGCACTCAGAAAACTGCTTTATGTGCTGGAGAGGGCTACAGACTGAAGCATTCAGCTTAATTATAACCATTAGTTATGATTAATACTTAATTACAACTCACAGCTTGCAACCGAAAGGACGGGCATTGCAAGATTATATTCTTCTGGTGGTGGTTATAAAGCAAAGTCACAGTTTGGGAGAACACGGGCTGTGATTGCTCTGCCCAGACCTCCTCTCATTGCCCTACGAGAGGCTTTGTCTTCCCTTTCAACCAGAAAGGTCAGAATGTTGTTTTTCAAAAGAAAGCTGAAATTTTGCTGCCCTCCCACGGTCCACGAAAAGGAGCATTCAGACAAAACAAGTGTGACTCAGTTGTAAGCCATTTTATCCGTTTCATTTGCTGAATGATGTATTTGCCAAAGTTCTTTACATAATTCTTCTTTGGTGCTTAAAAATGATGCTGATTCCCTTCCGCTGAGACAAAAGAGAGCAGACGACAGTGTGCTCCATTTAACAGAGTCCTGATTTCATTTCCTGCTGAAGTGATTATATTTCTAGCTGTGACCACAGACAGGCAGTCATTTGCTGAGATGCTCAGATCTTGTTAGGGCAGTACATTTTTCTCATTATTGGCCTTTCCTTAAATTTGGAGCCTGTTTGCCCTACAGAATCATATCTCAGAATAGTACCTGCATCTCTGATACAAAAACAAGTTCCAACACAGAACGGTAAGCTCTTTGGATGTCACTTTTGTAAGTTTGAGTCACTTGACACAAAGAACTGCATCTGTTTTCATACTATGAAGGGATCATTTCCCTAAACGTGTGAGGTACCACCATAAAGTTTATCTGAACCTCTTTTACGTGGGTTTTCTTTTCAGTTGTCTGTGGATCCTGGTTTGATCATTTCCTAAGCTGGGAAGAACATGAAGATGACAAAAACATCTTATTTTTGTTCTATGAAGACATGAAGAAGGTAAATATGCTCTGTGCTCTTGGTTCAAAATGCATTACTTGTAAATGAGCATCATTAAAATATCAAAGAGGAAATTATAATGAAAAAGGAGAAAGAGGGAAAACACTAATGTATGTCTTTGGGCATAGTTTATATTTGCATAGAATTTTATATTAGTGAACTAATTCTGACTGCACAAGTTATATAAATATCAAATCCTGTGAGAGCTGCATCTCTTACAGGCAGGATGGGACTCATATTACATAATTTTCCCCAGGCTACAAAGAGAATTTTAAGTTCCTCTTTCCTGGCCCTGTGGAAAGACCAACCAAGGACATCTGTCCACACATTAATTTGCTATGTCTGACATTTCAGGTGAAATTTTCAAAAAGTCATATAAGACAACAGAAGTACTTGAAGTACTCATGGTCAGTGGCACTTTTGTTCCAAACAAACAAGAACATTAGAAGCTGAAGGGGTAGACAAACAGTTCTGGTGAAAGGAAATTATGCAAACACTGCTTTGTTCTTCTTAAAAAAAACCAAACCAAACCAAAAAAATTAAAACAACATAACTTTCAGAGAATGAATTATGAATTTTTGGGTGAATAGAAAACACTTCCCAGTGTTTCTATTAAAATAAGTTTGTTCACTTTTTGGGAGCAAAAAGAATTCCGCTATGAGGAATATAAACAACCCATTTTGGCTTCTGAGTCACTTGTTGGATCTCTAGACACAGCACCTCCACTGACAGAAGCTACTTACACAGAAGCTGAGCTTTGAGTATTTCTCTATTCCCAGTTCTGAGAGACAGGAGAACACTTCACCTGAACGGGGAGTGAAATTGGGCATATAACTGTGTTTGATATGAAATACTCAGTATTTGCTAATTTCTGGGAGTATGGAAGAGAGGGGAATCGGGTTTGCTGTACCTGTCATCTGCACAGTCCAAAGACGTATCTGGCTTTGCTTGAAAGCAACTAAATCTGTGACAAACTTGTTATGTAATAAATAAGATCCTTTTCGAATTAGTTAGAAGTCTGATAATCAGCTTAAGAAACCTTAAAGCTTTCTTTTTCTTGTACCTCAGGATCTCCCTAAGGTTGTAAAGAAAATTACTTTGTTCTTGAGTCTAAACGTCAGTGAAAAAGATATCCAAGACATCTGCAAGAAGTCCTCATTCTCAGAGATGAAAAATGACACAGAAAAGGAGAACAGCGACCCCAGTCACACGGTGTGTGCTCTGACATCCAACAGGAAGCTGATTTTCCGGAAAGGTGAGCTCCTTTGTGCTTAGCACAGCAGCAGGAGTGGGAATCCAGACAGGGACTGAGGACCGGGTCTTTCCCAGAGTGGAGTGGTGCTTTGGGTGAGCCCTGGGAAGCAACAACAGGATTCTTCCATTTGAAACCCTCTTGCAAATCACTTTCTTTCTGAGTTGCCTGGTTGCAAATGCAGCCCTAACCTAGAGAAGCACAGAGAGTTGGAACAGCAGCCTGACCCATGGGAATGGGAGCTGTTGAGCTAAAAGGAGAGGTTCACTCAGCATTACTCTCTATCTATGTTTTTTTACCTAAAAGTTGACCACCCCAGTCTTTTACAACATGTCTGCTCTAATACCACCTGCAAAGGTCACTCAATTTACTAGAAAAAGAAAGAGCGAAACACAATCCTTCTGAATAAGACTGCTCTTATCACCTCTTATCTGACGGAAATGGTCCTGCGAAAGGAATATGCTGACAGTGACAACAACAAAAAAAATGGCCATAGGCAGCTCCAGACCTTGGCCAGGCTGGAATCCACGGGGAAATCTTCCACAGTGCTTAATTCAGACGTGACTTTCAGATATCTGCAGGAGCTGTTTGCTTGCTCCTGACATTTCAGAAGCTTCCTCAGGTTTGGATAACAAGTAAACCAAACCCACCATGTTTACATGGGTTTTGGTTGCTTTTATTTAGTTACTTTTTGAACAGCAATTGACAGTTTAAAACCAAGAGTTGCTTCAATTAATAAATAGGGAAATGGTGTGTTCCATTAATTCAGAATGTTTTTACCAACGAGCTGAAACAAATGCCACCATACAACCTGTCAGTAAAAAAAGAAACAAACAAAAAAATTAGTTGCATTTCTCTAAGCCAGTGAATTCTGACAAGATATGTTGAAAATTTTGAAAAATCCCAACCCTTTCACTTCCAAGTAGTTCCTATGCAAATCCCAGAGGTTTAGCTGGTTCAGCTGGTTTACAGATTTATATGTATATATTATTCTTCAGGCTCTCTTTTCCTGACCTTTCTGATTGAATGCTATTTTAGTCAGTAAGTGGGGTGACTAATTCAGTCAGCTTTGGGATACAAGGTCTTCAGAGCGTGCACTGAGGGGAAACGAAGCATTGTCTCATTAAAATGTATCAGTTTCAAAAACTATTTCCTGTTTGCTCAAACTGGATAACAGCTTAGACACCTTTCTGAACACGAGTGTGCATGGCCACCCTGAAGTATTTAACTATATTTAAAGTCTCATCCATCGAGAGTCCCAGAGATTAGGAGCAGGTGTGAGGGGGGGATTCATCCATCAGGTCCCTCTGGGCTCCTGTTTTAGGAATCTTCTTTAGACATGTGGCTGCTTTTGGGGCACCATTCATATAATGAGTTCTAGATGTTGACTAGAGTGACCTGTAAAAGCCCCTTCCAACTTAAACTGGTCTATGATTCTATGAAATTTTTAGACTGTTTACAAGAACATGTAATAGAGACACTATTTATGAAGACGTAGTAACAGGACAAAGGGGCAACTGAAATGGGGTAGGGAAGAAATCCTTTACAGTAAGGATGGTGAGGCGCTGGAATAAGCTGTCCAGGGAAGCTGTGGATGCCCCATCCCTGGAAGGGTTCAAGACCAACAAAACCACTACTCGCAATCACAACCTACCACAGAGACTATGGTTAAAAATATATCAATAATCTTTGCCAACTGCAACATTAACAAAACCAGGCTGCCTTTAAATCATTTCTTTGCTTCATATATTGCTAACTTCACTCTTCTTACCGTTCCTGCTCCCATAGGTGCTGTTGGTGATTGGAAAAACCATTTCACTCCAAAGCAGAATAGGAGGTTTGAGGAGATATTTAATGAGAAAATGAAACTCAGCAAGATGGCACAAGGTTTCATCTACGAATTTTGATTCCATGTGAAGAACAACATCCAGTTACCAGCAAACATACATAGAGCAATTGGTGGGAAATTCTGAATGGGCACTCCCATTTAGTTTAAAATGCTCCCAATAGGAAAGATTGTAAACATGAGATTTTGAGGACAGGAAAATTCTGACACAATGCCAGAGCTGAACTCAGTTCTCAGAGGGCAGATGTATATATGGTTTTGCAGAGTCAGGTGTCAGACACATTTTTTGACAACCAAATATACATCATCACTTATTTATTTTTTTTTTGGCTCCAAGGGGATTTGAACAGACTTCTTAGATCTGAATTAGGAGTTTTATCAAATATACTAAGGGGAAATCAAAACCAAAACCAGAACAAAACAGCAAAAAAAAAAACTGTAAGAAATTGAATATATACAAAGTCTAAAAACATATAAGAAATTGACCAAAATCTTGACCCATCTCTCCTTCTGTAATACACCATGATTTGTGAATTGCCTACTGTTATTGATACTGAACTCGAAAACTGCAGCTGTGTATCTGAAGATCCATAGTGAAGTCTGTTTACAAAAATGTGTCTCTTTTTTTTACAATACGTAGTTCTTTGATGTAACTTATTTCTGAGTTAGGTACTGTATAGGGTTTGTGTTTTAAATACAACTGATATGAATCCAAATAAATTTCTGTGGCATATGTTGAACGATTTAAAAAGTGGCTTTTTTCCATTTGACTTTCTTTCTGCAAAATGCCTGTTCCCAGGGTTTTGATGGGAACCATTTTCCTTCGCAGTCCTTGTGCAATAGAACTCAACAGCTCCACTGGGGCAAACAAACCACGACTCAGAGACAGCTTAATCTGAACATGACTTATTTATCTACCCTGCCCTGATAAGACAGATTTTCCAAGAATCAGCTGTCTGTGTTCACATCCAAGGGACTGTTTCAGGAAATCAGTGAAGATTTTTCTTCTGATTTATTCCATTATGCGTTTGGGGGGGGGGTTTGAGTCCTCACCTTTGCTTTGAAGGCTGGCTTTAAGGACCCTTCTCCCCAGGTTAGTTTTCCCCAGCCATACAGTTACGAGGCTGAAAAGCTGAGGTATAACCTTATTTAGTGAACATCAATCTCTCTCCAGCCACACACTTCACACTTGCCCCACGGCTCTTTCATTTCAGAGCTGATTTTGCATCTGCATAAATGGTACTGAAGTTACTTGCTGAAGAGAGTGAGAGAAAAGCCTGTTTACCCCCACCTCCTTGTTATTTACCAGTTCAACACCAGGGAGATGCTGCCCTGAGCACTGCTTTTTGCAAATGATCCACCTGGAAACCAAAATTTTCATGTTTTGCTTTGCTCTTCTGACACTAAAATCACTCTCTCTCCCTCCAAAACTCCACGGACCACTGTTATTCTACTTTCAGGTGTCACTCTTCCATTGTTAATAAGTGGCAAGAAATCAGATAATGAAGATGCTTAAACATTTTACTGAAAGACTTATTGTTTTTCTGGCCCTTTGAGTACGGCAAAAAGCCAAAGGGTCCTTGGGCAAACACAGTTTGCAAGCAAGTTTAACTGCATTAAGGGCTGTAAGCAGCATTTACATGTACCTTCACATTATGAAATTGTGTGTGAAGGGACAGCATGAGGACATGCTTCATGGATCAGTGGGGAGTTAGAGCATGCACTCCTGAAAACTGGCAGAAGGGATTATATTGGAATATAACGTAGGAAGTGTTTTGCCAGCTGACCTCTAGTGCTGCACTGCAGACTTAAATGGCTTCCAAAATAAAGATTTGCCCAGTGCCACTTCATACAAAGGCAGCACTTTTAGTCTTAGATGCAGCTTTACTCAAGCTGTTGCTCAATACAGGCACAACTGAGGTAGAGTGCAGCAACTGGCTGGTAATGATTAAAAGCTTGAGAAAGAAAGCAGCTTCTGCCAGCAAAACTCCAGGGTAGCAGGTCCATCCTGCACTGGCACAGCCTGGTGCAGCTGCAGAGAGCTACGTCACAGGTCCAGAAAGCCAGGCTGGACACTGCTCGTGAAGGGCAGGGTGTGTGGTGCTGTTGGCAACCAGGGTCTCACTGCAGGTGCTACACCCACCACTTCTTTCATCCTCTTTCCTCTTGCTCTCCCCACCGTGCCACCACTCCTCCTCTCCTTCCCATGACTGTAACAGTGGGATTCAGAAGGAATGCTTCAAAGAATTGTCAGTCCGGTTCCACACATCATTCTGGGAGGTTGTGGAGGTGTTAAGGAACTTTCAAAACTCCCGTAGTAAGATGTAAAAATGCCTCCTCCCCTCTTTGTTTTTCTCTCTTTTTCACTATGGCCGTTAAAATGTTTGTGGAGGGTGACATTTCAGGCCTACAAAATATAAAAGCACTGATCCAAATCATACCTAGAGCACAGCAATCCTAGTTTTGGAAGAAATAAAGCCCTGTGCAATCTCTATTACGTGGAAATGCTTACAATAGAGCTTTCCTAACATATTTCCCCTTCCTTAGCAAGGGCTCTTCCCAAGATTGATTTAAGTAGAAAGGACAGGATTAAACATTTACTCCGTCAGAGCTGAGATATGAGGCTTCTACCTGCTCCTGTCAAAGTTAACCTGCTTTGCTTGCTACCCAGGCTCACCTGGCCTCTGGGTCAGATAAAAAGAAAGCAGAGCATTTGGAGGGCCAGAAATCTTGTGAGAGGAGCACATGAATTCCAGGCCTTGCTTTATGAACCTCTTCCCTGAAAACATCACACAATTATCTTCTAAAGTAGCTCTCAGAGAAGAAAAGGTGCTCAGGTAGACATCCCAGCAACCTGAATTTTAAGTCATATTAGTTCTGACACAATGAGCGATGCAGTTTCTTAGAGGGAAACAATTACTGGGGGAAAAGTCTCACCAAATAGCTCCAGGAACACCTTGTAGAAGATGCAAAATAGTCTGGGAAAGTGAGAAGAGCAAGCACGACAAGGAATCTGAGCTAGTTCTGTTGTTGTTTGAAGCCAGAAGTCATGGGAAAACAGAAGACTCAAGGCAGGGGATCGATGGCCGGGTTTCTGCACTGGGTCTGAGGAGAGACGCTGAAGGCAACAAGACAAGGCTTTGCTAGTAACCATCTGTCAGCTGGAAAGGTAAAGGTGGAAGACAAGAAGGAATTTCTGTGGGGTTTGCTTCACGACCATGAGAGAGGAAAGACAGTCAAAAGAGCCAAGGGCACTCCTGCTGAAAAGACAGCAGGAATCCCAGTGGCGATGGGACAGGAGAAATCAGGCTTGACAGAAAGGGTTAAATATGTAGGTGAAGGCAATCACTAAAAGACCACGTTCAGAAAGGGGGGAAGAGGGCTGAGGGGTTGTATCACTCCTTCACCAGTTCCAGCCTCATGGGTGACCACAATCCTCCTCTTTTCAAGGGACCAGAAACCATCAGATAATTGTGCAGGAACTTCTCTATTAATTTTGGCAGGAGACTGAATTAGTTACTGAATCCATTTAGCTGTCCTGCCTACCAGAGAAGATAAACTGCTGGGAAAGACTGATGGTGCCTGTGGTGAGACACTGCTCCTCCTGGGCTCCCACAGAAGAGGCTTTTCCTGGGCCAAGCAGGGAGGAGAGAAAGCACCTCACAGCCCTAACAGGGAGCGAGTGGGAACACCCACCCAACAGCTGCTCGAGCGAGAAAACAGCAAGAGAAAACCATGAAGTCACCAATTACACCGCTGTGCCTCCCTTTGGCCTCTTTCCAATCTGGTCCTGAAGGCCAGTGATAAGCAGAAGAGCGAGCCGTCTTGGAAACGCCTGCAACCCCACGGGACCAGAGGCAGGTCTGCTCTGGGGTGGGCTCTGCAGCCATCCAGGCTCTCTGCCAGGAGAAAAGGAAGCAGCACTGCCTCGGAAGGGAACAGCAATGTTTGTTCTTCACTGACATCTATTGACTGCAGTGCTGTAACTGCAAAGCCCTGCACGATTTCACAGGATGCTACAAGGCTCCAAAGCAGATGCAGACTGAAGGGAATCAGCCACAGGCTTGAGAGTAGAGGTCTGTCCTGGCTACCTGAAGCACAGCCTGCTTAGGATCATGAAATCACAGAATGGCCTGGGTCGGAAGGGACCTTAAAGATCACATAGTTCCAACCACCCTGCCCACCTTTCACTAAACCAGGTTGCTCAGAGCCCCATCCAACCTGGCCTTTAACAGGGATGGGGAATTCACAACTTCTCTGGGCAATCTGTTCCAGTGACTCACCAGCCTCACAGCAAGGAATTTCCTCCTAATATCTAACCTACTGTCAGTGTGAAGCCATTCCCCCTTGTCCTATCAGTCCAGACCTGGTAAATAGTCTCTCTCCACCTTGTAGACTCCCTTCAGATACTGGAAGGCTGTAATTGAGTTACCCTGAAGCCTTCTCTTTTCCAGGCTGAACAACTACAACTCTCTCAGCCTTTCCTCCTCCATCCCTCTAATCACCTTGGTGGTCTCCTCTGGACTCGCTCCAACAGGTCCATGTCCTTTTTGTGCTGGGGACCCCAGAGCTGGATGCAGCACTGCACGTGGGGTCTCACCAAATGTACCCAGGACGTACCCAGGCTCTGAGAGTCTACCAAGAGCCAGAGTAGAGACAAGATGATGGTACAGATGATAGCATTCACAGGTAAGCAAATACTGACAGGAGTAATAAAAGCCAAATTTCCTTTTCTGCCTGCAAAGCCTCTCACTAAAACAAAGGACAGCTGTGGTTTGCTGTTCCCTGTCATTTCTGACCCTGGTAAACTAGTTAAACCTCTCCATCAGCCAGGAAGGTATCCCTGTCCTGCTCAAACTGCAGCTAGTTGCCCAGCTACTTCAGAAGGATGAGGAATTAATCTGTTCACAGCATTGCCTACTGGCTGAATTAAGGATTGACCTAAATTACAATTTAAAAAAAAAATAAAATAGAAGTACAGCAGGACTTTGTTGGCAGGTAAATGAAATGCAATATCGAGCTAGGTCATGTATCTCTGTGCTGTCCAAGTTCTGACACCAATGACAGCAGCTGAATTGGAGCAGATCCCCTCCTTTTCAGCAGGGGCAGCAAGGCACAGATCCAGTGAGTTCTCCACACTGCCATGCACTGCCTGAAACTTTACCCTGAAGCCCCCTGAAATCTTCTTGGCATCCATTACAAATCAAATGTGTGTTTTCTTTAAACAAAGTGCACGAAGACACAAGGGTGTTGATATACGAATGTGCTGAGTCAGAACTGCTGCCCATAAAACCTGCTCATACTCCAATCTGGGGCACATGTAGCTCCACGTCCTTTAAGAGGCAGCACTCAGAGAGTGGAATGAATCCAAAGGTAGATCATGATAAATATTTTGAAGAAGTCTTTAAGTTCATTAAGTGAAATGAGTGGGAGTGTTTTATAGTTGTCTACATCGGATTACTTCATCCCTTTCTCCAGCTTTTTAGACCAAGCTTCACTTAACAAGTTGAAACACTTCAGTTGGGCCTCACTGCCCAAAAGGATCAATGAGTGGTGATGCACCCCCTTCCAGCTTGAGACTGAGCTGCTGTGGACAAACTGTAACCAGGAAAAAAAGGGGGGATAACAAAAATAGTCACAAACTTACATGGACTGTATAAGCAATAAAAGGTTGTGCAAGTACAGCCTCGGTTACATCCCTGGAGGGACTGTGTCCATGTTTAATACAAGAGCAGCCATACTAGCTCAGATATATGTCAATTTAGCCCAGAAACTTGTCTGCAAAGTATGTGAACAACCAGGAAAAGCATGTGGAATTTCCCTGAATGCCCTCCCAACCTCTGAGTACATTTTGTCAAAGAGCTTTCTAAGCAGTTTGCAGTATTTATGACTATAGATATTAATGACTAGTGTTTCATCTGAGGTCATCATACTCTTACAAAGTAATCTGTGCACTTTTGCCCTATTTTCAATGAGTTTTTAAAATCAGATGAGTAATTCCTATTGATAATAGTAATGTCATGCCCTGTCCTGCTTCTCACTGTGTCAGGGCTACATGTTAATGTAGAATGAACCACTAACACATATTGTGAAATAAAAATAAAATGCAGTTGGGTATTTCCCACACAAGAAATAAGGGGAAAAGTCAAGGTTCAGAACCAGAGGAAGTGTATCAGGTGTCTGACTCATGAAGCATGTGGCCAAAGCCTGTTTCAAGTGTGCTGAAGTTCATTAAATGTCTGTAAGCCACTTCCACCTTTGGAAATCCGTGAGCTGCAAATGGTTTGAGGCCACAGGAAAACTGGAAAGCACTACCCAATACGACATGGCACATTTATATTCCTCAGGCATCTGGTTTTGGGCACCAGTAGTTTCTTTAGTGCTCTTTTCATGGCTTCCCGTTTTTAATTTTACAGAACAACACAACTCCCTTCAGTCATCCTTCATATGATGTGAAGAATTCTGACTCAGCTACTGCTCCCACTGAACCTGATTCCCTTCTCCCATCATCCATTCCATCCTCCCACAAACCTTTTGAGTGCTACAACCTTTTCAGCATATCACAATATCAAGATATTCACAATATTCAAGATCATATCACAATATTCAAGATATCTGCAAATCACCGATTTGTATAAGTGAAATAATTATTTTTATCCTATTTGTTATATATTCTTTTTCTAATAAGTGAAATAATTATTTTTATCCTATTTGTTATATATTCTTTTTCTAATAATTTCTGAAATTCAGTCTGCTTTTTTTAACTGCTAACACACACTTCAAACAACTGGATATTTCTCTGAATTATAACTGCTCATGGAAAATGGATATCTTTATATATATATGACATTAGCATTTTGTTTCTATACACGTATATCTTCAGTTTCACCAGCCCCACTCTTTACTGGCCTGAATGATTTGGTGTCATAATCTCCACATTGCTCACTGCTCGTTCCCTTTAACACCTTTCTTTATAAAGAATTAAGAAATCCTTACATCTGCAAGATGAAAATAGTGGCATCTCTTTTGGGGGAAGTGGTCTGTCATGCTACAGAGGTGTGGGAGCTACAGAACTGGGACTGCTCCCTGGTGTTTCTCTTTCCTCCAGTATCTCTAGAGCAGTGGGAATGCCCTGTTGAACCAGAGCCACATTCATAAACATATCTAGGTTCAGAAATAGGGATAGAACAGCATGTCTCAGAACAGCAGAGAGAAACAAACCTGCTGCCCAAAACTTTTTCAGACAAGTGCAACAGTGACAAGTTTTTCTAACTCATTTATGCCTCAGGTTCATGCATAATAGTGGTTTTCTTCCATACAGGATTATTGTTCTTACAGTGCTGACGTTTAGGATGATAGGCCCTGCTGGGTGTAACTAGACTCATTTGGAGTTATTTCTGGAAAAAGGAAACAGTATTTTAAGAACACACTAACAGGAAAACAATAATTAAAAGCAAAAACCTATCCACACCGGCTCTGGAAAAAACCAGTTAACTAATGTGTGCTCAAAGTTTAAACTTGAAATCACAAAGTACTAAAAGTACCTGTGACTTCAAAAGGTTGAGATATATGTCATTTGTATTGATGTGAAATGAAATAAGGTCAGAACGTGTTGCACCACCCTACAGGAACTAGAGAGAAACATATACTGAACAGGAGGCAGATCAGATAAAAACAAATTGAAGGAGTCAGAAGTAGGTGAAGGGATAACCTCTGGTGTCAAAGTCAGTAAATGTGATGACACAGTTAGTGCCTAACTGGATATTCTTCCCTCTCCTCAACTCTCCTGGCAAGAGCCACCAACCAGCCCAAAAGCAGGAAAGATCTCAAGGCCCCATCAAAACAAGAACCTCTCTGAGAAACTCCTGCCAAGTAATTCTCAGCGAGTTCCGCTCAAATTTACAAGATCATCCTTCTGTAGAAACACTGGGCTGGCTTTGACAGCTCATAGAAGAGAGAGGTGAATCCCACATTTACACAAACGCAGACACAAAACACACAGCACTGTGAAACCAGCTATTTGAAAACATGAGACACAGGCAAGTGAGGAAGTTTATTCAAAAGGGTATAAGCACACGCAAAACACTCAAGATTTGCCTCCAAGAACAGAATGAGATGAAGATTTTGAGTAACTGTGTGTGCATGTGATTAATTTGGGCACTAAATTTGTCCACTTTCATCAGTGTAATGCATTTGTGTGGCACGTGAATGTGGAATTGCACAATTTACAGTATAGAAATTCATCACAAATCATCCATAACCATGCTCCACTCAAAAGACTACAGAAAATTCTTTATTTAAAATTTCAGGTAGTCAGATATTTTTTTCATAACAGCTTATTATAATTATAAAATCTCCTTTTCTCAGTTTCACATAATCATAATAAAACAGCCCACATCATTAGAGATTCTCTTTGGAACGCATTAGGCATTTTAAAGTAAAAAACCAAGTGCTCACATGACGAAAAGAGACCATTTCAATATTAGCCCAGTATAACAAAAATGATCACTGAAATCTACTGATTGAATTACACCCTTCTAATCAAAGGTAACTGTGGTGCCACGGCATGTAGTGAACCAGCAGACAGTGGCAAAACACACTACACATTTGAAGCCTGCCTGGAACTTGGGATTTCACCTCTGAGGTCACAGAGTTATCCTCACCATCTTTGTCTGTGTGACCCCTAAATCCCTCATATGATTGAGGACCTTCTATAGAATCAAGAGGTGTAGTTAAGACATCCCTCATCTTGCTCTATAATTAGGCTTTCCTCTGCAGTGTGGGCAACACAAATCTGAACCTTTCAGGCAGCAGACCATGCATGTCCCATATCCTCAAACAGGCTTTATTTTGTAAATAGTCTCAAGAGCTTTTATTCTTCATGTCCTTTCCCATGTAAAATTACACCATGTTCTTCTAAACTAGAATTTATCAAAGTGAAAACATTTATGTATCAGCTACTGTTTCTTTCTGCCCCTTACCAACACTCATATGAAGGTGTTTCTGTATTTATTTTTGATACATTTAGAAATTTTGGGTGCAGCCCCAAAGTACACGCAGCACATTCAGCAAGCAGCTGAAACACTGGAAGAGTTCTTGATTCGAACATTAAGCTACAAACAATACTGCCAACTCATATTGCTAATATAATTGCACTTACTCATGCTTTATGCTCTCTCTAACATAAGTGAAATGTGAATGAAATTCAACACAGTCACCTTGTTTAAAGCTATTTATTCACAGAGAACTGCTCCTGCAATCAAAGTCACCAAGTTAATGATGACAAGGTGAAGTAACCAAAAACCTAGCTAATTCCTGTAGGATACTATCAAACCTGAACTGTTTATCCAATCTGGACTTCTGAAGCTTTACAACATAGTCTGTACAACTAAAATAATTCATCTACTTATACCAAAGTCCGTAGCTCTGCTCAAAATGTGGCTCTCCTGTTATCAAAGTCCATGGGATTTATCCAGCACAGACCTATAAAAACCTGACAGAAAGGAAATACTCCAGTGATAACTTAGAGCTGGTTAGTGCAGAAAACAATTCATCTGTTAACCTTGATAACCCTGTTAACTGCAGATTGGGCTGAAATTCTTTTACTGCCTAAATTTGGCTTTGTGAAAGGAACTAAACACCAAGTTTATCAGAGGCCAAAATATTGAGTGATATTATACTGGGAGTGTCTGTTTAGCAGAGAAACAAAATAAAATGACAAGCCATTATCCCTCACTTCAGTAATAACTGCCTGTGCACCATGGGTATTTTTTATTTTTTAGCATGACCTAAGACAGAACTTGACTCACTGATAAATACTATTGTATTTGTATTCTACAATACAAATCCTATTTTTCATAAATACAAACATATAAACCAGCTTTAACATCCTAAAAGTACTCTGTACACATATATCTATACATAGATAGATATAGATATACCTACAATCAACTATGTTTTGGGTTTGGGGGGGTTTTTAAACAGCAGATACTTTTCAACACAATAAACTTAAAGACTTTTGCTTGGCTTTAACTCATTAGTGGTAGCCATAAAGTCTTCATAGAAAGACACTGAGTTTCAGCAAAGATCTCAAAGTCAATGGGAAATTTAACTCCAAGTTTGGCAAAACATCTGGGTATGTTAATTTAAGCATTTCAATAAAAACCCAATATAAACAGATTCAAATACAAGAGGCACAATTCCAAATGCAATTTAATTATTTATGAGACTAAAATTGAACACATGCTTAAGTGCTTTTCTTAACTAACATTAACTGGTTTTCCAGTAACTGAGCTGTGTTTTAAAAATACAGGAAGAAGTTTTATAGCATTTTATATCTGACCTCACCAGCATATGTTAAAACTCTCCCTTATTAGGGACAAAATCTGTAAAATGCAATCACACAACCACAACACCACACTGACATTTGGTAGAAGAAACATAAACCACACGAACAAAACTGACAGAAATTTTTTCTTTACGATCTGAATTACAAACCCTCAGTCATGCAAAACCATTGATCCCTGAAAATGTTCTAGTTATGACATAAAGACACATCATTCCTGGAGGACAGGTGTGATGATGAAGAGATTTACAGTACATTTGCTACCTTTTGCAGCATTCCTTCCATTGTATATAAATGGCTTTTAAAAAAATCACAAATATGATCATATTTTCAGCTTACAGTCATGAATGTCAGCACTTAAAGTGGGATCTTAAATTAGAGGGAGATGTTTTTTGAACTCTGCTGCAATGTAAAACTTGAAAGCTCTCCAGCGGGGTGCAGATTTACTGAGAGGAAGAGGACAAGAAAAGCAGGACTGACCAACGGTGTTACTCTTTTTCCATTAGTTCCTTATTTCCTCTCCTGCTGTTCTCATTTCCCCCCATTTCCTTCTCTGCTGAACTCATTTCTTGCATTTGCTTCCTTGCAGAGTTCACTTTTTCCAACAACAGGAAGATGTGCTCTGCGAACTCCCGCACAGCTCCACAGCCACCTCTGCTTTTACAGATGTAACCAGCAGCCTTCTGAGCAGCTGCACAAGCATCAGCAGGCACACCACTCATGCCTGCTTGCTTCAGGCATTCCACGTCAGACTCTTCATTTCCTAGTGAGGAAGATGACAGACAAGGCAAAATATCACAGAGGGGAAAGGCTGAGCAAACTCGGTATTTTTCTGCACGCGCGTTAATCTGTTCTTTAAAATCTGTATTTTTGCCACAATGTTCATCTCAGCAGCCATTTGCATGTGTGAGTCAGTTGTCAGAAAATCTTAGGGATCCATGTAAATGCTGATGACACTTCACAAACTCCAGGCAAGAGAACAGTACTTTTAAGAGTAGCAAAATTATGTGAGTGACTGCATAAGCATTTGCAGGACTCTAAACTTAATCTGCCACTGAAACACAGTTTAGCACAGAATCATATTGGCTTTCAGTTTAAATCTGTCCATTTCTGGTTTCCATTTCAGAACATAATCTATACAATATGCATCTGAAATGAGCTTGAATCAGTTCAAAATTGTCAGCTGTAACTGCATGCTTGTGTGATAGCAGCAGCTTTCATAAATCCCATTAGAAAAACAGTTAAGACTTCCCTTACCAAATTACACACTGATTCATCAAAGCCTTTAACATTTAGATTGCACCCTTAAAATACCTGCCTGGTTTTGGGGATTGTGTGCTGCAATTTGCACATCAATCCTATTAAATTCAGTGTATTTACAAAGAGAAAAGTGTTTCGAAGCTCAGCAGCACTATGAAGTTTTATTTGTCTAGACTACATGAAGTTTTACTACCAACAAAAGAGGAACTGACCTAAGTAAGCCACTTCTTTCCAGCTCAAACCCATGTCTTCTTGCCAGTCCTTCAGAACTTGTAGCTTATTTGTTGCGCTAACTTTTGCTACACATCCCAGCTGCATGGCTGACAGTGTTTTGGAACAATCTCTTTCAGAGATGAGTCGAACCTATTAAAACAAAATCAAGCTAGAATAAATTCCACATACAAAGAAATAAGATATGTAAGCTGATTTACTATAAGAGAAAAGCAGTTTTGCTCATAGAAGGTCTCTCAGGTATCAGAAAAGCATTGAATAGCTGGTTTCTTCAATCAGAACTCAGAGCACAAGAGATTAGCATCCAAAACCACATCGCAGTCCTGAAGCTGCTCTGGGAAAGTGAAACACCATTCTGTACCCCTCAATGATGTTCAAAAAAGAAATTTACATTTTTCTTTTTAAATGCATCATGTACCAAGTGAAATAGTGGATATCACAGTACAGTGGCATGCTGACTATCTGGAGCAGCATCTGATTAAGTATGGAATAAGAGAATTCCCAAGAAGGATTTCTGTAATATTTGTAGAACATTATGAAGTATTTACCTTGACTCCTCTCCTTAATAACATAATTTTATTCACAGTAGCACTTTAGAACATCAAAAAAACACTAAATGACACATTTACCTCTGGAAGTTCGTTCCAAATTTGAAATTTCAGAAATTATGTGCAAGGGAAGCTGAAACCATAAGATTATTGCAGCGGGATTTTTAGAAATCTCAGATGCAACTCCTCCAAATTTTCTTGTCCAAAATGTGGACAAACTTATCTTCCCTAATTGCTTTTAAATACTAACAAATGCTTGGCTCTGATTTTAAGTACAGCATGAACCGAAGTGGTGCACAAATAAAGATTACATCAGCAACATATACTAGAAATAAATGAAGTGCAGCAAATAGAGCAGGTTTTTAATGCAATATTCCCAGTCAAAGCAAGTATGGAAACAGGTTTCCACAGGCAACAAAATAATGATTACAAGTTTCCTTCCCCTTCTGCTTCACAGCAAATGAAGCTGAGGGAGTGCTGGAAAACCATCTACTCCATTTCACAGCCCCAAGGCAACAGTTGCAAAGTAAGTCATGACAGACTCATCTAGCCTGTTACAAAAAAATCTTACTATAAAGACTCCAAAATGCATCTGAAATCTACTTGGGGTATAGCTACCTTTGTATCCATCTGCATCAGAACTGAGTTAAGGCTCTTTGAAGGCAGACAATCTGAACTCAGTTCTTACCCACAAAAAAAATCTTCCAGTCATATCAAAGGCAGCAGAGAGAAAATAGCCAGGAGACTAATTTTACAAAATGCAAGCAAAGATTCAGATCAGCAGAATTTAGCAGTAGTAATAATAATAAAAGTAGCCATGTTACAGTCTGTGTTGGTTTAGCTTTTCATTTACACAGGCTTCTTACAACTTCAAAGCACATAAGTTACAGTTAAAACAATTATGCAGACAAAAGTGTTTGAATTTCCCCTCTTTGCAAAAATCACTAGTGACCTCTGACAAACTGTTGTCAAGAGGTAACAACATATCCCCACTTGATGAAGCTGACTTCTAATTAATGAGTGCTTAGACTACACAGAATATGACTGGTGCTAGCAAAACAACATAAAACTTTCTTCCTGCCTTTTTTTGTGACAAAAAGGTTGAGAGAATTGGGTTTGTTCAGCCTGGAGAAGAGAAAGTTTAGGGGTAACCTAATTGTAGCCTTCCAGTAATGAAAGGGAGCCTACAGGAAAGATGGAGAGAAGACTATTTCCAAGGGCATGGAGTGACAGGATGAACTGGAATGGCTTTAAACTGAGAGTAGGTTTAGATTAGATATTAAGAAGAAATTCTTTACAGTAAGGGTGGTGAGGCACTGGAACAGGCTGCCCAGAGAAGGTGTTGATGCCCCACCCCTGGAATTGTTCAAGATCAGGTTGGATGGGGCTCTGAGCAACCTGGTCTTGTCAAAAGTGGCCCTGCCTATGGCATGGGGGTTGAAACAAGATGATCTTTAAGGTCCCTTCCAACACAAACCATTCTATAATTCAGAGAAAGATGCTATAGCTACTATGATTCAGATTTCTCAAAACACTTATTTTCCTCCAAAGGATCTGAGAACAACATTTGTCCCAAACAATATATTATGCTGTGAAGGAACTTCAACTTATATGTTGCAAGAATAAAAGTTTTTAGAATCTTTTAATGTTAATCTTTTAACTATGAGACATAGAGCTTCACACTTCAGAACAGCACTTACCTGGATTCCTCTTTTCTTCAACAGATCAATACCAACAACATCTCTGTAATCGTAGGAGACCATTTCCTTGTGATCTTCTGTCACATAAATGCGACCATTTGTCAGGCATCCTTCAATACTGCAAAGCAGTAGCTTCACCTCTTTTAGAGGCTCTTTGCCAAAATATCCAAAGCTAGACAAAGAAGTTATCTTTTTAGGACAGAAGTTTTTGCACACTCCAAAATCAAACATTTGAAATATAATTGCGATCTTCAGATAGAAGAATCAGCTCTGAAATTCTAATGTTCTTTCCAGTCATTGTCACTCTCCAACTACATTCTCCCTCTTCAAAGAAACAAACAGAACGATCTAAAGGACAGCTCAGTTGCATGGTCCATTTAAAAACTAGGATGAAATTTATTTCCTCATCATGAAAGTTTATGTTCTGTAGCATTTTGGGGGGAAAAACTAAAATGGAGTAACAGATGAAAAAGGCACCAGAAATATACTCCAATGCCCCCCATTATTTCCCTAGAGAAGTGCAGGGTAACTGCAAAGAAAAGGCAGCTGACAAAATGGAATCAGCTCATGCCTTCTACATGAACACTCTCATTTCTGTGCATCACTTATTGTGGTCCAGATCATGGAAGTCCGGGACAGCTCAGCTGGAAAAGTCAGAGATGATGCTAACACAGTGGGGCTTACACTTTTTGCTAAGCTGAACTTTAAAAAAAAAAAACAAAAAAAATAAAACAAAAAAACACACCAAACAATCCACAATATAACAAAGTTGTATATTCAGTTGATTTCAACAGAGATAGGGAAAAATTATGGATAGAAATAAAGTTGCCCAATTATCTTTGCTCTGGATTGCTTCCACTACACACATTATGAATTCACGTGACCACACTTTGAAACAATGAGCAATATCAAAGAAATAAAGGGATAAAAAGTGCTTTTACCTCAATACTCTCTGCTCTGCAATAGGCCAGTCAATGTCTATATCAATATCCACGCTGTGCTCTGCACGCATTTCGTAGTAGGCCATTTTACCACCCTAAATGAAACTTAAATTCATTCACATTTTCTGCTTGGGTTAGCACAAATACAGAAGTGTACAGTTAGTACCATGGAATGAAAGCCAAGTGTCTGGTTACACACTGGTCACAACAGATATTATATATAAAAGTGAATCATCAATAACGATGGTTTTGACAGTGACACAGAACTAAAAATTTGAAGGAACCTTCTGCAGGCAAGGATTAATAAGTATTTTCATTTTACAGAAATCAAAATACAGTATTGAAATCAGAACCCTCTACAACAAGAGTAAAACATGTATTATTCTAAAGAGCATGGAAAACAAGCACTAACCTGCAAGTAGCCTTTCTCAATCAAATGTCTCTTGGCAAAATAAAATGAGCCATTTTCATACAGCTCCCCAGGCCAGTCTTGCCTCCGGTACCGTTTCGCTGGATTCAGGTTTTGGGGCTCTGTCATCTTGTTTTCTGTTAACAGAGAAAAAAAATGAAAAAATAAGATTTACAGAATCCCTGTTCAGAGTCACATAACTTTCTAAATAGCTTTCTGTTGAAAAATTAAGGGCACAATTCAGTCACCAAGTTGTCTCATTATTGCATCTTGTTGATTAGCTTTATTAAGAATCACAGAGTGGTTTGGGTTCGAAGGGACCTGAAAGATCATCCAGATCCAACCCCTTGCCATGGCCAGGGACACCTTCCACTAGACCACCTTGATCAGAGTTCCATCCAGCCTGGCCATGAACACTTCCAGAGATAGGGAATCTATAACTTCTCTGGGGAATCACTGAATTGCTTCTCTTTCTTGGAACTGTGGATAATAAACCAGAGGATTACTCTGGATGTCTAGCAGAAAAAAACAAACACACAAAACACACAAAAAAAACCAAAAAAAAACAAAAAAAAAAACCCCAAACAAACACACTTAAGAGGTTGTCAGCTCCAAGTTGTTTAGTTGCTTGCTAAAAGGACTAAGGGGGGACATCCTTCTAGACTGTCCTTGCCAATATGAAATACTATTCCTGTTCTCTACCTCCTAGTACACACAGGAATGCTCTGAATGAACTCTGAGACCTGACAGGAGCAAAAGTTATGGGGCATTCTGAAATACCCAAAATATCCTGAGTCTTTAGTCTATACAAACACACCTTGTGTTTCATAAATAAACTAGAGCTTTGTAATGAAGTAAACATTTCCAGTCAGAGAGAGACAGCCTTCTCTTTCAGGGTGTATCAATATTAAACCTTCATGCAGAAGGAACAACACAATTACACAGAAGAAAACAAATAAAACTATTTTAACATAATCAGTATTCTAAAGCTGCAAGGAAAAATAAAAAATTAAAAACACCACTGTAGTGATCCTGTGAGTCACCTGAAACAGCACACTCCTGAAAGACCATCTGCAGTTACCCTTAAGATGGCAATGTTTGCACAGTGTGTTCCTTGTTCTCCTCAAATATACTTCTTAACAGATGAATGGTTCTTTGTCTCCCTCCACTTTAAAAGACTTTGGATGTCACTCGGTACTAGAGAATTACTTGCTCCTTTAGGTAGGCCTTGAGGCTTTGTTATTTTAACAATCTACCTACAGGGACAAGGTGGCACACAACGACTTCACAGAGCCACTTGACACATCCAAGTGAGATTTATTCTTTCACAGAGTCCATTCTAGCATCTCAGATGTGAAATGGACTTGCAAGTGGCTTCCTAAAGTGCAATCCACAGAATCCTGAAATTACCATACATGCTTTTGATGCTCCTCTTATACTTTACCAACAAACTCTGTCATTTATTTTTCCTCTTAAGATGAAGAATGAGAATTCAAGTGTTTATTATAAACAAAGGCTTACCTTTTATTCCAACTTATCTCTAATACCAAGCTTCATTTATTTTGCATGCTCTTTTACAGCATGATGCTTTCGAAACTTATTTTAAAAAATCTTCATCTGACTAAATTTATATCTCAGTTAGATATTTAGATATATCTAAGATATTTATATCTTATTCACTTTTACACAAATAAATAATGTGACAGTATCTGAAATACTCATTTTTTAAAAAAAGAAGAAAACATTTCTGCTTTAATCACAGAAACAAAACCAACGCAGATAATGCATGGAACAGTTCTTTGTATAAGGATAAAAGGTCCTTTACAAGTAAAACAAGTTACAGTCTTTATTTGTAAGATTTTAGTCTTTAGTCATCTTGGCAACTGTAGCTGAGAGGCATCTTTCCTCTGGGAGAAAACAGTCATATTCTTTTGGATGAGCTGATTAACATGAGTTCATTCCTTGTGACTCAAAGGCAGTTTGCAACGTGACACAAGTCAGCAGCCAAATCAGCAGGATGAAACAAAGCCTAAGCCTCCAGACCAAGAGGGTGCCATACCATCTTCACCACGACCTTACCTCACATTGTTTGTCACTTCTTAGCTACTGCACAGCAAGAACTAACAATTTTCTGGTTAAGACAAGACCACAACATCCTATCTTCATAAACACGAATTTCCACCACGCAGAAGGTAACGTGAGCACTACTTTCTGCCTAGACAAGCTAATATAATGTTAATTTTCAATACCTTATCACTTCTACAAAACAATTAAAGAAAGGCTGAGCAATGCCTGGTAATATCAAGACAGCAGAACTGAGAAGGAATTTCCAAGCCTCTCAGCAAACTTAGTCCATGCCTCTGATATCACTTCCTAAAATAGCTTGGATATGAAAACAAAGCATTTGAAAAATAAATAAAAATTAACTATAACTGTAACCAGAAACACCCAAGGTATTACCTCCTTTCTTTACCTCGCTCCATCTAAATTGATGCCGCCTCACAACAGAGAAGACAGAATCAAACCCCTCCTTCTGGATCAGATCTGCCACTTTTATAAGATCACTGGGATGTAAACAGGGGGACGTTGCTTGAATATTTCCCACAATATCAACCTCTAAAGAAAAACAAAGAAACATTTATGAAACAATTCATACTTTCATAACACAACTGCAAAGTGTGGTATGAGTAGGTGCCACAAAAAAAAAAGAGAATCTTTCTAATTTTTATTGAGTAAAGGCTTTACTTATTTTCCTAAATGATAAATGCATCATCCCTCCAGGGCTACAGCATATTTCACTACTGAATTACCATGATGATGATTAAGAAACTCTCTGATGGCTTCTAGGGAGGTTGAGGAGTCTTGAGACACTTCGGGGCTTCTGCGATGAACCTGAGCACCAAACTGCTTTGCAACCTTCTCGATCTCATCGTGGTCTGTAGAAACCCATATACTGTTGGCAGACAGAAATTAATATAGAGAATAAATCCCAGCAGTGTTGACTTACCTGCCATAATCTAACCTGAACAACACCTTGGCTTAGGTCTGCACTACACCTTGCAATGAAAGGAACTAGTTCTTGTATTTGTGTTAGTAAAACTATCCTGGTCAGTCCAACAAGCAACTTCTAAAAATGGGGATAAGACACACACATTCACCAAATTGTAAAATCAGAAGCTTGAGTTGCGTTGCATGCAGGAAGCTTAATCAACATAAGACTCAGAAGTGGTATCAAAAAAATCCAGTGTCAACACACAAAGTTTGTTAGGCATGTTAACAGATTGAAGAATTGTGAATGGGTTGAATGGGGCAGTCAAAACTGTACACAAGTTCAGAAACAAGACTGACAAGTAAAAGTGCCCCAATGTTAGAAGATTAGCTTATTCTGCAAGTGGTTTAAAATTTGTTAGTTGGGCTCTATATAATCCCAGAGAAAGAGTTGTTCAAGTTACGTTCATTTTGGCACAGAAAACTTCCAGTACTGGTAAAGCAAGATTGTGATCGTTTGGGGAAAATAAACATTTACAAAGGGAAGGGCTAAGACTGAATATCATATGATGATGAACACTGAGCAACTGTGAGGCCAGTGCTGTCATCGTTGTGACAAAAGAAATGTGAGCTATGAAAAATAACCTTTTCTCTCAGCATTCTCAATGCACTGTACATAGCAAATGGTGCTTTAGTCACATTTTTTCACCCAAAGACATCATGGGATCATCAGAATAAAAATATGTATGACAGATACACCAAGTCACACCCATGTGAACAAATACAGAAGAGGTATTTTTCATAAACTGCTTAGGGATGGTTAAATATACACTCCTCATTCAACTAACAGAGTTTTGTTGTGTAACAGGCACCCTGCCAGCCGAGCTGCTTCAAAGGTGACTAGATACACCTAGAGCACACCCACCCACTGCAACTGTTGTGCCACAAAGGGCTATACATCCCTACCTGGCTTCCTGTTGGGAAATTCAGATGCCAAACAGAAGCCACCAGAGGTCATTAAGCAACATGGATTCAAATTCAGTAAGTAATAACCAGTAACCTAGGTTAGAAATGCTCTCGACTGTTTCTTTATTAAAAATAAAACTGAGTGAGGCATGCTTCCTCTACTTTTCAAACACAGTAAAAAAGGTTGTCCAGAATAGATAATGGTACAGCAGGTTGAGCTACAGAGGCTCCTGTCCACTTCCAGATCTGGATCTAGCTGTAATTGGCTCCACTGGTACCTGACTACATTGAGTCCTTGCTCTGAACATAATGCAGTAGGTTTGCAATGGGAACCTGCCACCAGCTGTGCCACGTACCAACTACATCCTAACCATGCACTGGGTTTAATTGTTTATCAGTATATGTGTAGAAGATTCTCATTTTGTTCTGGCAGAAAAATTTGTAATGCCCATATTCTTAACACACTTGTTTCTATCTAGCTCTAATTACTATTACCATAGTTTCAGACACCTTGCCACAAACTGAGCTTCTGTTCTGTAACATGGGCATGCACGATCATCTCTTTCCACTCAACATTTGCAGCACTGCCTCTGATGTGCTGTGTCCTGCTGTGGACTCCCCAATAACAGAAGGAAAAACAGGAGCGAGCCCAGGACAGAGCAGCCCAGTGACTGGGGTCTGGGAGCACACGCGTGCCAAGAGATGCTGAGATATCTCACTTGGTCTTATGAGGAGGAGGCAAGGAGTGACTTCACTGCTGTCTTCAAGTACCTGCCGGGCAGGTAGAGAGAAAACAAAGCAGCTTTTCCTGGCTGAGTGCAGTAACAGGGCTGTTAACTACTGCAACCAGTGCCCAGAAGGGCTGAGGCACCTCCATCCATGGAGACCCCAAGCTCAGCCTCCTGTGTTCTGAGCAGCATGTGTTCTCACCAGCACAGCTCTGAGCACCAGGGAGCACCAGGTAACCACCAAGCAACGTCATGCCATGATTCAACCATCCACAGGAGATCACCTACAGCCTGGCAGCTCCATTTAATGCAGCCTAGCGGCTGCCCACCCAAGTCAGTGACAACTGCGGTCACAACTCCCTCCAGGGCCAGAACAACAATTTCAAATTCCTGTAAGACTACTTCCTTCATTCCTCCACTGCTCACCCTCACCAGGAAGGGGCTGTGGAGTTCGCTTGCCTTGCCTGGCCCTTAACCTGCACCCTTCAGTGGGGCCCTCCTACAGCACACCTGCCTCACTCGGAGCCAAAGGATGGGTGAGGGTTGGGTAAGGCTGGGACAGACCACGGATGTCCCCCGGTGCCACCGCCCTGCTCAGGCAGGGCCAGCTGGAGCAGGTTGCACGGGATTCCACCCAGGCAGGCTTTGGGCGACATCTCCGGTGGCAGTGCCGATGCTCTCCCTCACGTTCAGGAGGCCCTGCCCGTGCATCACCTCCTGCCCGCCGCCTGCCGCCCGCCACCCTCCCTCCAGACACTGAGGCTTCGATCACACGCCCTCAGCCAAGGGGTGGCCCCACCCAGCCCGTCCCTACACTGGGACCCCTCGCTATCCCGATCCCGATCCCGACCCCCTCTGGGCAGTGTGAGGGGCGGCGGGGTGGGGGCACCGCGCATGCGCACCTGTGGAACACGCCGGCGTCGATGGCGGCGCGCAGCACCCACCCGATGAGCGGCACCCCCGCCAGCAGCTTGATGTTCTTCAGCGGGATGCCCTTGCTGCCGCCCCGCGCCAGCACCAGCGCGGCCAGGTGGGGCTGCGGCTTCCCCTCGCCCGCATCCATGTCCGTGTGTCCCGTGTCCGTGTGTCCCGGCCCCGCCCTGCCACGCGCACGGCCCCGCCCCTCGCGGCGAGGGGCATGCTGGGAAGTGTAGTCCCGCTCCGCCCGCGCATGCGCCGTGGGGCGGGGCGGGGCGTGTGGGGTTCGGGATGCCGCCGCGTCCATGGGGAGGGATGGGGGGCTTTTGGCACCGGGACCCCCCGAACCTCGGGCCGCGAGTGTGTTCACGGTACCGGTGTGTCCCTGAGGAGAATCCCGGGAGCTGAGCGCGCGGTGCATCCCGCGGCTGGAGCCATGCCAGGGCAGGAGGCCCTTCAGGCCCTCGGATTCCCGGGATTTCTCCCGCGTCGTGTCCTTCCCGCCTGAGGAGCCCCGGCAGAGGGCAGAGCAGCCTCACGGAGTGCGTGGGAAGGGAAAGGGAAAGGGGAAAGGGAAAAGGAAAGGGGAAAGGGAAAAGGAAAGAGAAAGGGAAAGGGAAAGGGGAAAGAGAAAGATAAAGGGAAAAGGGAAAGAGAAAAGGAAAAGGGAAAGGGAAGGAGAAAGGGAAAGGGAAAGAGAAGGGGAAAGGGAAAGGAAAAAGGAAAGGGAAAGAGAAAAGGAAATGAAAGGGAAAAGGGAAAGGGAAGGAGAAAGGGAAAGGTGAAAGGAAAGGGGACGAGGAAGGGAAAGGAAAAGGGAAGAGGGAAAGGGAAAGGCAAAAGGAAAGGTAAGGGCAAGGGGAAAAGGAAAAGAAAAAGGAAAATAAGCCAGAGCACACTCCTTGTCTCTGTTTTCCACCTCCCAAAAAGTGTATTAAAGCGTAAAAACACAATGTTAAATTATTCAGACTGTCCTATAGAAATCAAATGGATAAAGTAAAGTAATGGTCTACTGACAAGGCTGTGCAGGAATTTGGGGTTTAATGTAATTTAGAAAATGGAGAGGTCAAAGCATCACAAAGTCACTCCTGGAGACCTGGGGTTTCAGTCCGTGGTGGAGATGTACCACATGCAGTCCTCTGGTTATTTAAGGGGTGTTGGGGAGCAGAAGGACCTTATCACTGCCAAAGGAAACACTCCCACTTATATTCATCTGTAGGCAGGCATTTAAGAGGAATAATCATATTGGGGGGTTGGTTTTGCCTTCTGAAGTGTTCAAAGAGACCCAGCAGCGATGGACAGCTTGCTCTTCCACTCTGTAGATCAAGGCAGTACCTTTCAGGCTGCTTTTTATTTAGTAAGATTGAAATTAATAGCCATAAGGTGCTGAGGGCTGTATTTTTCCTGCAGGTTACTTTCCATGCAATTATTTTTAATTTTTTTTTTATTTTTAACTCTAGGGTTTCAAGCCTTTGTTGCATCTGAATTCCTACTTGCATAGCACTATGCTTCTGTCAGAGGTTGCTGTCCCCCAGCAGACCAAGTTCAATAGAACATGTGCCTAAACAAGGCTGACTTCAGTGCAAAGTCTGGTGGTCTTGCTGAGGGAACTACAGAATCAGAGAGTCATTAAGACTGGAAAAGATGAGTCCAGCCTTTGACTGAACACCACCATGTCAACTAGACCACAGCACTAAGTGCCCTGTCCCATTGTTTCTTAACAGTATTTCAGCTACACAATACAGTTCAGTATTTTTCTCATAGTCTTAGAATATCTCAAGCAGGGAGCTGAATCTGGATTCAACTTTCATTGAGAAATTATATTAGAAGAACTGGTATACATCATAGATCTAGATGGGGTTCATCTAGCTAGAATTTTTTTACAAGTCAGTTTAATTCTTTTTTTTCCTCTTCATATCAAAATCAAATCTTTTGTTCATAGGGCTGAAATGGTCATCAAACAAGTGCCTTAAATACTTTTGTCCTTTTTCACAGACGTGTAACCCAGTCCTAAAGTGTCAAGAACATTAACTTCATAACCTGTCCAGGCAATCATTATTCATATAATAGCAAAGGTTTTCCTAATCTTTGCTAAGTGTTCTTTATAATATAAGTCAATTCATTCCTGTCTTATCAAAAACAAATCTAGAGATTAGATTATTTCTTCAGCAGGCATAT
This sequence comes from Dendrocincla tyrannina, assembly GCA_035047865.1. Taxonomy (NCBI): domain Eukaryota; kingdom Metazoa; phylum Chordata; class Aves; order Passeriformes; family Dendrocolaptidae; genus Dendrocincla; species Dendrocincla tyrannina. The sequence continues at coordinate 40,331 of JAWWMP010008072.1, forward strand.
GCCTATTTGAAAACAGGCACCATCTCAACTCTCAGACTTTTCCTTTCTGGGATCATACCTGTCAGTTCAGTCTTTGTCCTAGTTCAAATCTTCCAGACTTCCCAGGCAGAATATTGCAAGTGAGTGAAGCAGAAGGATTGCTGCTTCACAGACCTTGATTTATACATTTAGATCTTCTCATTTATACATCTCTGCGTAATTTACCTTTTCTTGCATAGTATTGACACAATTCAGCCTCTCTCTTTGCATCTGGCTGTATGTGCCCCAGTGCAGTTTCTTGCAGTCATTCCTACAGCAACCAGATCTGTCCCTACCTTAAAGTAGTTTCAGGTAAACCCCATTCCTCTTGTTTATTTATGTGAAAACCATGTGAGACCTTATGGAGAGTTTCACTGAGCTTATGATACATGGTATCCACTTCCTCTTATTCTAGCCACAGGCCCGTTTTTTTTGGTTGAAATTCTACTGATCTGACTCGTTCTAGATAAGTTTTTATTGACTGCTACTAATTGCTTTGATTTCTTTTATGTGCTTATCAAAACTTGTTGATTATTAATTCCAGCATTTTTTCCCCAGGATCAAGTGTGATCAATGCTTTGACTAGTGGCTGAAATGCATCTGTATGAAAATGTTAGTTCAGATCCAGAGTCCACTTCTGATGAGTCTCTGTCACACTACTTGCTAAAGCAGGCATAGCAGATGGTTCCCAGGCTCTTCCTTTCTCCCTCTTTTTAACATAGGGAGCATTTTATGCTTTCTAGTCTCAGTAACTCTGTCTGGAGTTCATCAGCCACCTGCTTCCATATCCAAGGATGAAACTCGGCTCCGAGCTAGTCTGAGCACACATTACTCACCTAAATACATTCTGACTCATTTTTTCTGTATTTTTACTGATGTCTTACTCCTGAAGGTACTGTGTGGGCAACAGCACTCAGTGAGATAAGAACATTTGTTACTCTAAGAATAGTGGAGAACAAAGCAAAGAATATAATGTTTTCCACTTCTTTGGATCATCTACCTGGTTTTATGTAATGATGAAGTGGCCTGCAGGGTTGGGTTTCCCAGCACAGAGAAAAGGGTTTCAGCTCTCTCATCAGTACTAGCTGATGCAGCACTCGTTCCCACACCACGTAATGTGGACAATGTCTTGTAACTGCACTGCCTGCCTGCCCACCCCTAGTCCTGTCATTCCCAATTGTCCCTGAACAAGAAGAGCCAAACTGTTTAATTTCAAGGAAATAGTGGTATGGAAGTAAAATTAGCAGGAATAAATCTATTTTAAAAATATGTTCCATGCCATATGAGTCCATTGGGAATAACACAGTCTGTGAATTTCCTTTCTGGCCACCATTCAGTTGCTATAAAATACCAGTTTCTCTCAAGAAAGAAGACCATTCATTCATGTGCAAGTGTAAGAGAAAATGAACAAAACCAGAGGCATCCAGTAGGTCTGTGCTGAGGTGTTACTGTGGTCTTTGTTCAAAGGTTATAATCTACCAACAGCAAGAACATTGTAGAACTTAGACTATTAGTTAGGGAAATGTTCTGCATTATGTGGTTGTTATTAATGTGTGTGAGGCACAGCTGAACAAGAAGCCACACTAGTAGTGATGGCTGGGGTCTGCTTTCATACAACACCCTCTGAATTTCATCCACACTGGTCGTAACACTCTTCATATTGTGAAAGGACAGGAAAAATATGTCATAGTGATTCTCTGATGCTCACACTGGAGCCTTGTGGTGTGTTGGTCAAAGCCAAATGCATTAAAAAGCAATGGCAAAACTGCTGTTGGCCCAGCTGGGTCCAGGAGTCCATTTTGTGTGCATGGAGTCTAATTTGGTTTTTGCCAGTAGGGCTCCATAAGTAACAGTGCAGGGGGGTCCAGTTACAGGGTCCTGTCTTTTTCTAGGACTCACCTAGCTAAGTGAATCCTACAGAAACAGGTAAGAAAGACTCAGTGGAAGCACTTAGTGGAAACCTCCAGAATACTCTTACTTCTGAATGAACTTGGAGATGTTCTTTCTTGGCCTCTCTGCAGCAACAGAAAGTTCAGAGCTCCAAATCTCCTTTTCTGAATCATGAATATCTCCAGTGAAATCCCTGGAGTTATACTGGAGTCAAACTGGAGTTTGGAGTGCAAAGGGAACCAGGAATGGGCCTGTTAAAATCCATCAGATTACCTGTCCCTGTTATTGGAAGCTTCCTGAAAGTCTTGGGCTAATGTAGCCTCTTCATACATGGGATCGAGGTAAATAAATGGTACCATGTTTAGAAAAAAGGCCAAGGAAATGTTCAAGGGTCAGAGATTTCTTAAAAGCAGGCAGGAAGGAATATGATTACTTGGAGTTTACACTTGACCTGGTGTATTATATGGACTTTTCTGCAGAAATCAAATTGAGAGAACTACTTTGCTTCAGCATATTGAAATGCACTGTGTTTAATTCAGTGCCTGCTAGATGGAATGTGTTCCCTTTGGCAATCTCATGGACATACAAGAAATCAGAGGGAATTGAAATATGTGTATTTAAGAGTAATTTCAAACTGCTGAAGTGAAGTCTTTATTACTATTACCAAGACCATTACATTATCTAAAAATTATGTTGACATTACTTGTCTGGATACAAAATAATTTTTTTTCCAGTAACAACACCGATATATTTTTAATTTTTACTCTAAAAGGCCTTTGTAATTCAAGTCAATGTTGCAGACATTTACACTTAGACATCATTTTTGGAACCATGACTTAGATTCATCCGTATAAGTCCAGGTGTCTAAATGAGGCCGTAAGCTGGAAGCCTGAATACCTCAGGTTCTTTGCATAGCCAAAGCATATAGTTCAAGTATCCTTTGGGAGGTACCTTTAGAGGGCAGTTAAAGGCACCTGAACTTTACATTGCCCTCAGAGGGGGTACATCAGCATCTTTTCCCAGCTGGAAAATGAGTTTTAGCAGTGCTAGGTATGCCACAACACTCAGCTTTCTCAGATGCCAGGTTAGTTTATCCCGATTACATGGACATGGTTAAGCTTTTAGCCAGATGTGCAAGCAGAAAGAAATGTTCCCCTAGTTCAGACTTGAAATTACCTTTGTTACCTTGATTGTTTTTCAAATTTTCTTTTGTAGTGTGATTTAATCTTGATGCTCCATAAAACCGTCTTCAGAAGTTCCCTCATCAAGGGTCTTAGAACATGAACAATGTTTTCTTCCTGTATTTTGTGGCTTTTCATTCTTTTTATTGCAGCTTGTGGATATCTCCTTACAGTGTCAAGAAATGTCAAGGTTCAGAATTTTGTGGGTGGGGTTTTGTGGCATTTTTTGTTTGTTTATTTTTAACTAAGCCTCTGTCACATGCATGACCAGGTGATTTTTTCTAGCCTATTGTTCTTACATCTCTTCTCCATCAACTAGCCTATGGGAGTCTAAATCAACCCCAAAAATATGAGATACCTGTTGACAGCTGGGAAACCAAAGGACCAAAAACCTGCCTGGCTTTCTTTCTTAGAATGAAAGTGGGAAGAAATGTCAAGGAAAATGCAGCTCTTTAAGTAGAAACTGAGAGGGCACAGGATAGTAATAGTCACAGAAGTAAAATATTTATTTCTAAGTGAAATAAAATGAAATTTCATGGAATGGAATACAATGAGATTACGTGAACTTTGTTCCATTATTTAATTTCATTATATCTTTTCATTATTTCAATTCATTACATGAAATTTCATTATTTCATGAAATTATTTCATTTCATTATTTCATGAAATTTCATTTCATTATTTCATTTCATTTTTCTTTTCTTTTGATTTTTTAATTTAATTCCATGTCATTATTTGATTTGATTGTGTGCTTATGCATGATGTAATTTCACATTCATGCATGAAGTAATTGGGTGCTCAAGCATTAATTAATTAGAAATTTATTAACACCTTTGTGCAACAAAGGAGAGATATTGTCGTGCTTTTTGAGAAGAAATACAGCAGGATCAGTCACAAAAAGGAAGTTTTCAGGGTCTGAAAGTTCACAGTCTTGAAAGAAAGACAGTTTGGGTATTTCTAAGAATTGTCTTACTTTTTATAGGCACGTCTTTCTTCAGAGGAATTCTGTACCAGATTCTGAGCAAGGAGGACTGCAAATGCAGGTGGGAGAACCTCACTGGGAAAGGATTTCCCTCCAACTCTGGAATGCCTTGATTGGGTTGCAGGGCTATCTCCTCACAGTGAGATGAAAACGAGTGCAAACTGTACCCCCTGAGCTACTCTTACATGTAAAATCTGTGTAACTGTGATGTTGTTCACACATTGAAGCTATTTGATATTCTTGATTTAGCAACATGGGTGTAGTTTCTGATGTATATCTCTGTACAAAAGACTAGCAACAAAACCCATCATTTTGCACTAAGAATAAAATAAGTGGTCATCACGGCCATGATCCAGGCTAGGTTTTCCCCCTTTCCAGGGTCTGGCCACAATTCAGTCTGGGTTTCCCTCTGTTCTGGATCCCGGGCGAAATCCAGTCCAGGTTTTCCCCCACTCTGGATGCTGGCCGTGATCCAGTCCGGGTCTTCTCCCATTCCAGATACCTGCCATGATCCAGTCTGTATTTTCCCCCATTCCATATCCTGGTCTAATCCAGTCTGTGTTTTCCTTCATTCCCAATTCCAGCTTTAATGCGCTCCAGGTTTTCCCCATTCTGGATCCTGGGCCCAGTCCAGTCCGGATCAATTGTAGGCTCTTGGCAGACATTATAATAGTCTCCACTGTAATAACTACCTATTCTATTCTTCTCCATGGATAAGATTTCCCATATGAAAATCTGGAAGAGCCAATTGTGAAGTCAGCTTCTTACTGAACATGAAAAGCAGCAAGGTTTACTCAACTCACTGAGTGAGGCTCAGAGGAAATATCTTCCCTTTTAAACAGAGCTGTGTGATTTCATGACATTTCTGCATCACTAAATGTTTATGTCTCTATACATGTGTGTGTAGATAAGAATTATTGTTCAGGTTTGCTTGGCTTCTGATTTGGCTCAGAACATGTGATGAGCATTGAATTCATTTGACAATACCTAAAGTGAAATTGCACAAGACTGTAAGAAATGGCATTGTTTATTTGGGTACTCATGCATAAATTAATTAGAAATTTATTAACACCTTTATGCACCAAAGGCTATCATCTTGCTTTTTGAGAAAAAAATCTGGCAGAATCACTCACAGAAAGGAGACTTTTGGGGTCTGAAAGTTCACAGTCTTGAAAGAAAGGCAACTTGGGTATTTCTAAGAATTGTCTTCCTTTTTATAGGCACATCTTTCTTCAGAGGAATTCCGTACTAACATCATAAAAAATCAGCTTCTGACATGAGCAAGGAGGACCACAAATGGAGGTAGGAGAACCTCATCATCATCAAAAAGGTAGATATCACCTCTCCTTTGTTGCACAAAGGTGTTAATAAGTTCCCAATTAATTTATGCATGAGCATCCATTTAAATCTGTTCTCCATGTGCCTTAGCACAGCTTCCAGGAGGATCTGCTCCATGATCTTCCCAGGCACAGAGGTGAGACTGACAGGCCAGCAGTCCATAGGGTCATCCTTTGTACCCTTTTCCCAGCCACCTGGGACTTCACCTGGCTGCCATGGCTTTTCAGTATCATGGAGAGTGTCATAGCTGGCATAGTAGCTGATTGGGGATGCATGGAATCCTGGGCTTGGCAAGTGTTTGTGGTGTCCCTGTTGGCTCTGTGCCTATTGTGCTGGAACAGAATCAGGGTTCTACAGCTTTTTGGGATGATTTACATTGAATGTGGTGAGTTTATTATATACATTAGACCTGAGAGAGTCTCCGGTTAAATGTGCAAGTAGGAGCAAGTCTTTTTGTGTTGCTGGGAGTGGGGGAACATTACTACAACTGATCATGTCTTATAGGACAATTTCTCTGTCATTTGTGGAATAAAAAAATATCTCTATATGATGTCTCCTAAATTTATGTTTACAACATACAAAAAAGGTGACCTAATTGCAGACACATGCAATACAGTGACACAGAGACAATTCTGTGCTCATTAGGAAACAAAATGTATTTTAAAATTCCTCTCCATCATTTTCTTCTTCAAATGAGTCAGTTCCCACTTCTTCATAGTCCTTTTCCAGGGCAGCCAGGTCCTCTCGGGCCTCTGCAAATTCTCCCTCCTCCATGCCTTCCCCCACATACCAGTGCACAAAAGCTCTCTTGGCGTACATCAGGTCAAACTTGTGGTCAAGCCTTGCCCAAGCCTCGGCAATGGCCGTGGTGTTGCTCAGCATGCAGACTGCTCGCTGAACTTGGGCTAGGTCTCCACCAGGAACTACTGTAGGAGGCTGATAGTTGATCCCCACCTGGAAAAAGGAATTTAAGAGAAGGCTGTGTAAAAGCAGAAAGCAGTGAAAAAGCTGAAAAAATGTGAGTAAAGTTACAGATGCTGGGGTAGAGTGGTGCCACTATCAAAACTACCAAATGGCAAAGGCCATTAAAAATGTCAGAGAGTATGATACATGCTCATTTTAATATCTATATTATTCTTCTGTTTAATGTACACTGGCAAGTTTGTAGCTTTCTTAACAGCTACTCAATACTGAACATAGAATTTCACCAAGATACTCTCTAGAAACTAATACAGAAAGTTGGTTCCCAGTTAAAGGTTTTCATTGTTAAAGTTGCTGTTTGTATGACAAATATTTTTCCACTGCTAATGTATTGAAACTATGGTTCCCAATACTGCTACATAGCCTGTGGGGACAGACTGTATAATATTTCTGGGTTAACCAAGTGATTCCCTAATTTCCTTTATTAATTATATATGTTTTGGTATTTCCTTAATTTTAAATGATATTTCAGAGGTAACGCTCATTGGCTGTTCAAAAATTCCAAAATAAGTCTGAAATTAATATTTCTTTAGATTTTAACTTATATACACTTCAGACTTCTACTTATTTAAATATGTAGGAGTCTGTGTCAATGGGATGTCCAAAGGAGAAAATGCGCACTTTAGATAAGTGCATCTTTGTCACATTCATTGTAAATACCATAAATACAAGTTTTCTGCTAGACTGAACCTGCCCTTTAGACATTAAAGAGGAGCTCATGGCAGTCCTGCTCACCTTGAAGCCTGTCGGGCACCAGTCGACAAACTGGATAGTTCTCTTGGTCTTGATGGCAGCAATGGCCACGTTGACCTCTTTGGGGACCACGTCTCCCCGGTAGAGCATGCAGCAGGCCATGTACTTCCCGTGCCTCGGGTCACACTTCACCATCTGGTTGTTGGGCTCGAAGCAGGCATTGGTGATTTCAGCCACTGAGAGCTGCTCGTGGTGTGCCCTGTCAGAGGAGATGATGGGGGCGTAGGTCACTAAGGGGAAGTGGATGCGTGGGTAGGGCACCAGGTTTGTCTGGAACTCCGTCAGATCCACGTTGAGGGCCCCGTCGAAGCGCAGCGAGGCGGTGATGGAGGAGACGATCTGGCTGATGAGGCGGTTGAGGTTGGTGTAAGTGGGGCGCTCGATGCCCAGGTTTCGGCGGCAGATGTCGTAGATGGCCTCATTGTCCACCATGAAGGCACAGTCCGAATGCTCCAGGGTGGTGTGCGTGGTCAGGATGGAATTGTAGGGCTCCACCACAGCGGTGGAGACCTGAGGGGCTGGGTAGATGGCAAACTCCAGTTTGGACTTCTTTCCATAATCCACAGAGAGGCGTTCCATCAGTAAAGAGGTAAAACCAGAGCCAGTACCCCCACCAAAGCTGTGGAAGATCAGGAATCCTTGCAGCCCAGAACAAGCATCAGTCTAAAAACCAAAAGAGAAAGTACAAGAGTAGGAGTTGAAAAGGAATGAAAATACTTTATGTGAGCTTATTCTGAGGTGAAGGGGAGAGCAGTCATTGGCAATATACAGCACAGGTTATATATCAGTTTTAATTCAGAAAGGGCTGGGGATAGTTCTGTGCTTTGCTTTCCTCACTGGCTCAACTTGCGATGTAAAATTGGACCCTTATCTATCCAGGCCTTCACTCCCTGAACTTCACACTTGTTTTAGTTAGTCTGGCTGAAACCAGCAATGCCCAACTGCCTAATCCAGCCTTCCTTATCAGTATTGGTACTCTGGAGCTGTGCCAATAATGAAGAATTACATACTCAGAACCACTTTATAAAAACACCTAGAGACAACAGCTGGGAAGTGAACTACAGGGCTTCTCCCTCTTGGACTAATAACGATGCCTCTGTATGTCTTGCAATCTCTTTTCTGAACCATTGGTATTGTTTGCAGATAATATTCTGCCCTTCTTTCTTCTGCATAATCCAAACTGCTGTTTCAAAACTGCTGGGACTTACCAGCTTACGGACACGATCAAGCACTGCATCAATGCTTTCTTTGCCAATGGTGTAATGGCCACGGGCATAGTTATTGGCTGCATCTTCCTTTCCAGTGATCAGCTGCTCTGGATGAAAAAGTTCCCGAAAGGTGCCAGCCCGCACTTCATCTGAAGAAAAAAGAGAAATTGTAAGAAGCTACATGTGCTCCATTGCCAACAAGCTCTGGTTGTGGTTGGCATTGATGCAACCTTTCAGTCACAGGAGGTCATAATGCCAAAAAGCAGATGCTGATCAAGAAGGGAAATGTCTCCTGAGCATTTTTTCATTGTTGCATTCTGTGGATTTATGGTGTATCTTCTATCCAGCCACAGAAATTACCTCCTCGTGAACTTTAGTGAGAAGTACAGCCAGACAAATCCCCAGAAGTGTGAAGAAAATCAGGTGCCCCAATTCTTAGACATCCTTCTGTCACTGGAGGGAAACTGTCAGGCTCCCACTTAGAATCCAAATTGGAAAAAGGCAGAGTTCAAATGGCAAAAATGTCATGCTAAAAAAGCAGCAGAAGTTAAATGTTGGTGCAAAGAGAACTTTTACACACCATGTGTACTTGCTTTTGAACTGCTGGAGATCGTCCTGTTCCTATGTTTGTAACATCTGTGACAGAATCTGGCATTCTGCATCACAAGAAAATTAATTTCGTGCTATCTAGTGGTAGACCATGGTACAAAGGGCTGCTTTGTGCCAGTGGAGATTGGTGGCACACCATGGTGATATTAGGAAAAGTAACCCCATCTCCATTTTGCAGGTTTATTTCTATACTGACCTACTACACTTGGTTCCAAGTCCACCATTACAGCCCGTGGCACATGCTTCCCAGTGGCTGTTTCGTTGAAAAATGTGGTAAAAGAGTCATCACAGTTGAGTTTATCTTGCAGATCCTTGAAGGTGCCATCTGGCTGAATGCCATGCTCCAGGCAGAAGAGTTCCCAGCATGCATTCCCTATCTGGACTCCAGCCTGGCCAACGTGAATTGAGATGCACTCACGCTAAGAGGAGAGAGCAGAGGCAGGGTCAGAAAAAACAGTGCACATTAGTCCTCCTTATTCCTAATGATTACTTTTTTCCCAGTGTATTGCTTTTCCAGAAATCTGGTGAACTGTCATTGTCAGCAGTTCTTTTGGTAGTTCAGCCCCACAGACACAATGAGACTGTACATGTGCATGCTGGATACTGGGACAGTTCTTTAAAAAATCAAGATCTATGTGCTGTACTATAAAAGTGTATGAAAACAGTCAGGAAAAAGATTAATTTCAATTACACAAACCCCACCTTTCCTCCTGGATTGGTCCTGCTGAGGAGCACATCACAGTTTAGTTTATTTTTACTCCTGGCTGGAACCTGACACAGCCATGTGGTATCCTTCAACTTTATGTAACCCAAGACAGGGGATGTCTTTTGATCCTTCTACCCTCTGATAGCAGGCTAGCGTGGAACCTTGGAAGAACTGCTTCAAGCAATATTCACCTAAAGAAAGCTTTTCAGATTCTCTCAGTTTAAACAAATGTTCCTTCCAGTTCCTGAGCAGCTATTAATTTTACACTGCAGGGCCATCTCTTATCAGGCAGTGTCATTGCAGTATGGCATGTTTATTTGCATCATTTTGAGCACTGTTTCTGTGGCAATCAGGAAAAGAAAACAATGTATGCAACACCAGGCTAAAATAGGCAGGTGCCAATTGCTCCAAAATCCTTTACACTTATAAGACAGGAGCATGAAGGCCCAGGTGATGGATTTCATAAGTTCACAAACAGAATTATAAAGCAAATATTTAAAAAAATTTTAAAAAAAGTCCCAACGATTATGACAGTGTGTTAGTGAAAGGCAGTTTTTTGAGGAGAGGGTGGTTTCAGACATGTGGAGTTTTTCAGCTTCAGTTTCTTCTTTGGAGCAATTGTAATTGAAGATGCCTGAGCTCTGGTTTTGTGATCCCAATGGCCCTGTCTACTCTAGGGAGTAAGAACAGGCAGGTCATAGTACTGAACACTGGCCTATGATCGGCTGTGCTCAGTGATGATTAGCACACTCTCTGGCACAGTTTTGGATTAGGCCAGTTAGGACTTTTCTAAGCAATGCTTGGGCACCATGCAGAATACAACTCACTGGCAAGGATACTTTCACTGAACACTGCCAGTTTTGGAGAGGGGGAAAAGAATTGAGATGGCCAAGTACGAAGCAGTCCATGCTACCTGGCTTCAAGGGCAGAGGATTGTCCTCATTTATTTTTATTTTGTGATATTGCATTTAGAGATAACCAATGACTTAGTATCAGTTTTGACCAGTTAACTTTTTTTTTTTTTTTAATTCTGTAACTGTTTAGCCTGCAACATCATCCTGTCTCTTGAGAATGAAATTCCCCAAAAACTAAATCCTTGGGCACAATGTGTGACCAGCAGCATCTCTGGAGCAGTGTTTTGTTTTCTTCACAAATTGACATGTATTTGTGTTAAGAGACATAACTCAAGATATTTTTTCAGAGGCAACTAGAATTTCAGAAGTCATCACTGCCCCAGTTAGTCACCCCCAGAAGTTCAAATGAACACGGAAAGTCAATTTAAATATTCAATTAAATAAATTATTTCTATTCAGTACTTATTTCCAAGCTCCTAACTCTGCAAGTGCACGTGCAGCAGTGTGTGTGAAGTGCCCTCAAGTGCATTTGCACAACCCTGTGTTTCTCAAGTGAGTTGTGCAAAAGTCTCTTGAGTTATTTGAGTGAAAATGAGGCTTCATAGGTTGGTGTGTCTCAATCTGGAGGATTACTTAGGAGACACTGAAGGCATATTTGGGCTTTGAGAATCCAATTAGTGCTGATTTTGCATGGGGCAGGCTCCTGCTTTTCTTTTAAATCCCAATGTGAATCTGTGAGGCTGGCAGCAAGGAAAAAATAAGGTTTTTTCCTTTTAAACTCAGCAATGAGGCCTGCTGACTTCTTAAAACAATATCTTTTAGAGCACAGGTACAATTACAAGTCAAGAAATACTTTGAACCTAAAGAGCTGCCTTAGAAAGTTAGTATTGTAAAGCTTAGTATAGGACTACAGGTGAAGATTTTCCTTTTAGACTGAGTTTTCAGCTGCATGAGTTTGAAATGGTATCTCAACCCTGCCTTTTGAGCCATTCCATCTTTTCCTATCCCAGCAGTAATTTGGAAATATTCTGCCAAGAAGACAGTAACGAAGAGGTTTCTGATTTTGCATAGTAAACAGCATTAAAATAGACACCAGACTTTTATCAGGGAAGAGAGTGGGTCTTCTCCAGAGTCACCGGCAGAGTAAACTGATCTTTATATGATATTTAAATTTGAAGCCTACTCCAAACTCATGTTTCATGTCCCACCACTAATGTACCAGGATGAGTCTAACAAACTGTGTTTTTATCTACCAAGAGACAGCAGAAAGGACCAGGTCCCCTGTGAAACTAAACCTGGGACAGCTATGACTCTTAAAAAAAACAGGCTTAAAAAACCAGTACCTGGCTCTAGTATATGCTGCACAAAGGCAGACTTTAGTCTTCCAACTGTTCCAGAAACATACTCACTGCCCTAGGTCTGGGGAGCCTGTGCGTGTGTGTATCTCACTTGCAAAACGAGCTCGGTTGTTTTGGACCTGCAGCTGTACTGGCAGAAAGTAACAAAGTTCTCTGCACCAAAATTAGACTCAGTGCTAGACACACGCTGGGGTACAAGGTGAAATGGATTTATCACATTCTGTGTGGTGTTGAGAGGTTTCTACAAGTTTATAACAAACCCCCAACTCTTGAAAATGAAGGTCCTTTTTTCTACTTAAACACATACATATATAAAAGGATTCATGGACTCCAGAAACACGCATGCATACACTGTATAGCCATGGACAGTACAGCCACTGGGGCTAAATTAGTTTAAAACAGACACAAAGGTAAGTAACTTTCTTATTTCTAAAAGAATATATTATTATCTCGTATAAAAATGGATCAGTATTGAGAAAACTTGGTCATAACAGAAAGTACTAAACATCTGCAAGTCCAGATCTAATTTATTTTATAATTCTACTAATTACGGACTCTCTGAAGAAAACCTTGTCTCACCACACCTTAACACTTCAGTGAGATTTTCTGACACTCCTTCCCCATCCTCTTACGTGGTAATTGGGTTTTGTGGCACAAACTACTGACAACAACGGCAGATCCCCCTCGCCCACAGTCCTCCCACTCCCCCTCTTTGGCCGGTGTTCCCACATCCCCCTTACCATGGTGTCTCCAGCAGTGTTTCCTTCCTCTGGGGTCAGTGGTGGCAGGGCTGTGCAGGAGCTCTGGGCTGCGGGGCAGGAGGCAGCCTGGGCCCAGCACCCGGCACCTGCTGCGGCGCTTCAGTGTCACAGCGCCGTGGGAATAGGTCACCCTGCTGCACCCCTGCCTCCTGCCCTCCCGACACACCCCCCGTGGGCAAACTCACCCAGGCAGGGCTCAGATACACCCCACATTTCAAAATTACTGCAGCCAGGCTTGGCAGGCTTAGGAAATAGGAGTGTGGCCATGTAACACGTCATACACTGGACTCTCAGACACCGGAGGATTGTATAATCACCCATAAGACACGTGCCATCCCAGTCCCCTGTTCTGCCAATATGTACGTGTGCAGATGAAAATCACTCCTAAGTTCCAACAGAGAAGGCATAAGAAAGCAAATGAATGGAAAAGGGAAGGGTAGAAGAAAAACAAAAAGAGAGAAAAGGAAAGTAAACATAATTACCATTCTGAAGTGCACTCTATCAGTGCTCTTAAATGATCTCCTGGCTTCTCTATTAATGCCTCTCTATTAACATTTCAATTTACTTTTATTGCTTCTCTTTCTGTGTACAGTCATCCGGGCTGTCAGCAGCATGGGGCAGCATTCAGTACAGATTCTCACTTGTCTGTCCAAACACAGGAAGAAATTTGACTCATTGCAGTGTTTATTGCAGGACAGAGCTGGAGGCATCACACCAATGTTCTGACGCCAAATGAGGGCAGTTGCCTCCACCACTTTGCTCCTTCTGCACTAGTTCAGCATTGGAAAGCAGCAGCTTCTCTCAGTAGAGAAATCTTCATGTTTGCAACTCCTAGGTAACAAAAAGGAAGGCATGTTTAATTGCTTGAATCTGAGTGTTATGTATCGCCTGACTTTATAAATGTATTTATTATGAGGTTTAATCAGTAGAAATTTAAATACACAATTTCTAAAATGTAGGTTAGTCTACTTTGACGTGAGGATATTAATAGATTGTTCTGCCACTGTTGGCAACCAGCATATAAGTATCTTCTTTAACACCTATAATTTAACAGTGAGAAATAGGTCATACTGGGTTTTATAAACTCAGTTACTTTGGTATAGTCTTCATTTTGCTGTTCTTTACATAAACCTGCAAATCACTACTCTTTGATTTTGGCTGGGAAAAGCTACAGAGGTTTCTAAAGCCACAAATATTTTTTTACAGACACAGAATTTCCATTATAATTTCTATCTGCTGCGTTGTTTAAGCCCAGTCTCACAGTTCTCCAGAAAAACATCAGATCATAGCTTTGAGACTAAGGAGTAGATTGTTCTAGTGTGCTTTTTCAAGTGCAAGTGGTAACATTCCAGAAAAGCTCTGGTGCTCCAGACAATCTGAAATGTTAATGCTCACAGGTTCACCAGATGTGAGCTCTGTGCAGAGCATCACCTCAGGAAAGTCTCAAAGCATAGACTTTGAGCCTCCCACCACCCAAACCTCTTAGGCACGCTTTGAGCCATGTCAGATCTAGCAGCTACAAAATCTAAAAGAGGTCTGTGAATTACTAAATTATTTGCAACTTAGTCCTTTGTGGCATGTTCTCTGCTCTCCCCTAGCCAGTGGAAGTACAATGGGTAAGTGGCTTTTCTCTAGAATCAATTCAGCTTGAAGAGCCTGAGAATGAGCCAGGTTTGTATTTTTCCCTTTCTCACATCTGCTAATAAAAAAGGCCTTTGTAAATCTCCTCTTGAACAAAGACAATGCTTGATCTCCTCTGTCATGAGTTAGCCCGTAAACTCAAGTGCTGGAAATACGTGCTAGTCTGGGGTGAAGGCCAGACACATGTAAAAACCCTGAGGAAGACTCAGGCATACTGCTTTTCATGAAGTTTCCTTACATTGCCCTGTCCACCTGTGTGTGGAGGGCTTGGGCAGAAACCCCTCAGCCCAGAGGTAGGTAGAGGGTAACCCAAAAACACAGTGGGGGACTGTGCTCCCAGGTACCAGTGAGTTTTGTTGACTCCAGAGTCAAACTCTGGGCTTTGCCCCGAGAAGACATGAGGCAGATACGACCTGGACCTGAATTCTTGGAAAGTAAGTCATCTTGCTTGTTGCTGGCATTCAACCTGTGCGGGCAGAAACCTAAACCCTTTTTGTCTATTTAAAGATAGACACATCTCTGAAGATAGCATTTCTGAAAAACCTAGAACTTAGAAGTACTGTAGTGATGGTTTCACAGCCAAAGCCAGCGCACCTGTCCACCACATCTTAGGCCAAGAGAACCACTAAGCCCTGTGATCTACCAGTTCTGTTCTGGCTGGAGATCAAAATACATCAACAGGCAAATGAGGCACAGTTAACTCCTTTTTCTCCTCGACCAGACGTACATCACTCTCTTCAAGCTGGTTACCTAAATGATTCACCAAGCTTGTCAGAATCTTGGATTATTTAAAACAGCAATGTGCCATCTTACCAAAACAGTGCATCCTTGAGAAGTTCTTTGGTGATCACAAAAAGCCTCTTTTTCTTTTAACTTGGGGGGTGTAAGTCTTTGCATTTCCCACACATTATAATATCTTCTTCAGTGAGTGAAGATCTAAACCCTTCTGTGTGCTCCTTGTAAAACTTTTCTGTCATTCTGTTGCCACCTGCTGGGAGAACCCACAGTGTCTCATTTCAGGGATTTCTGAAATCCCAAGGCTGGTAATTCAGTACCTGCATAACACTGCGATATTGATAAAATACTGGCTTTCAGGCATTATCCCTGAAATAGAGAAAGGTGGCCTGTATTTTTTAAATTACTTTTAAATAAAGAAAAATTAAGTGCATGTTGGGATACAGTTGCAGAATAATTATTGCCTTTTGGGTATAAACTGTCATATACAAAATTTATCCCATATATGTTAAAAATTATAGAATTAGATCTGTACTTGCAGAATTTTCTCCCCTAATGTAGCAAGTTCAGAACTATAGTTCCAATATAAATATATATCCGTCTCATAAAGATGAATACCAGGTATTTTATTCTTTATAGTATTGGTCTTGGCCATCCCAAAAAGCAGATTTGTACCCAACCAACATCATGAGTTTATTAGATCTCATCAGATTCTCACCAAACAATTCCTCTATTTAGTTCAAAGATGCCTGTACAATGAGGGCATGTAGTGAAACATTTCTGGAAGTTATTTGAAAACCTTGATACATTTTGTAGTGTATTAATATACTTTGTATCAATACATTAAACACAGAACTTTTCATAAATTCATCACAGCACAAACAAGAAACTCTTTACAAAGAGGTAAATCAGTAGTCACTTTATTATGAAAACTAGGTATTGCAGTTTTAGTATTCATTGCAAAAAATCCCTGATAGCTCGTTTCTACCTTCTTGCCCTCTCATGATAAATTAAATACAATACAAACGTTCAATCAGTAGTACTTAAAAAAAGTGAAGGTTACCAACCTACACTTAAAAGTTGAATGTTAAAGTCCCGGTAAATGAGTGGCTATGACATTTAACAGCATTCTAGACATTACATTTGGCCTGCTGAAACCACCGGTCCCAACCTCCAAAATTGTTCCTAGAAGACTAGAGCAAAAAGTCCTCATTACCAACACAGTCAGTGTGGTGAGAATTTGGCCTGAAGTAAAGTTTGCTATTTCATTAACTGGCTTACAAAGGACTTAACATGGGGCATGGCAAAGCAGGGGGCCAGGAGACACAACCTGGTGATTCCTTGAAAGAGGTCAACTCCACACAGAGCTTCTGTGTTTTACTCCACCTGGCTTCCCATCAGCTGTTGGTTGCAGAGTTGTAACTACACTTATAGTTGGATTACAGGAACCATTTAGCAATATAAAAGGCAGTATATAAGTGCAGAGTATATAAGAAACAACTTTTTTACATGGTGAAGCATTATGTGCTACTTAACCTGGTGTAGAGTCTTGGCAGAGAGAAAAACTCGGGGGCAGGATGTGAGATTGGTTTGGGTTTTACTCTTGAGACAATTTGGCAAGGTCACTACATCCTTCAAGAATGACCTGCCCCAGTTTGTCTGACAGGAATGCTGAAGTGTTTCTCTTATTGGGATAATCTGAGATGAAAAAGACAACTATTTTTAGCAGCAAAGATGAGACTGTTTTCAAAGTGTCCCAGTAGATAGCAAAGCAGCAGGTCACACTCAGCTTGAAGGTGCCAACAAGACATCTCTGTGAAGAAAACAGGAACAGCCACCACCTTGTAGTATGGTTATTGCTAGAGACAAAGGGCACTACTGTGGGAAGACACCACACTGGGATCTACGTTGGGTGAAAGCAATATTTTATTAGGTCAGTGCGCCCTCCTTGGAACTTACCTTTTGTCAATCCGTGATGGATGGACAGAGAAGAAATTAATTAATGTTCTACCCCAAACCTCCAATTTCTGCCCCAAGTGATCAGAAATGGGCTTGGTCTGGTGACAAATCTGCAGATAGACTGATTTTTTTGCCACCGATCTGGGGAAGGTCTTGGGATCTCAGAGGAGTATCTCTTTCTATAAAAATAAGCTCTTCCTCCGAATGACAGCATTGCTAAATGGCTCCCATCTAACCCAGGACTTTGGATACCCTGGGGGGCAATTCTAGACATACAGAGACTTTTTGAATCTACATAAACAAAGCAAGAGGTAGGGAAAGAGTAAAACAATGCAACAACTGCAGTTGTTTGACTAGACAATAACAGAGAATATAGCTTAAAAAAATAAATCTATTTCCTTGCCACCACCACGTGCTTCTCAGGATGACTATGCATCAGGCAAGCACGAAGTGCTGTGATTTGCATTTAAGAAGAGTAGATACAGCACAACAGTCTTTGTGGCCCACCACCATGGCTTTCTGGCTTAAATATGACTAAAATCCAGTGTGCCTGTGTAAAGAGGCATCAGTCACGAGAGAAAACATGGCCTTCAAAATGCAATAGGGTTCACTTTCTCCAGTGTTCTTCTTTCACATGCTTGTCCTAAATCCCGTGCTGCAGGAACTGGGCTTTTCAGATGTCTTCAGGCAAAACAGAATATTCCCCTAAATAGTGGTGCTCCATTGCTTTTTACAGTTGTACCTCCAGGAACACTATTTCACTTGTTCAGAGAACTGCCCAGCATTTGCAAGGATTAAACTTTCTTCCATAGTTCGTAACTGGCTACACAAACCCCACTCAAGAGCTACATCCAACACAAAGTGTTTGAAAAGGAGGATTCTTATTCACTTGTAGATAATGGAAGGAGTGGCTTTACCCTGGTGTTGGACAGAGCCAAACAAAATGTCAGGAATCCTTATTGTGGTGTCAAATTCCCTGTCTGAAGAAATTAAGGTATCACCATGCAGGAGTCCAGAGTCTCAGATTTCAACAGTCCTTGAGGAGCCTGGTAACATCCTGAAGACAAGCTGACACTTTCAGTGATGGAAGACACTTAGTCTCGAATTGGAGGCCTATGGATGGGAGAAAGCACAGCTGCCCAAGCCTGTCGGAAGAGCTGGACCAGTTTATAAATGAATGGCAGTGATGTCGGAGAAGCTGCAAAGCAGAACAAAAAGCAAAATAGCCTTTCATTATAAAGAGTAAAACTAAGATACACTAAACATATTAAGAAAAAACTAATCCCAACTAGAATTAATCAAAACCTAGTTCTCTTAATTCCTTCTGTTCAGGCTGAGTCTAGGACAGCCCTGCCTGCCTCTCACAGTCTGTACCTTGTCTGCTGGAAAGACCTGAGGATGGAATAACTGCTTTCAGAAAACTGGCATTTGTAGAGCTTCATCTTTCTACATGGACTGCACCTGGAAACACTAGAAACAAGCCCAACGCTAAGTTCCTAGACACACAGCCTTTGTGTCTCCCTAAGATAAGACATTTACATAGACCAAATTTATTAAAAGCAACTCATTTCTTCTCCACAACCATAATGGAATTTTGAAAATTGGAAATCTTAATCCTGTACCTGGATCTAATCTCACCACCACCAAGTACAGCAGAAAAGTAGCCAAGAGCATCTTCTTGTAAGGAAGTAAATAGAAGTGGCTTGACATGGACCTCAGTGCTCTACGTAGCAATGTCAACATGGTCAAGAGCTTTTGGGACAGAGCTCCTGTAAAACAATTAAAGAAAGGCTGTTAGGGCAAAGTAAAGTTTAAAAAGTAATCATACAGATGTAGATAATAAGAAACTAACACGTTGAAAGTCTGATTGCATGAGGGCTGGATTGAGTTGTTTTAGGATTTTTTATAATAGTGCACAGATCAACAGCACTGTTTTGTAATACAATTCATTATACCTTTTTTTTAGACACCTACTTTAGAATAATATGATCTTGTACCACAGTAGTGGCAGCCTCTCTCCTGGGAGATAACACCAAGTGATTTGCAGTACTTGAAGTGCTAGGCTCTACTGTAAATAGAAATGAAGCAAAGAATACACAAAGCCAACAAAATGTACCCTTAAAGAACTGCCAAGCAGTTTTAGTTTTCCTTTTTACCTTAAAGAAACCCAAAAAACCCTCCACATTTATTCTGAAGTGCTTTCGAACATGGACAATAATTCTCATTGCCTGATGCTGGCAGAGACTAAACACATTTTGCAATTGTCAGCAAAGGGATCACCACGTCCTTTATTTCCTGCTGTGATACACAACAGGACTTCCTCATGGTTGTCATGGCAGTATTCTTAACACATCAGTAATGCTTGCTGCCCTTTGCTGGTAAGGGACCAACTTGAAATAAAACCACAAAAAAAGAGCTCAAACAGCAGAGGGAAAGCCTACCCAGAACAGTTTCCTCTGCTGCGCCTTGCTGCTCCTTGGAGGCCGAGCGCATCTCTTCCTGCCGAGTCCACTGGCATCGGCTCTCGACGATGGTGCCAAGCAGTGCCAGCTGCTGCTCGCTGTGGAGCACATCAGAGCCACGGACGAGCTCCTCTGCGCCCTCAAACCGGCCCAGCGGCAGCAGCACCTGCGCCAGGTAGAGCTCCAGCAGGGAGCAGTACTCGGGGAGGCTCTTGTTGGTTTGGTCTCTCAGCCAGCTGCTGCCAACCTCCAGCATCACCTGTGGCTCTCTCACTTTGCTGTACAGCAGGATACTGAAATACGAGGAAGAAATATTAGAAGACGCTAACTCTTCGTAAAAGCTGAGATGGGTGACAGTTGCTACCCACATGCAGCTATCACAAAGGTACAAATCAGGGTCTACGCTCGAAGAACAGAGATTTCTGAGACACAACAGCCACTGATGTCACCCTCTCAGCATCACCCCTTTTGTACTCTGTCACTGTGAGGCAATCTTGCAGGCGTGCTCCAGCGCGCACAGGACAAGAACTGGCCTGTTCCAGATCTCACTTTCATCTTCACTTACGCCAAGCAAAGTGAGAATATTATGTATTGCTCAAGCCTGGCCTGCTGTTAAACCTAACATGAGCCCTGTGTATATCTGACAGCAACAGAGAGAAACTCACCACAGCTCCAGAACTTTTGGAGGCAGATGTTCAGGGACATGGTAGTACTGTAGGACCCAAGACAGAACTTCTCTCCACCGGTTCATCTCAGCCAGCGCCTGAATCCCCACAACACAAAGGGAGCATTTCACTTCTGCAGAACTGGTAATGAAGAGACACCTAAATAAGCACTTCTTCCAACCACATGTCCCCTTGCATCCTTTCCAGGGAGCTGCAGGGACTCCACAGTTCTCTGGCATCTGCTCCCCCTCCTTTCCCGTGCCTTGTCCCCGATAAAAAGGCAGATTCGACATCCAGGAAGATGCACTGAGCCTGTATCTCTGTGAGGACAGAGGAGAGACTCCTGGGCCCACCTCACTTCCCTCAAAGACGCATTGATCCCTTCATATGAAACATGTTAATATCGACAAGCCCTTACCAAATAGCAGCCAAAGCCAGGCCGGACTTTAAAGGGCTAGTAACTTGCTTTTTAGGAGCCATCCTCCCTTAATTTAGATAAGAAAAATGCTATGCAGAATCACCGCAAGGACCACCGGTGGTACTGCCATTCATACATATAACATTTAATATTCGAACCTGAGAGTCTCCTAGTCCCTGTAGGAAAAAAATATATACTTCATTTTAAAAAGTTATTATTTTTACACCAAAAGATCAACCGCCAAGAGCCCTCTATTCGGACAGAACCCCCAGGAAACCCCCCAGCCCGGTGCCCCCGCCGGCCCTGCCGCCGCAGCCGCGCACCTCTCGGGGCCGGGGCCGGCTCCCAGGCTGTCGCATCCCGCCTGGCACCTCTCCAGGGCGGCGGCGAAGTCGCGGTGCAGCACCAGCAGGTCTGCCGCCTCCTCCAGCAGCGCCGCCGCCTGTGCCGGCGCCGGGCTCCACCCGGGAGGGTCGCCCCGCATGGCTGCGGGACGGCACCGACCCCGGTCCCAGTCCCAGTCCCGGTCCCGGTCCCGATCCCAGTCCCGGTCCCGATCCCAGTCCCAGTCCCAGTCCCGGTCCCAGTCCGGCTCCAGCGCCAGCGCCGCCCCGGCGGGGCCCGGCTCGGCTCGGCACCGGAACGGGGAGGCGGCGGAAGGGCCGCCCCGCCGGGCACCGATCCCGGCATCTCCTGCCGGCCCCGCGGGTCGGCGGGACGTGTAGTCACTGCGGAGGGCAGGGATGGGGCACGGGGGAGGGTGGGGCGGCTGGGCTGCCCAGCCCCGAGGGGACACTTCAGTGTGTATAAGTATCTAAAGGTGCCAAGGAGATGGAGCCGGGCTGTGCTCGGCCGTGCCAGGCAACAGGACGGGAGGCGACGGGGATAAAGGGATGCACAGGAAGTTCCACATTAACAGGAGGAAGAACTTCTGTACTGTCCGGGTGACTGGAACAGACTGCGCAGGGAGGGTGCGGAGTCTCCTCACTGGAGATACTCAGGAGCAGTCTGGACACAGTCCTGGGCCGTGTCCTCAGGGATGGCCCTGCCTGAGCAGGGAGGTGGGACCAGATGACCCGCTGTGGTCCCTTCCAGCCCGCCCCACTCTGGTTCTGTCATTGCCCGGTGGATAGCGGTGTCTGGGGGGCGCAGCTGGACCGCGACCCTGCCGGCACCGGGGTCGGTGCCTGTCCCTTCCAAAACGCCTTTCCTCCCTTCGGCTTCTCCCTCGTGTGGCTGCCGAGGGAAAAGGCAGAGCTGTTCTCCCCGCGGCCGCCGGGCGTCAGCCCAGCCCCGACCGTGTCTCAGCCCAGCTCGCTCGGCTTTCCTCCTCCTCCTCCTCGTCTTCTTCCCCATGGCCAGGGACCGGGAGAAGGCCTTTGGCATGGTGCTGAAGGCGGAGGGCTCCCCACAGCCCCAGCAGGACCGCCTGAGCGGGGGATGGATGGATGGATGGATGGATGGATGGATGGATGGATGGATGGATGGATGGATGGATGGATGGATGGATGG
>JAWWMP010011634.1:0-57485 GCA_035047865.1 Dendrocincla tyrannina
CTGGCACAGGTTGGGCAGAGAAGCTGTGGCTGCCCCTGGATCCCTGGGAGTGTCCAAGGCCAGGTTGGACGGGGCTCGGAGCACCCTGGGCTGGCGGAAGGTGTCCCTGCCCATGGCAGGGGGTGGAACAAGATGATCTTCAAGTCCCTTCCAACCCCAACTATTCTCTAAGATGCATTACAAGAGCAGGAGAAGAATTGTTTCTTTCTCTTTCATATATTTTTGGCGTTAAACTATTAAAAATCAGCTACAGGCTGTTGCTCAGCTCTGGGTTATATCTTGTTTTCCTGCATGCAGAGATAGGAGTATGAATTGTGTGCTGCTCAGTGATTTGCTTCTCCACCTTTATGCTTTCCTGCTTGCAGACTGCACTATTATTCCATTTGAATTCCCATCTCTCCTCTGCCTGGAGCCAGAAGCACCCAATTAACTGCTCTGCAATTCTGAGTGCGCACACAACACCCCATGTTCCTTTTTAAGCACATGCCCCCAACAACTCAGCATTTGCCTGTTTTTAGGGTTCATCTACATGCAAAACCAGCAGGGCATCATTGCAACAGCCACTCTTTGATTTTCTCTTAACTGCTGTTTGCTCTTTGTAAAACAGCCATCCAGAGAACCTTTTGTGGGAATAAACTGATCTTCAGCCTGATAATGTTTAATTAAACATTTAAGAAACAAACCCACAGTGTTGGCTGGAATAATCCCAATTCTCTCAGCCTTTCCTCGCAGCTGAGCTGCTCCATCCCTCTGATCTTGGTGCCTCCCCTGGACTGTCTCCAACAGCTCCATGTCCTTCTGTGCTGGGACCCCAGACCTGGAGGCAGAACTCACCTTTGTGTGCTTTGCATCAAAGACAAATGGCATTTGTGACCTTTTTCCAACAGGTGAGAACTTGGATAACCCCTTTCTGCCCTCACTTCTTCCTGGATTTGTCCCTTGTCAAACAGGTTAAAGCCCTGCTATGGTAGTGGCAAGTGTTACCCAAAAGGAGAATTTGTCTCCTCCTCGTTGTACCTTGGTTTGAATGTCTGGATCTCTCTTGTTGTTCCCACTTGGGGGTTCTGCCTAAACACAAGATGTTATGTGGTGTTGCCTCCCCGAAAGTTCCATCAGAAATCAGTGTCTCCTGCTTTGGAATAATCAGTTTTCAGGAGGTGAGTGCTTTTAGTGACGAGCTTGGTTCTGATCCTGGTTTTTCCAGTCCCAGTTAGAGCTCTGGGGCACAGGGAGTGGCTGTGACATCCCGTGGCTGATTTATCAGACCCCCTTCAGGGCAGGCTCTGCTGCAGCTTGGGAGGCTCCAGTGGTTTTGGGGTCGGAGGTGTCAGATGGAGAGCAGAGTCTGCTGCAGGAGGAGCCCATTTCTGCTCCTCACCCCTGTGTGTGCAGAGAAGGCTCTAACCCTCCCTGGGCAGCCCCTTCTCATTCCTGACCACCCTTTCTGTGGAGAAAATTCTTCTGAATTTTGTATTATTGTGAAAAACGTGGAGCCATGAAGTATGGGCTGAAGTGTTGGGCTCTCTCTCGAGCCAGGGTCTCAGGGTGAGGCAGGAGCTCAGTTTTGTGGTCATGACCAATCTACACTAAATTTGGGACCATTGTGGCTTTGCTGACAGGATTTTTGCAGTGCCAGCAGCATTTAATGGACTCTCACTGTATCAATGATGGATTAGTAACCTGAGGTATCTCAGAAACGTGGAATGGATTTGTGTTTCCACCCCAGCACTGTGGTGAACTGGGGCTGGCACACCTGGCAGCATCTCCTCCTCTCTTTTGACTTCAGAACAGTTAAAAAAAACACACAAAGGGAGTCATGTTGAGTGTTTTGTGTTTTTCTGAGGGAATGGACGAAAGGAGTGAGCTGACAGGAGCAGCAGGTTTGTGGGGAAGCAACGAAATAACTCTGCTTTTCCAGAAATGGACAGGACTAGAGGGTTGGGGGGGCTGGGATGGCACCGAGCACATTCCCACGACATCCCTGAAGCAAGAGCTGGCAGTGCAAACCCTGCGTGTGGTCCCTTGAGGTGTTTTTCTCCAGGACAGCCAATTCCCACACGTTCTGCCCCTTCCCAAGGCTTCTCCCTGCAGAAGAGCAGCTCAGGGAGGGCTGTCAGTGCTGCTGGCTGGCTGAGTCCCCCTGGGGACCCTGGGGGTGACACGGGAGGCAAGGGGGGTGGCAGGACAGATGTTGTCTGGCTAATAGGACAGTGTCCCCATCTGTCAGGAGCATTTCCTGCAGTTCTCAACTGCCTGGGATCCGTCCTCAAACACTCAACAGATGGTGGGCTACAAATGTGCAAATCCCTTTGGAAGTTTGGATGGAAAAACTCAAAAAGCATTCTTTTCTGAAATGTACCCTTGGAACTCATGGAGGGGTCTTGATGAATTCCGAAACTTTCATTTTCTGGGAGCAAAATAATTTGGTCTTGTATTTGTAAATGGTACAGAATAAGAACAATATCCCACGCTATGGGAAGGGATTATTTGCTGATAATTACACCTCTCCACAATGGGCACAGCTATTTTCCCTTCTAAATGCAGGGTAGAAAGGACATTAGTTTACCAAACACCAGACAGGTAAACACTGTCTCTTTTCTTCTGGCAAGGTCCAAATTATTCAGATGTCACACCAGGCAGAGACTTGACCTGAAGTCACCTGAGCCTCAAGGAATAACAGTGAAGGGAAGAAACCTTTGAGAAAAGATGGGGGACTTTTTGGGGTGGGGTGTTATGCTGGAGAGGAAAACTTCATCGAAATGTAACTTTGGGGTTTGTTGGGTGTTTTTTTTAATGAAAAATTGATAAGGGGAGAGGTTCTGATCACACCTTCATTTTCCTTTTTGATATTTTAGAAAAAGAACTTCATTCTAAATTTTGAAATGCAAAAGCCAGTATTGCAAACCAGCAGCGGTGAGAGGTGAACACATTTTTTGTGTGTTTCAGCTTGCACTTGGGTTGGGGTGTCATCCATTAATGCACTGCCAGAGCTGTTTATTTTTAGGTTAGAAAATGGAGAATTGAAATAATTTGAATAAGAATTGAGCTAAAATGCCTTGCATGGTGCTGGATAAAGTTTTATATGTCACATCTATTTTATTGGCATTTGTTATCTAAAGACCACTCTTCTACCCATTGTCAGGATAAAGGAAAAATCCTCCTGGATGTTACAGAGGGGTTTGTAGGAACTCACTCCCATATTCCTTCCTGAAGCTTAAGAAAGAGTATTCCTTGAACTGGCTGGAGAGTAACCTATTATTTCCTTGCCTTAATAAGGCCTCCACAAGACTACTTATTCAACATCTCAAAGCCAGGTGGGGAGTGAAACAGTCTTCTAGTTTACTCAGAGGGGAAAGATGCATATTCAGCTTTAATTTTGCAAGACTGGCTGGAAGAAGCAGAGCAATCCATTCGATTTCCCGGGCTCCAGCCTTGCTCCCAGCCCCTGCATGGGGGTTAATTGCTTTGCTGGCCTCCACACTTGGCTGCCCCAAGGTTACTCTGTTCCCTCAAACAATTAACTTTCCTTCTTTTTAATTCACTTAACTTTCTGATGGCCCCAATGAAAGCTTTTACCCATGGCAAAGAAATGGATATTTACAATAAAAAGGGTGGGGAAAGAAGATCAGGGTTGCAAGTCACATCTCAGAACACAATTGCTGGAATCTCTAATTAAAGTACTGCCATCAGTTACCAGCTGAAACACAAACTACAGTGTAATTTATGCTTTTGCCAAAAAAAAAATCTACTAGAATAATGTTCCCAAACAAAAAAAATCAAAGTAGTTGGAGTTTTTAAACCGTTTCCAGAAGTAGCAAGAACCTGCTGCTCCTGTTGGCATTCCAGGTGAAAGTTTCCTGGGGCTTTTTCATGGATCAAAAAGGAAATTTGTTATGATTTTTTTATAGCAGCAAGACTCAAGATGTGGGTGTGATGTGTGATGGCAGGAGCTGTGGGATCCTGGTACCCCTTCCCTGCAGGATTCTTTCCCAGCTGGGTGGATGCCAAGGTCCTGCATCTTTACCCACCATCTCAATGGCTCTCATCAGTGACACAGGAAATATTCAGAACTCTGTCACAGAATCCTGCAGTTATTTTTGGGCCTGACTAAGCTCCCGAGGGTGAGATTTTGCTCTCAGCTCAGGAACTGAATGTGTGGTCTTGCTTTTGCCACCCCTTTTATGAAAAAAATGAGGGAAAAGGGAGGCAAATTGCAACACAAGCATCAAAAACCATTTGACAGCACTTTAGTGCTAAGGCTGCTGCAGTGATGCTTTTGTCCCATCTCACATTTCTTTGACTTCTGCTGCTCTTCACCTCCAGCTGGAATGGCAGCAATTCTCAATCCTTGAAATTATAAAAATGATGCAAATCTCAGAAGAATGACTTCCTTTATGAATAGGAGCAGGCAAATTTAGTAAATATGTCTCTGATGGATGAAACCTTGTAGTCCTAACTTATTGGAGGCCACCAGCTTTCATCTGAGGAGCTGTTTGAATACAAAGCACTGACCTTCTGTTGCCACAGGGAATCCCAGAAAAGCCTGATGGTTATCTGTTGCATCAGACAAGCTTTGTTAAATGGTCACAACCCCTTTTTGAGCCACTTCTGTAGCAAGTTTTGTAAAGGATGAAGTGGCACCTCAGTGGTATATTCACTGTTTTCTCTGTATGGCAGAAATTCTTCCAAATGAGGGCAGGAAATAGTGGCTTTTCCAGCAAGTACCCAAAGAGAAACCACTGCAAAGACAGGGCTTGTGTGTTTTATTGTCCTGGATGGACCATTGTTTGCAGATGTTATGTGTATAGATACAAAGAATAGGTATTTTTATGGTTTATTTTTTCCCACTTTATTGATCTAACAGATCATTTTGATGTGGCAGTGTGTTTTGTGGTGGTACACACAGGTTTTACTGAATTGTTGCATGCTATTTTGGATGCTCTGTGACCAGAAGAATGTGTCCCTAGAATTAGGAACTGATTGTCTCTTCGTTTGGCTGGGTGCCATTAGGTTTTTAATTATTTTATTCTGCTTGGAGTTTAGGAAGTGAATTTAGGAAGTAAATTAAAGCCACAAGAGAATGTATTTACTATCAGTACAGTCTGCAAAGCAGAAGTTTGGGGATTTCAACACTTAAAGTGACTTTTCATGCTTTGTTTTAGAGTGTGACAAATGTCCTGGTTCCTCTAGGATTCAGTATTTCTGTGGCATCTGAGTTATGTAGCTGCCAGAGGACCTGTGGTGCCTCTGCCATCCCAGTCCCTGCCAGGCTGGAGACAGTCTAGGGACATTCAAGGCATTAATATTTGGGAGCTACAGGAGCAGAACACTTTAAATGCCATTATGAGGAAAATGAGCAGCAGCTATGCAGTGCCAGATGTGCAGGGGAACCCCTGGCAGCTCCCCTGGGCCCTGAGTGCAGCCCAGGGCTCCCCAGCTGCTTGATTGAGTCCCTTAGTTTGATTCTGGGCTTTATTTACTCCAACTGAAGCCCCTGCAGGGAAATCAGCTGGAGGGTTTGGGGCTCCGGGGGCAGGGCAGGTCTCCTGGCAGGCACATCCTCACTGAGGCTCTGCAGTGTCCTGTCACTGTCCCCAACCTGCCACCTCACTGGGGATGTGTCTTTCTGCAATGCAGGAATTATTTCTGCCCCAACAGAAGCATAGCTTTATGTTTCCAATGTTCTTTCCCCTGGGGCAGGGGAGCCCTTACTTTCTCTGGGTCACACATCACAAAGAACACGAGCACAATGCTGCAGAAGGACAATTATTACAAAGGGAGGGGATTGTCCCTTCCCTCCACAACAGTGTTGTGCCCTCAGTGGAGAGGAAAAGTGAGAGAGGAAAAGTCAAATGTGCATGAGGCTGGAGCAGAAGGCACTGTATAATCCATGAGTGTCTCGAAGTGCATATTTATGTGCTGAAGTGCTGTAATCCCACCCTGGTGCTGCTGTTTCCCATCTTAGGTGAACACATTTCGAGGCAGATTTTCAGACTTTGCTATTGACCTTACAGATTTTACTTTCCAATGATACTGGATTATGCTCTAAATCTTTGTGCAGTGAGGACTTCTTTTAAAAAAGGTTTCTCAGTCTGACAGAGTGCTAAATCTTTCCCTTTTTTAGAGTTTTTTTGCAGACTTCAGTCACTGCCCAGTATAGTAAATTTTCTCTGGAGTCCTCATAAAGATGACACTGAAGTGCCTTTGAAAAATAACAGGGGATCCTGAATTTCACAGCTCGGTAGAGATGGGGTTTTAAATTTTAAATACTTTTTTACATGCTAGTGAGGTAAATGAATAATAGTTTTAAACAGCAGACAAGCATTTTAGGATTAGGGAAATAGCTGGGAAATACTGGGATCTGTTCTGAGGAAGCTGTTGACTTTCTTCTGTTTCCTTTGTGTAGATATCTTTATAGATAATGCCAATCCTAAAAATACAAAACTTTCTCTGTGTCGTCTGAGTGGAAACCATTCCTTCCTTTTGGCATTTCTTAAATTGATTGATCTCAACAAGGTTGCTCCTTGGCCCAAAGTTTTAGCTGGGGTAGATACGTGGGTGTAAAACTCATAAAATGGGGATTTACTAAATAAATGCCAATGAGCTCCTACAATAAAATTAGGCAGGAGGCCTGAGCAGCCAAATTAATTAGAGAGCGAAGCATCGATTTAAAAACAAATCTTTTGGTTTTGTTAACAAAGATTAAGGTGGCCACTTCTCTTAATTATCCTCCAAGGAATCGATCAGCCCCTTATCAGTAACTCCATTTCCTGAGCCATTGGTACCTTTTTGAGTCTGAAAGAAGAACTTTGGTAGTTTGTTTATTCTCCCTGGCAAGTTCAATGTCCTGATTGAGAAAATACCAAGTGCCTTCCGTGCTCTGTTGTCACAGCTGCTCATCCTTCGCTGGGCACTAACCCACATTTTTATGCTGTCTTGATTCTCCTTCAGTACATTGTCAAGGACCAGAGAAACAGGTGTATTTTATACCTTAAAATAGGACGTTGTAAAGTTGGTGTTGTTTTGCTCTCTTGGAAACAGCTCCTTGCCAAGAGTTGCCACCACAATGAATTTTTTTGGTACTTTTTTGTACTGGTTTTGCAGCTCTTCAGGATATATTTTGGTTTAAATGAAACTTGACATTTACATCATAGAAATATTTGGCTCATACACAGCCTGAACAAGAAAAGCTGAAACCTTCCAGCCTTTTGCAGACCATCAAATTGGAATTATTTATGAGGGGGAAAAAATGTAATATTTCGTTTTCATATTTTCAATTAAAGTGAATTGAAAGCAACGCTGTCCAGATCAATTCAGCTAAAAAGAAATATACTGACTTGGGTTAAAATGAAATCTTTCATTTATTCTATTCCTTTTTGTGTGTTGTTGGGCTTTTTTTCCTCCAGTAGAAAATACAAACAAGGCAAAAATACACACGAAACCAAACCAATATAATATTTTGGTTTCAGTGTTGCAGTTTTCAGAAACTATTGCTGAAAACATTTAGCATCTCCAGCTCAGTTCCTCTCCAGCTGATGATTCTAAATGGCCTTTTGGGGTGTTTTGCACTTATTTGCTGCCTGGAAGAGAGTCCACTCAGAGCTGCCCCTTGCCCCAACCCACCTTGTCTTAGCAAAGCCCTTTTCCTTCCTCTGGTTACACTGGCCTTTTTAATTAAAAAACATATGTGGTATTTGAACAATCCTTTCTCTGCTTGGCTTGGGGGATTCTGAGCCTGCACTCAAATGTCAGGCAGTTCATATTGCTGTTTGAGTTTCATCCTCTGGTGCACATGGAAGTGCCACCAGGGCTCCCCTTGGCCACGTGCTTTGGAAGTGTTCTCCCCCTCCTGTTCCTATAAAGCAGCTCTTGCCCACTGTCCCCACAGATGAAAACTGGCACGTTCCAGCTCCTCTACCAGGGCTGCTGATGCTGGATGTGAAACCTTTCCTGCTGTGAGTTGCCAGGCTGCTGCCACACCAATTCCCCTGCAATGGTTGTGCCCATTGTCCCCTTCTCTGGTGTGGAAGGGGAAACTCCAGCCAGACACCTCTGCTTTCCGTTTCTGGTGGATTATTCCAGCTGAATCCACAGGGAATGGGGTGGAAGCACAGCAGTCCCTCTACACGAGGCCTTGGTTTCCATGCTTGGAGCTCTGGGGAGAACACAGAGCTGGAACCTGTTGGTTGTTTTGCTGCCACCCCCTGTGCCCAAAACACTGAGCTTTGGGCTCACAGAGTCAGAGACTGCTTTGGGGTGGAAGATGATCTAATTCCAAGTCCCTCTTCCATCATCCCAGGTTGCTCCAAGCCCCATCCTACCTGGCCTTGGGCACCTCCAGGGCTGGGGCAGCCACAGCTTCTCTGGGCACCCTGTGCCAGGGCCTGCCCACCCTGCCAGGGAGGAATTCTTTCTGCCTGTCCAACCTCAATTTCCCCTTTCAGTTTGAAATCCTCAGTGTTTTCAGTGTGAATGCAGGCAGATAAAAATTCCATTTAGCTTGGTATTTCTTGCCTTTTACTCAAACAAATGGTTTTTTTTTCCTGGTAGTGGGAGCAGGAAAGGAACATTCTGAGGATATTTACCTGCATTGATTTAGTCTCCTCCAGCTGATGATGGTCTGAGTTTACATGTGTTTTTTAAGCTCACCAAGGGAGCCCAAAGCCATTGGCATTATCAGCAAATTTTAGTGAAAGCCTGGGATTTGTGCTCTTGTGTCTCTCCATCCTTCTGGATTGAACACAGCTTGGGTTTTGTAGCCATTTTGATTTTACTCCCAGCAAATACATGAACAAGGCTAAAAATACATCCACTTTTATAGAGTCATAGAACATCCTGAGCTGGACCCCCAGGAACCATCCAGTCCAACCCCTGGCCCTGCCCAGACACCCCAACAATCCCACCCTGTTCCCAGAGGATCATCCAAACGCTCCTGGAGCTCAAAGACCTGAGTTCCTTGTAACCCACAGATATCCATTTGTCTTTGCCTTCCCTTTCTTTATGAAAAAAGTAACTGTAAAGCTTTGTGAGTCATCTCAGAAAACAGCTTTTTTTAGGTCACAGGATGAAGTTAATGTAAGTGAATTGGCTGTTGTTGAAATGCTGTAATATCTTAGAAAAAGATAAGCAGGTTGTACTTCCATCCCAATACCTGTGAGATGAACAGGGTAGGGAAGAGAAAAAGGTGGAAGAGGTGTGTCTAATCCATCACCAACTTTTCACCAGGACATTCTGTGGTGCAACAGGTGTAGTAGAAATGCTTTTCTTCTCCAGACACCCACCAGTTCTTGTGTCATTGACCACAAACTCTCCAGCAGCCAAGAAGCACAAATAACACCCTTTGTCTTCAGCAGATATTTGTGTTTAAGAGGAAGAAAAGAACTTTTGCTCCCGGAGTTGTCACTTCTGCTGAGAGATGCTCTGGGCACCAGGAAGGGGAGCAGAGGGAAAAGCTGTGCAGAAGGAAAAATAGGGATGGGAGTGCTGGAGGCAAACGTGTTTAAATACACATTCATCTCTCCCAAGGCTCTTGCTCTGCTGAGTTCATTTTGTCACTCACAAAGATGCAGCAGCAAGGCCCAAAGGTCAGAGATTTTCTCGACCAAAAAGGTATTTATGAGCTTTTAAGTAAAAAGAGTGAAAAGTATTTTTATTAGAGGGAGGTTGCCAGGAGGGAAACTGGTTCAGTGGCTCTGTGTGGGAAGGTAAATGTGTCCCTTTCACCTTAAATCGGTGCATCAGGCTCAGGGAAGGCCAATTATCTTGACAAAAGTGATTTGGCAAATAACTGAACAATAGGATTTTAGGGGAGAAGGTGGAGAGAGGTTGGAAAAGCTACTGAGGAGCTGGGCCTAAGGCAGCATGTGATGGAAAAACCTCAGAGGTGGAAGAAGAGACAGTCCTGGAGGACTTTGTACTGCTGGAGATTTATTTGGCAGCTGAACCCAGAGCTTCACATTTAATAATAAGATGTATTGTTCCAGTTTCTGGCTTAGAATTGAATTCTAAACCCTTTCTGAAGCATGGCTGAAGGCATATCTGCACATTTAAAAAAAGAAATGGTTATTTTTCTCTTAAGCTTCATTGGAGTTACACTATTGCCAATTTGTCCCCAGACCCCCCACCTGAGGGGGTGATCAATGGGCTGAGGACAAAAGGGGCTGTGGGAACTGTCAGGGATCCTTTGCTTTTACTTACAATTTCGGGGCTTGAAAGCTGGGCATGCCATTGTCTTAATCAGCCTGTAATTAAAGTGCTGTTGAATGATGTCTGCTTGATGAAGTCACCTGGAAGTGCTCGGAATGGACTGGGGAACACAATAGCCAGGGTTGTGTTGGGATGAGGGGGAGCATGTCCTGATGGGGTTTATGGGGCCCTTGGCTTCTCTTTGCTGTCTCCAGGGTCACAGCTCTTGGGAGAGTGCAGAGCTCTGCTGGTTGGGGCACAACTGGGAGTTTGAGGGAGGGGAAGAGCACCCATGGTGTCCTTCTCCTTGTTTTTATATATGTTTTTTTTGCAGAGTGTGTAATGGGATTGCAATAGAACGAGCCTAGAAAATGCTAAGTTGGAGGAATAATTGCATAACTGGAACTCAAATATGCAGCAAGCCCTGTGGTTCTTCTCATCCAGCTCTGCAGAGTTTGCCTTTCTCTTGGTAATTGCCTAAAACAAAATCCCCCTTTCCAGTTCATGGTGGGAATTTTGCTTGAGGTGCTCTTGTTGTGTTGTTTGTGCAGAGTTCCACTTTGGTGCCTCTTTCCAGCTTTGCCTGGCCCTGGATGGAGAGGAAATGCAGATGTGTTTGGGTGTGTGCCTTGGTTCTTTTTTGGTGTTCCCTTGTGTTGTCTGCCTGGATCAATTCACAAGAAAGGAATAATAACCTGTCAGAAAACTGGACTCAGAGGGGGATAAAAATAAGCTGGGCCCACTGCACCTAAAGCCCCTTCTCTGTAATGAGTAATTTTCAAATGAAATAATCGTGTTCATGAAATACTCTGACTAGGCTCAGGTTTCCAGTCCCCACTAATTCTGCCAGGAAGATGTTCCAGAACCTTCCTGCTCTGATGACTAGAAATCAATTTGTTTCTTGGTTTTGTGTAATAACACAGAAATGTTGTTATAAAAAGGTTTTGACGTTCATTACAGCTTGGCAGAGGAATTCTCTGAAACGTGGTTCAGTTTTGTTGTTCTCATGGTGGAAGTTCCAGGGGTCAGCATTTTCAGGAGGTTTCTTTAATTTGTTACAAGGTGAAAGTTCTCTGCTGGAATATTGAAAATGCATCACTGGCAAAGTCAGAAATGCAGATCCACTTTTCTAGTCCCCAGGACTTCTCAAACTTCTCAAAGTTGAACTGGGGGTATTGCTGCTTGTGTTTGACTGGAGGCCTTCAAGCACTTCTATGCCATCCTTTAACCTGTTTCTTCAATTGACTCTTAGTTTTGATGTACCACCATTTTTCCTTTGTCTCTCCCACCAAATTAAATAGAGATTTTTGTACCATTTCATCCCTAAAAGAGCAGCTGGGACCTGGCAGCATTGGAGGTTTCTGGAGTGGACTCTCTGATGTATGAGTGCTCCCAGATGCTGATGGGGAATAAACCTATCTTTTCACAATTAATAGGGTTTATTAATTTGAATAATTGTAGGAAAGTCACAAAAGGAATCAGAAAAGTGCACCTCAACATGTGGTTTATGCATTCTGTTCCCAGAGGTTTCATAAAATCCATGTTTTGTGAGGCTCACTCTCAATTCTATGGTAACAATCCCCAGGTTCCTTCATTCCATGAATATCTCCCTGTATGTTTATAAAAATGAAGAGGGATGGTTGTTTTTGAACCTGAAAACAGGGGAGACTGTTCCTTTCAGCCTGGATTTTCAGTGCAGCAGTACCAGGCTTTTGCAAAGAGACAACTGGTATTTAAAGTGTTAGTTGTGTGCAATATTTTCCTGTGAAGTACTTGAAATGTAAGGTTGAGTTAGATTTTGCTATAAATGCCTTATAAAAATCCTGTTGTCTTGCATTTTTACTGCTTGTTTTCTCTGGGCAATGCAGTGCTGTGCTTATATAAATAATAAAAATAAAAGCTGCTGTGTCAGAGAAAGGCTTTTTATCACCTGGAAATAATCACATCTGTGCCACAGAACAAATGGCTCCTGCTTTTATTTTTAGGTCTGAGTTTGTGTGCCTGTGGAGAATGCACAATCATTTCCTACAATGGCAGGTACCTTTAGCCTCATTTTTAGATGTTTCGCCCCAATTTCAGGCTTTCCACTGACCAAAGGGACTCCCTTGTCCCCTGCGTGAGCCCATAATCACTGCAAAATAGCAGAGAGGGCAGGAGAATGTGAGAGAAGGGCAGGGATTAAAAACACAGCCAGGGAAGAGGGAAAGTAATTTGGTTTGACCTGAGCACTAAATCTGCAGGGCAGTAATGGCCATCTCTTGACACTCAGAGACACTGATCAAGTGCACTCTCCAAGGCTTTTTTCCCTCAGGACCCTGGGGGGTTTCCTGGTGGTCTCTGACACTGCTCAAGCCAGGCCATCAAATATCAGCTACGAAGAGATGACCAGGAGGCACCTTCTAAGCTCCTGTGATTACTTGCTGTGCTAATTAGGAGCGTCATTTCTGCGGAGAACACAAAGTTATGTGAGCCTTGGAAACAACACACACAAAACTCAGGGCTCAGCCAACCTCTAAGATTTTATAGGAACTAATAAGCAGGAAGGGGCACAGAGGGATTCAATTAATGAAACTCCATCTGTAACTCACCTACTCCGGCCTGGGTTTTTCAGCAAATATTGATCCCTGCTTGGAGAACTTAAAGCATGAGGAGAAAAGCCAAAGAGAGCTGACATTTGACCCACAGGAGCTTTCTGAACTTTCCTTCTCTCTGCTTAGTGCAATAAAGTGAATGCTTTGCTTTTGAGAGGAAACAGGTGAGTTTCTGCTTTAACCTCTAGAAGACATTTTAAGCTCAGGCATTTTTTGGGGGAGTGGGGAGAGTGCAGCAAAATCAAAAGCTCTTGCAGTCAACTTGCTGAAACATCAAATTGCTGGTTCTCACTGCTGGAATGTGAGAACAAGACAGGCTTTCAGCTTCCAGGGAGAAGTTATTCTTTAGCAGCTGAAATATTCAGAAGCCTCAGTTTAATCTATTTCTGAATGGTTGTATTCGAAATAAGTAAATAAAGTAGCTGCACAGTTCTAACTCTGAGCTAATCTCCTGTGGAGCCAAGACACAGTCTCCTCTGCAGAAATGGCCTCCTCAAGGGCGAGGGAAAGGCAGGGGAGAGGATTTGGCTCTTATGGCAGAACTGCTGAGGTCCAGGTACATTTCCATCTCTTCTCCAGCTAAGGGTTTTTGAGTTGAATATGTTTGCATCCTCTTTGCATTCAGGCTTTCAGCTCAGCCTGGATCGGATGTCCACACCCTGTGCCTTAATTGCAAAATGAATCCTTTCTCCTGGCCCCTTTTTCAACTGCTCAAGTGAGTGTTTTCTACAGATTTTGATTCCTGCTGTATTTCCAATTTAATTATCTAGCAAGGAACTAGATGGTTTAGGTGCAGAGTTAGAGGACCTGTTTCTCAAGTGAAGCAGCAAACCAAATCGAAAGCAATGCTTTTGGCATCCCAAACTCTCTACTGAAAGACAGGCAGATAAACAGGGTTTGCTTTTTAATATGTCAAATGATTTTTCTCCCAGCCCTGAGTTGTCCAGAGTTGTCCGGTGTCCCCTCCCAGGTCATGCTGTCACCCAGTGCAGAGCATGTTTTGTCACAAACCACTGGCAGACCCTTCATCCAAGCTTTGCTTGTCTCTGCTGCTGTTATTTATTAGAGCTGCTACAGGAATGCATAATTATCCTCCTGCCTCTGGAATGGCATTGCCTTCCTGGGAAACGTGAACTTGAAAGAATTTCTCCCTCCCTATAGATTGTCCCTCAGATAAATGGCATCCCAATGTGTTTTATGTGGGTGGGAGGTATAAACTTTGGATGATGCTCTTCTAATGAAACGCTTCCAAATGGCACTTTATTGGCATTCTGGTGGAAATCAAATGGAGTCTGAAGCAAAGAACACGAATGTAATGCAGTCCTTCCTTTCAGGGGTATCAGGCTGAGGCATCAGGAAGCCAAAGGAAGGCTGGTCCCTGTTCTGGGTGCTCAGGACTGTGCAGGCAGGGGCTCTCCTTGGGGGTGTGAGGGCATCTCCTTGCCAGAGATGTCCCGTTCTGGGCTCCTGAGCCCATTTGTCACGGTCAGGGTAAGCTCAGTTCAGACCCTCACTGCCACTTGGGAGTCTTTTGCCTTGAGCAAATTCCCTACATTATGGGGGAGCAAGAGGCATAAGATTTCCCTCTTTTTAGTGCTGGCAGAAATAAAGGGCATTTCAGCAGGTATAGGGTGTCTACTATAGAAATAAGGGTAAATCAGTCAAAAGGTGTATGTGTTTATTATTTAATTGTGCTATTTAATGGTAGTCTTTGCTGCATGAAGTGACTTGGCACGAGGCAGAGATTCGTAGTTTGGAGTTCATAACTAACATCACCCTAATACAGAAATGCAGGGTGGGAAACAAGCAGCAAGTCTGAAATTAAAAAAAAACAAACCTGCTGCTGTGAAACACTGAACAAGATTCTGAAGCTGCTCAAAGAGCCAAAATGGGCATGTCCTGCTAGTCTTCATTATCATCAGCATGATAAGACAAATTGGTCCTGAAAGAAGGCTTTGAAATAAACTACCAACAACCTGTCCTTCAGCAGCAAGTTAAGAGCCAGGCAGTGCTCTGCAGGCTTGATTACAAGATACTTATGAAGCTCAAGCAGCAGCTTGTCAAGGGGAATTTTCCTGCATGGCTGTTACAGGCACAGCTCGTTGTTTCTGTATGGAAATGTTATTTTCTTCCTCTCCACTAATGGTTTTTTGGGCTGCAACTTGGTAACTGATAAACCCTTTGCCTAAGTGGAGCTACAGTGTGGGAGCTTGGCAGAATGCTAATGAATAAGTGAGTGTGACACATGAATGAAATGATGGATGAGAGAGCTGGAACTGTCAGACAGCTCTGCTTTGCCTGCACTGCCACATGGGTAGAGCAGATGTCTCCCGTGTTAAGTGGGAGAGCAAGTGCTTATATTTCCTTGATCAGGGCTCAGTATGTTTATAATAAAAGCTATAATAGATTTTTTTCTGCCCTCTCTTGCCATAATGTTTGAATATTCTTCCCCTTCCTTGCCTTTCTATAAGCAAGGATGCCATTTGGATATGGGACAATTGTGATCTGTGCTTGTTGAACTCTGGCCAGTTTTTCTCCCCAATGACACAGCAAAGAACACATTTAGGTTAGAACACAGAAATAACAACTGTGTTGCTCAGTCTCCTAAAGTGGCAGGGAAGTTGCACCCAGGAACACCCACCATACTCTGGATTCCCTTTCATGGAATCACAGGCTGGTTTGGTTTGGAAAGGACCTCAAAGCCCACCCCGTGCCACCCCCTCCCATGGGCAGGGACACCTTCCACCAGCCCAGGGTGCTCCAAGCCCTGTCCAGCCTGGCCTTGGACACTGCCAGGGCTGAGGGAGCAGACCTGTGCCTTCCTGCTCCTCCACCCCTGGCTGAGGAGGAGAATTGGACTTGGAGTCATTGGATTTTCCAGCCACTGGACACAGAAAGTGTGAGAGAGGACAATTAGCAACACCTCCAGCAGCAGCCCTGCCCCTCCTCCCCATTTTCCTGTTATTTGGGGGTTAATATCCTAAAATGGCAATTACTCAGTATCAAAGGACTCCTGGGAAATAATAAATAAACAGCCCCTGACATTTTTAAACACAAAGACCTGCCGGGGTAATGTGTGTACTTTATTAAAAGTTACTGCTTTAGGGTGTCATCATTGTGAAAGAAGCTTTAAACATCCATAAACTGAAAGCAAGAGAAACAGCAGTTATTGATTCTTCACTAACATGTTTTAATGTTTTTTGAAAGATATTGGGAGACATTTAACTAAGGTCTCTTCATATTTGCTAGGCTTTTATTAGGCCATAATGATTTTTTTGTTTTTGCTATATAATTGAGGGGAGAATCTTTTTTTTTGCAGTTAGTTAAGAACTTCCCTATACATCAAATTGAATTTTTCAGAGTATACACTTCACCAATATAATTAAGAAGTTTGTATTTTTTTTACTCTCTGAAGAATGGAATCTTGGCAGCATAATTATTGCCACTGAGAATGTTGGCTATTAAGGAAATAAATATTTTCCTTGATGCAACACTTAGAATTCCCTAGGGTTCCTTCCATTTGGGTTGTGATATATGTTCAGAACCAAACCAAAAATTTGTTGGTGGTCTTTCATGCTGGTTCCACTCTGAAAGAGGTTAAATTTTAGATGCGATGCGGTTTGGGAGGGGGAAAAAGAAAGCACTGTATAAGTACTCTACTAAAAGCAATAACATTGATTTGCAATAAAGCATATTGTATGAAAGATTTTGTATTATTGGATTCTAACTCCTAGATTAGTGACTATTCACCTCATCTTTACCACCCTATAGGGAAAAATCACTGGCAAGTGAAGTATTTTGATTTGTGCTGTTTATACAATCCAAGCAGGGATTCTTTGAACACAGAGTGTTTGTGCTGCCTGCTCCTCCTGTCCTTGGGGGAAAATCTCTGGGAGAGAGGTGGCTGGACATCCCTCTGGTTTAGAGTCTGCTCCTGCACCGATTTGTCTGTAGAATTTCATGATTCAGTACGGACAACTTTTAATCTGTGTAGTAAGCCATTTTAACAGTACTTGGTGAGAAAAGGAAGAGCTGTGTTTCCTGACATGATGAGGTGCAGGTCACAGTGACAGGAACTCCAGCAGGTCTCGGGCACAGCACTCTGGGCACGCACCCTCTTGGTGTTACAGATGCACTGCTAATTGCAGTGGGTTTGCAGCGTGTTTCAGACTCATAAGGCACAAAAATAAGCTGTGACATTTACCTGATCTTTTCAAAAAAGTTGTGTTCCCACAGGCTGACAGGTAACAGGACAGACACCTCCAGAAGGCAATTAATTCCATCCTAAACATGGGCAAATCTTCTCTAAAAATTACTTTTCCCTCTCTCCCCTGACTGTAGAGCATCTTCATTTTACTCTATTCCTCTCATGTGGTCAAAGTGATGAATTAATCTCTGGACACCTGGACTGGGTTGCACAGACTTGAGTAAATGATCACCCATCACTGCAAGTCTGGTTAGAGGGGTTTGCTGGCTTTGCTGCCTTGTGCCTGCGGTGTTGCTTCAAGAAGTAGCACAGATGTAGAAAAGTTGCCTTTCTTGTTTCCAGTCTCCCTGATATTCATTTGAGGTGGTAAAGCTGAAAGATTTTG
Organism: Dendrocincla tyrannina; assembly: GCA_035047865.1. Taxonomy (NCBI): domain Eukaryota; kingdom Metazoa; phylum Chordata; class Aves; order Passeriformes; family Dendrocolaptidae; genus Dendrocincla; species Dendrocincla tyrannina. The sequence goes on from JAWWMP010011634.1 coordinate 17,369, forward strand.
CATGTTGCTCCTTTCACAGCTCCCCGCTCCATAAATTGCAACTGAATTTACAAGGATTTGTTCATGTAATGTGGAGAATCTTAATATGCTGCGTTGCCACCTACTTTCCCTGAGGTGCCTGATTCTGAATCTTGCCTGCAGTGTATCTGCTCAGCAAATTCCATCACATACAACAGTAGCTGCAGGCTTTTTTCCAGCTAAAGGCTTGCTTTGATTCCTCAGACTAATTTTCCAAACTCCCAACTATCCAGTATTTTAACAAAGGCCCAAATCTGCTCTAAATCTCCTGTGATGGTGCTCTGTCTGCCTTTGTTCATTCTTGTTGCTCATCCTCAATTAGTAAATTGTGCTCCAATAACATTGATCTCCCCTCAGCCTTAATGCTGCCATTAGTCAGGGAATGCTAAAAAGAGCCTTTAAGAACATTTCTCCTGCAAATTCTGTTTCCCCGAAACTCAAAGTGACACAAAGAAGTTGTGATCCACCCTGGGGACACGGAACTGTTTGATGAAATAAAGACACTTGCACTTTAATGGGTTCCTCAGGAAAGAATGTTTCACAATAAGGATTCTTTTATCCTGCTATGGTGGCGGAGAAAATGGGATCATGGGATTTTCAGGATTAAGTAAAATATAATGCAGCAGTATTTTTATTTCCAAAGCTTTAGATTAGGCACAAGTGATTCTGAAAGCATGTCCCATGCAATTTGGATATGTTAAGAAATCAAACTGTTTCATAAATAAGCTTCTTTTCCAAGCCAGATCATGTGCTAGGTCCCAAAGTGTGTCTTTGCCTGCTCTCCACATCCTTCTCCCTTACCCCAGAGGAACCACCTGGGTCTGCATCTTCATCCTCCCTAACAAGGGAGCTTTGCTAAGCCATCTCAAATTCTACCAGGTTGTGTCTAAATTAGAATTCAGGTGAGAACATGGTTTAAAAAAGGGAGTGCTGAGCAAACCACAGTTAATTTATGCACGGCAGGCATGGCCATGGCAGCTGAGGAGATGCCAGAACCACATCCCAGTGCCACTGCAGCACTTGGAGAAGCAGCCCATGCACTTCAGCAGCGCTTGGCAGTGGCTGTTTAACAACCTAGCTAATCAGAAGTGGATTAGAGCAACAGAACTAATGGAGCACTAAAAGTCTTTAATGAATAATAGAGGATTTTGCCTCTTACACTCTGGTGTTTATCCATTTAAAAGCAGTTTGTGTCAGAACTGAAGTCGTGAATGTCAGTTTGATACTGGATTTATTACAGTGCTCGATTGGTATGGATATTTAATTTGTAGGTTCTTTAGTCCTGGCTCTCCCCTCACCAAGCCTCAGGCCCAGGTGCAAACTCTTCACTCTGCATTTTGTTTATCCAACGTGCAACTTTCTACTTTTGTATATCAAACAAATCCCTCAGGCTGGGAATACACCAGGTTGGAGCTTTAGCATGTGTTTAACTGTGTTTAAATAACAAATCTGAATCCATAATCAAGTAGCTGTGTTTGATGCATAAACCATGCTGTGATTTCTGGGCTTGGGTCCATAAGGGAAACAACAGCCCAGTAAAGTTTTAGACCCTGTGTCCAAACTGCTCTAAATTCAGTGACTTTGAGCTCCAGGAATATAATAATGTCAATTTAATCCCTGGTGCTTTCTCAGCTGCTGACTTTAGTAGGGCTATAGGCACGTGCTGCACCTGGAAAGGGGACTGGCCCTTTGGCCTTTTGCTTCTGTCTTTAGCCTCTGTTGGGCAGGTGTGATGGAAATATTACATTTTTATGCTTTATGAATCTCCCAGCTTGGAGGTTTGCTTGTCTTTATTGGTTATGTGGCTTTTTCAGCTGGGCAAAATATGCTCTCCCAGCTTTCCAGCAGCTCCCAGCCAAGCCAAGGGTGGTTATTCGCCCCTCCCTATTCTCCTTTACTTATCCTTTTGATTTCCTTAGGACAGGTAATTTCCTAAAATGGTTTCTCTGAGTGTAAGTACAGCCCTAAACCCCACAGAACTTAGCCAGGAATGGGTGGAGAAAGGCTTCACACCACTCTCTGTGTCCCAACAGTGTCCCTGGGCATCTCCCTCCTGGTGGTCTTTGGGATTTTTTGAGGAAATTTAAAAAAAAAAACGGTGTAATTTTGTAACTCTGGAAGGGAAGAACAAAATGCTACAGGTGTGCATTCTAAGGGCGGAAAGAAGAGTTTCACAGAACAAATTTTATAGCACTTTTGCTGTCTGAAGATAGGAAAACTCATTTCCCAGATTATTTAAGAAGGGAACTGTTTGTGACAGTCACGTTGAGCATCTTCAATCAGAGCAGGTTTTCTCTGTTTGTTTGTCTGTCTGGTGCAGTGATCCAAAGCAGCAATTACTGTGTGTAAAGTGCTATTAATTGATATAAATACAGAACATAAATAGTGCAAGACAATTAAGGCAATTAGTTACATTTCCATAACAATATTTTCTATTCATTATAACTACTGTTCCCCTTAGCATTTGTTATTAGTGGGAGAAGGAGCATTCCCTCTTTACTGGTAGCATTCACTGGAACTCATAGCTCAGAGGAATTCCTATTTTTTTTTCTGGTTTCCTGCTGGTATCAGTTTGGAGGCTGCTGGGATAGAATGTGGAAAAGGAGAACCAAATCATTTCCATGTAAAACACTGATGAACTTTATATGTTGGTGTTAGAATCCATGTTCTTTGACTTTGTGCAAGGAGTTTCAGTGTTTATTGGGTGATTTACATCATTACTGGAGTTGTTATTGAAGTTTTCCACCGGTAGAACCCATGGGATGTTTTAATCAATCGATGTCTAAAATCAAGCCCTCTCATTTTTGGGATGATATTGTTTATTGGCAGTTGATTGGTTATTTTATTTCAATGCAATAGCACAATCATGAGAGGACAAAAAGGGATTTATTGTAGTTCCTATGTGATCTTTTCCTTGTTTATTCAGTGGAATGGCATGCAAGTGTTGGGATCATGGAAACTAAAGCAGGAGGAGCCGTGGATGCTGCGCTGATGGCTCAGGGCTCTTTCTGGAGCTCCTGCTGGAAACCCTGAGAGCTCCAGCCCTTTGACAAACACCGGTGGCTTTCCAAGAGCTGCTGCGGTCTTGCCTTTCTGACTCTTCTCTGCATGTTTGTGCTGCCTTTATCTGGCTGGCTAAGAGCCTGGAGGCTGACAGAGGGTCCCTGCCACTGGTGCCCCTGAGCCAGGGCTGCTGTCAATAGCACAGGGCAGCTCTGTGCTCTGCTGCTCCTGCACGGAGGAGATAAAAGGGGTTATGACATGACAGTCGAGGCTGTTGATGCTCTGGATTTTGGGGGATCTGGATTCTCTTTGGATGGCCCAGGAGGGTGTGGTGCCCAGGAGCTGGAATCCCTGTGTGGCCTCTCTGCTCCCTGCTTTTATCACATATGGAATAGTAACTCTATTTCTCTGTTCCCAGGAAGCTTCGTGGCTTCATTCCATTGGAGTTTGCAAACCGTTTAGTGGATGGTGGGAGTAAAACACTACAGAAGTATAGGACATTATCTCAGTCCAGTCATTTAACCCCCTTTCCTCCCCTTCCCTTCTCTGCTGTAGTTTCCAGAGCTCTGCTCCTGTAAGCTGTCTCCAGTTCCAGCCCAACCTTTTGCCTTCTCAAGCTTGTGTTATCTTAACCTCAATGAACTCACACTGATGATTGAGCAAACAAATTAATTTCATAATATTTCCACCACAGCTTCTTGCATGTAAAGTGGGGCATCACTGTATTAGTGGAGAACACGTTGTGAAAACATCCTCAAACCAGCCAACAAATAAGAGAATAACTGCAAATTTAATTATTCTGAATAGGCTGCTTTGTTTGTAATTAGCTAATTGCAGCCTGAACATAATTAGGGAAAATGATAAAGGTTAAAATGGTTATTTAGAACAAACAAACAGAAAACAAACATCAAAAAACCCTCACCCAAACTCACTTTGCAGATAAATATTCCTGAATGAAAAATATTAGAGTTGGTCAGAGAGGTCAATATGACATTATTTGCCCTTCCCGTGGTGGTTGAGATAATTGCAGCAATTGCACAGTTCATTCTCACCCCAAGTGTAGGAATTGCTGGAAATGAGTTTAGTCTGGAACAAACAACGTGTTCCTCATAAGAATAACAAAGCATTTTAGGCAAGCAACGTTTATTTCATCAAAAACCTGTAAAGAAAGCACTCTGATGAGCTGCCAGATGGATGCAATGAAGAACTCATCATTTGCTCATGTATAAAAATAGAAGACATTTAAAGGGAAAAGTCTACAGGATATGCTGTAAAATGGCAATTTCTAGATAAGGTGCTGTTTTCAGTGGGATCACAGAGGGAATGAATGCCTAATTTTGGACGGGATCAGGGAGCATCTAAGGTAGAGACAGGGAGGTTGACAGCAATGTCAGTGCTTGAGCAAGAGCCAAAGGACTGTACAGCTCCATGCATCAAAAAAAGATGTGCTTCACTGGGGTAAACAACGTGAATTCCTCTCCAGCTCTACACAGAGCGAGGCTCTTCTGACAAAACAGTTTGTCCTGTTGTAATCTGTGAATTTTGCTTGAGGTGTGACTTAAAGGAGGGATGAGTGAGGCGAAAGCAGGTCCCCTGCACCCTGGGGTTCAGCACTTGGTGGGAAGGTTAGAACCCCTTGTGACCTGTCCCAGGCTGGTTTTAGTTCTGGGCTGATCTGGATCAGTATTTGGTGTCCTGGGTGGGGTTTAGATTAACCCTGAGCCCAGAGCTGGATCAGCCTTAGCAAGAACAAACTAATTCTGGGGCAAATGAAAGAGAAATGGGGAAGCCTCAGACATCAAAACCACTGTGGGGGCTTCAAAATCTTAGTAAATGGGTGACGACCATCTGTGCCAAGATTTTGGGGCTGAGCAGGCATTGGGAAGAGAGTATTATTTAGTTTAATTCCAGTTTTGTTGCACTTTTTATAAATTTGTAATCACTCTGATATTTTCTTAGTCTTCCATGTGCTTTCTTCTCCCCTGTTTTTGAGCAATTAATCTAAAATATAATTACCACAAACAGAGCTGAAAGAAGAGATATTTCTCCTCTTTTCATTGAGTTTATTTTAAATTAACACCATTTAATCCATATTTTCCTCTTTGGATTTTCCTCTCTGAGAAGTTTAATTTAAAAGAAAATGCTGCTTATTATTTATGAGGTATCTTTTCTTTCACTGATAGACAGCTGGGGAGACAGTGCCATGTTTTATTGGTTTTGAAAGATGAAATATGAAACAAGAGCTGGTTAATCCTTGAGCTTCCAATCTCTGCTCAGCCGTTGGATGTCAGCAAGTTAAAATATATAATATGGCCACATTAGACACGTTTGTCAAACCAAGCCATGGGGACTAATAAAAGGACAAATTCTTCCTTACACAAATCAAACCCTGAAGCCATAAAAAGACCTTGGGAAGAATTGTATGAAAACAATAATATATTTTGGTATTCTGCTCAGGGGACAAGCAGAGCAGCCCAGTGACTCCAGCAGAAACTGCTTGTAGGAGTTACTGGTGTGCATTTTGCACCTGGTGGAGGACAAAGAGAGGAAGATAAATAGATTGAGCCATTAATTTTGAAGGGGAGCATCTACCTGGAAACCTGCAGTGGAAATAATGTAGGTTGGGTCTCTTTGGTGGATCTTCCAAGAGCAGAGAGGGGACAACTCTTAAAACCTGGGATTTGGCCAACACAGTTTGGTTTCCCACCTGACTTGATGCACAAGTGGTTGGATTGTCACTGCTGGAGGTGCAAACTGTTCTGGAGATTGAAGTGCCCCTTGAAACATCCACTTCGATGGAAATGGAACACCTTAAGCCAAATTATTTTCGGGAAATGCTGTGATTTTTCAAACAGCTGAGCTGGTGCTAAAGACATCCATGGGATGAGTGGGAGCTTAGAGCTCTCAGGAGCAAATGTGACCTCCTGGGGAACTTGTAAGGGAAACTTTTACCTTTTCCCTGTAAGCAGAGTTTGAACCAAGTTTGAAGTGTCAGTTCCTCTGAGCTGAGGGGAAAAAAAGGCCATTGGGTAATTTAACTGGTTTCATATTTTTTACTGGCTCAGGTCTTAAACCTTTTAAGTGAAACTGGAACAGCTTGATGGTTTTGCAGGAAACCTAAATGAAACATGCCCATCTGAGGGACTTAAGCATGAAATTGTGTTTTTAGGGGCCCTAAACAAAATTTCAGACTCATAGAAAATTCTCATATGAGTGAGCACAAAGCAAAACCAAATTTTACCTATTCTAAGAAATGGGTAAGGGACATTCTAGTGATTTTTCACTGTTAAAACTCCCTTTCTAATGACTTGATTTCATGGAAAGTGCTAGCATTGCCAGTTTGAAGGTTGCACTTTTTGGTTAGTGATGTCTGTGCATTCTGCATTGTTTCAGGTCAGGGCAAACACAGAATCAGAGCATGCAAACCAGAAGTGTCTTTCTCATTTTCTCCATCATAAAATAGACTCATAGAAGGGTTTGAGCTGGAAGGGAAGTTGAAGATCATCAAGGTCCAACTAACAATCTTTTATACACACAACATTTAATTCATAGTCAGTCTCTGCCTGGACAAACTGTGGTTTCCCATTTCCCAGCCTGGAATGGCTGGTCCCTCTTTGGGCTGTGCAAGGACTCGCTGCCCTTGGCAATATAAAGTGGCTCTTTTTTCATACAGATGAATGGGGGTTTGGGGTTTGTTTTCTAAGTTTGTTAAATGCAAACAGATATTGCTGCAAAATTAGGCTTCTTTCCAAAGATTTAAACACTCCTGCTTGGCACTCCTGTGTTCCTCAGTTCCATTTTAAGAGGACTAGAGGCAGATGATTGATTGTATTTGTTTATTATGTCCTCATCCTTCTCAAAGCAAAAAATGCCAGTCTACATGGGCTGGTAACAAAGGAGTGACCCAAAATAGGGTAATTTTGGGGTTTAGTGAACTGCTGGCAATGCCAGTTCTCACCTGCCACCCATCTTACCTCTGCAAGAGCAATTAATGAGATCTCTGCACTCCTGACACATTAAAATAACAGGAAAAAGATGAATATTCTGAAGTGGTATGAAAAATCTTCCCGACCAAAAGCTGTGCTCCTTTTACCTCGGGCTGTTTTCAGAAGATTTGGGTTCTGTTTGATATTTAGCCTCGGGATGAAATGTATCTGAAATGAAATGGGGAGCAGAACTTCAAATGCACTGAATCCACCTTTCACAAAGTGGTTCTCCACTGCTATGAAAGACTCTCTCCCATGACAAAAGGGAGCAAGATGCTGCTGCTTGACAGTGAAAGATTTATTAATAAAATCTTTGTTCATCTTTAACGCCATCCTCTGTTAGTGCTCTCCTGATTAACAAGCACCAGTTTGATTTTTCTGGCTAGAGCAGACAAAAAAAGCATTTCTCAATATTTTATGGAAACATAGGAGTGTTTTGAACTTGTCCTCATCTCGGTGTTCCTCTTAGTGTTTCCAGGCTGCAAAAGGCCTGTCTTGATCCAAACTCCATTTCACGTTTCCCTCTGCAGAGAGGGCAGGCACTGACACACTTTTCCAGCTGAGTGAGCTGGATTTGTGTGAGCCCAGCTCAGCCACCAGGGATGGAGGCAGCATGCACTTCCATCCTCCTCCTCCCTCCCATTCCCTCTGAAATCAAGCACCCCAACTCATTCAGCTGCTCCCCCAGTAAACCTTTGTGGCTCTTATTTGGAATATTGCTGAGCTGTGACCCCATGGAAAGGGGAGCAAGGAGCAGGTGGGAGGGGGAATTTCCAGGAGAGCCACTAACTGGGAGCCACGGGAGTGTTATAAAACAGCCCTAGAGCAGCAGGCAGGGGGTGTGTATGAACTTATCACTTGCGTGACCCTTGATGCTTGTGCCTTGTCTTCCAACTTTGAAATGGAGACCATAATGTTTTCTTCCTTTGTGTGAAAACTGCACTAAAAGTGTGGCTTATTCATATCACCCAGTGCTATAAATACCCAGGACAGCCCCAGCAGGTGAACACACCCCAAAGTGCTCACTGGACGTGGGTATTTCAGCTTGACTAAACTGGACAACAGCAACGGCCAAACCAGAAAAACCCACTAAGGGCAGAGGGATTTCCTGCCGTAGTGAGGCCCCAAACAAGCCCAAATCCCTGAAAACCAAGGGAAGCTTTAGAACATCTTTGCCAGCAGCGTGAAAGACTCCCCCACGCCACGAGGGTGTGATTAATGCCTGTTCAGGAAGGTTTGTGTTGAGCTGGGGGTGGCTGGGGGAGAGCAGCAGGGCTGAGGGGCTTCACACACTTCAGGGTCCACTGGGCTTCTCTTGGCTCTCCCTCCCTTTGGATGCTGGGCTCAGTTTAGGCTCGTAATTTCCATCCAAATATCAGAATGATGGTAAATGCTGTACCACTGGGCAGTGTCTCACAAAATGTTTTCAACTATGTGACACTTTCTGGCCTGATTTCTAAGCAGATGTAGGCTGCACCTCCTCTCAGATGTGATTATGGAGCCTCAGCGAGGACTATGTTTTTAATAAGGAAAATATGCCACGTTTGGGGCTCTCTAAACAAAGCAAGGCACCAAGGAAGCTGCTGGAACTGCCACCTCTAGATTTCTCTGCGATGAGGGATTCCTCACACAGCAGGAAACATCTGAATAGCCAGAATGGCATAGAGGGCTGGGTTTTGGTGCATTCCCTAATTCTCACTTCATTGTGGAAGGAACCTTGTAATCAGCATCAGCACTCTGACCTCTCTGACTCTTGCAAGCGACTTTTCCAAGGAGGTTTGTGTTGCTGGATCATTCCTACTGACTTTGCAGACCAGGGCAAGGATTCCATCTTCGTCTCTTGCTGTTATATGAAGCAGGAAAGTGAATTTTTATTTTCTTGGGTGTCATAAAGGTCACAAATAGCTGTGGATAGTGGGGTTTTATGTCCTTTAAATTTATCTGTGGTCTGTTTGGCAGTACTGTCCAGCCTGGAAAAGACAAGACAGTTTTGGGGTACCTGGTGGCAATAGTTTAGCCTGTTCTCTGAATATTCTCCAACCTCACACTGCAGCATATTGAAGACAAACTGTGGCATTACAGCCTAGAAGTAGAAAGCTTTTTTTTTTTTTTGCAGAATTTGAGTAATCCCTGCTAGCTGGAAGATGGTCCCTGTGATGGGCAAACTCCCATAAAAGGCCAGAAGTTTGCAAAATTGCTATAAAATCACTGGGCTGTGGAGAATTCTATGAGCAATAAATCTCTGTTTATGTGGTAGAGTTCAAATTCTGTGAGGTCCTTTCCAAACTTACAATGAAGAAAGTCACACCATAAAAGAGCTCTTGAAGGAATAAGTGGTGAACCCAAACTGTGCAAGTGAAAGGGTTCAAAGCAGGGCTTGGAATAGGAAAGAACAAAGCCAAGGATGAGTTGGAACACAAAGGCTCACAATGACTAGGCTTAGCTCAGCTGATCACTGAAGCTCATCGAAACCCAAGCAGGAATAAGAGACCTTCAGACCTCAAACTGTGCCCTCACCAGAGGCCAAGGGAGTGGATTCTGCTTTGCAAGGCAGATGTGAGCCCTCTGGCAGAGCATTCCCAGTGACCCAGGACTGGAAGGTGCTTTGTGCCCGGCTCACCTCGGTGAGTCCCCTTCTGTGCTGTCTTGCCCCAGTGGGTTGAGCCGAACATTTGGGTTCCTCTGAGAACTCTGGCCTGGAAAGCTTTGGAGAGGCAGAGCAGGAGCCTGGCTGTCCCAAAACACAGGTGGGGTGGCTGGTTCACAGCCTGGAGCTCAGGGAGGAGGTGGCACTGTCAGTGAAAATGAACTTCTGGTGTGAAAGGAGAATTGGACTCTTCTCTGTGTGTGTGTGACATCGTTGCCATCCCAGCCATGGTGCTCCTCAGCTGGTTCTGTGTGCCAGGAGATGCTGCCCTGAGTGATCCCTTCCCTGGGAACTGTGTCTGCTGTCACAGGTTTTGCTGCAGAGCAGCTTCTTCCAGGTGGGTCAGGCTGGATTTTGGTCTCCAACCTGCACACCACTAAAATTTAGGTGAACATTCCGAGCTTCTCCCTCTCCTGGCAGATACAAGTGAGATGGTCCTTCAAATAAGTTGGATTATTCCTCCCTCCCCCCAGACCGACTGTGGGGCCATTTGTTTGCACCAGCTCATGAGGCAAAGGGAAGCAAAAAGCTGGTTTTCATTTCGGTGAGAAGTTCAGGAGGAGGCTCAAACTCTGCAGTAACTGGAGCCTTGGAGGAGGCTGAGGCAGCTTGAGATGTTTGTAGCCAATGTAGCATTTAAATCTTCGAGCCAATTAAGTGTAATTACTGAATGAAAGGCAATACTTTTCTTCAACAATGTGACAGTTAAATTTAAGTTGGGTTTTAAATTAGAAGGTGACACCTACTAACTGTCAGTCAATTAGGTGTTTATCTGAAGACGGATGGCATGAGTTTGCTTTTCTTCCTTTTTAAATCTATGTAGCCTATGTACTGAAGGCTGAAGAGGTTTCTGCATTTTGTACAGAGATGGTAAATACACAGAGCACACCTGAATTAATGAAAAAAGAGACCAACAGATTTGCTTCCCAGAAATTTTCTAATTCTCTTAATGGTTCTTGAGTAAAAAAAAATTCTATTTACTCTATTAGCTATCAAAATTGAACTCTTAGGCTAATGTTTAAAAAAAATAAAATAATTTGGTTGTTTTCTATCCACCTAGGGATTATTTTATCCATGACTGAACTTCTTGGCTTTGTCTGAGCATTTCCACCACATGACAGCTTGTAAATCTTTGAGAGCTTTGGGCTCGTGGGCCCTTCACCTGCTTCGAGGTGCATTTTAACTCCTGCCCATGTCTTGCCCCATAAAATCTTGCCTATTTGCTCAGAAAGACACAAAGCTTTTTCCTAAAAAAGCTACAATTTTCCATGACAATCCTCATTTTCTACAGCATATACCATATGGAGGCTTATTAACATACATTTGCAAGACCTAAACTGCAGAAGTTTCATTTGATTAAGCGGGAATTTGAGGTTATAATTGTTCTACTCCAAGCTGCACTATCAGATCTCAGTGATTGGAATTACAAGCTGCTATTACTCTTACAATTTGTGAGGTTTTTTCCTCATTTCTTCTTGTTGGAGAACTTCTTTGAGCTCCTTCTGTTCATTACAACTAAAGAAGCACAAATGACTAGTTTGTGAAATGTTCTTTTCTTAAGCAATTGCAGACAGTGTTTGTTTTGGCATTTATGGCAGAAAAAGGCAAAAACAGTGACGTGCAAAGCCGTGGCACCAACTGCACCAAACATCTATTTTGAGAGCAATTGATGTGAGGTAAAGATTTAGATTTACACGATGGAAGGTGCCAGGTGAGGTGGTTATATGGATTTCAAAAGGTGTTTTCCTCAACTTAAAAGCCCTGTCAATCTCTGGAAAAGCCCGTGTGGTTTGTTAGTCATAGGAAGCTGCTCTGTTCTGTGACTTGTCTTAGTTTCCTTCTAAAAAGAAAGACTGAGAGTGACTGTTCCGTCCCCAAAACAGCTTTCACTTGGCTTTGATGGTACCACCATGTTTGCACCTGTCCAAAGCCAGGAACATGGAGCTGGACCACCCTTGTCAAAGCCTTTCTGGGTAGTGCTGAGAGGTTCTGGCTCCAACTTTTTTGTCTTGGGAGCTCTTGTATCACCACAGCTCCAGGGGCTGCAGGAGACTGAATTCCCAACCAAGAGAGCCCTGAACACTCTCAGTTAAAGGGCTCAGAGTTGGAGATCAGTGCTGAGAGGAACATTTCTGTCCATTAACGAAACAGATGAGAGCCATAGAGAGAAAAGCAGTGCCCAGGACTGATCCATTTGCAATGCTAATATTTTTTATTCAGAGCTGGCTGAATTCTGCGGGCTCACAATACCTCCTTCAGGCATTTGTATGGAAATGGAGTGGTGCCCACTTGAAACTGAGACAGCTCTATTCTGTTTGTTCTCTATCAGAACCAATATGTAATATTCCCCTTTCCCTCTCCCGATATTCAATTAGTAGCAATTTCAAAACCCTGTGCTGATAGTTTTCTATTTGTGTTAGTCTTCCTTTCTTTTTTGTGCTCTCTGACCTTCCACTGAAATTACTCCACCACTTTATCATACAAAGGGGAACACTTAAAACAATTATCTCGGAAATGCTTCTACTCCCTTTCCCTTTCAGAATGTTCAGCCTTTCACTGTTACAATTACACAGACAAATGTTTCTGTTGTAGCAGAAGGCGAGAAGGAATAAAGGGAGAGGAGGAGGAGGAGGAAGAAGAAGAAGAACCACCCAAGCAGGCATTACGTGCAGTGTGTTCTGGCTCCGTTGCAGGCACTTCAGTGGCTCTGACACAGCCTTTGCTTTGCTCAGGTGTTTAGGGCACAATGCCCTGGGGTGAGGACATTGGTTTGGTGTGGCCCAGGCACAATCACCACAGAGGAGGAGTGGTGTGGTTGGAACCCCGAGCTGTGCAACAGGATTGGGGTATTCAGGGCTTTAACTGGGAGCGCAGAGCCTGCTGGAGTTCTGCTGGCTGTGGGTGAGGAGAGCCAGGGACCACGCCAAGCCCCCGATCAATCCAGTCAGGCTCTCCCTGGAGCTGAGCCACAATGAAAAGTGGGTTAGTTTTAGGTGACTGGAGGTGCCTTGGGTGACTCCTTGGAATTATTCCAATCTCAGTTCAGTGTGGCAAAGGCAGCAGAGTGGGGGTTGTGGAGTGGGAATCACATCTCCTGATCCTTCGGGCTCTTCACCACTGGCTTCGCTCAAGATCTTGGGCAAATCTTTAGTGCTTTGATTCTCTTTTGAAAATCAGGAAGACTAGAATGTGAAATAAGCAGGAAATATTACTGAAATTCTTAGAAGAGGCAGATCTTGGCTGCTTAAGGAGGTGGGAAAACAGAGGAAATGTACTGTGGGCTCCTTGTCCAAAGACAATCCTTAAAGTTGACCATGGACACAAGAAGATGGAACAAGAAGTGAGTTGTTTGTGGTTCCTCCTCCTGTGGTGCTGAAGCTTTTGGCTCAGCTTCATAAGCCTTCAGCACGCAGATCATTGTAATTCAGGTCACAATTTCAGGATTCTGTATTTGATTGGTTTATTTCTTTAAGTAAAAGCTTAAGTGACCTTCAGAAGCAAGGCTGGAAAAGGCTGCTTGGAGAGGGGCCTTGATGTAATGTTTCCAATTGGGAATTTCAAGTATATATTTCAAATTAATATGAGGGAAAATAATATGAAGATTAATTTTTAACAATATGAAGACTCATTTTGAAACATCCAATTATAAACTCAGGTGCAATATGGTTCTTGGAAATCTCCTTAATTTGTTCATAGCATAAGCTGCCCTTAATACTCAATTCCTTCTGTCTTAGTTTGGTTTCATGTAAATAAAATAAAAGCAGCCAGAGGTTGAAGCACAGACAGACTAATCAATGCACACCTTTTGGAATGAGTCTCATCTGACAAGAAATCCAAGATGAATGTCACAGTTACCCTAACAAAAAAATGAATTAATTTTTTTTCTGATCCTAAATACAAATCCCTTTTAAAATCTACCCTGGGATTTTAGCTTTGCAAGGTGGAATAAACCATGGAGTAGTTTTTCTGGCTGATGATAAGAGTTACCTTCTTTTAAAGAATGTGTTGAACATGATAAGAATTCACACTGTGCTTTACCTTGCTTTAGTATCTTTGAGCTTTGGATTGAGGATGGTACTGAGACATGAGAATTAAGCTCAAAGGAACTCTGTCTTTCTTTTGTTGCTTTCATCTCCAGCTAGGAGAGTAATTATCATCAAATAATGGATTAGCTGGACTTTCGTGGTATTTTAAAATAAGTAGTTGAACAAGGATTTCAGTTATTCATTTTGTTCCAGAGATGAATTGATAATTGAACAAATATCCTTCTGAATAATGCATTTGTTAAAGAAATGGGATTTTTTTGTTAGCTTTTTGGGTCATTTTTTTTTCAGTACTGCACTGATTCATCAGAAAAGACTCAGGCGGTTCTGCCACCAGCATATGTAGGACGGGATGGTAAACACTTTAGTAAAATAGCTGCTTGCAGAGTTTGTGCAAGGGAAAAACCACCCCTGACAATTTTGGAACAGCATCTGCCAAAGTCTGGCTGCTCCTGTTTCAACTGAAGGATCTCCAGTTAATTGAATACTGTAAAAAAGAGAGACAATCTTCTCCCACATTGTATTCCAGCTCTGTGGACAAGGAGGACTAGAATTCCCTCAGTTTGCTCCACTGGCATCTTGTAGCTACAGCTGTGTCCTCGGACCGTGTTCTGGCAGTGACACCCCTTTACCCTTCTCTTCAAGCCTTGCCTGTTTCCTTCTGTATTTTTTGACTTCTCGGCCACTTAAGCTGTTTGGTTTTTCTGTGTGTGCTCCTAATTGCAGCAAATGTCCCCTGTAATTTGTAATCAGGTTACTGAGGATACTCAGAGTTTAATTTGCCACATTTTCAAAACCATCTCATTGGAAGTTTATGATTATAGAGGCTTCTCCTGTCTTTGCTTTCCCCCCTCCCCTGTGTGCAGGGTGTTTGACACACCTACATGCAGCAGTTTTGTAACTTAGGACATGGATAATGGGATGTGTCCTGCGTCCCTTGGTCCCTCAGTTTTCTTCTGGAGGTCCTGCAAAGTTGGTTGCTGCTCTCCAGAGCTGCACTGACTGTAGGTGTGGAGTGGATCCCGCACCAGCCTGGACTTGCATTGCATTCCCCATCCTGACACCTTTGGACATAATCATCTCTCAAATCCACCCCTCCAGCAGCAACATCCTCAATCCTCCCTGTTCCTTCAGGTCTCTGGACTCATCTCTGGTGAGCGCAGACCCGAGAATCAGAGTAACCACATCTTGTGTTTTCTCGGTGTGTGCAGAGGGTTATCCTTGATGAGCCGAGTGGCCACTTCAGACCCAAACAGCTTTCATTTTTAAACTCTTGTGCTGCTGTTGGAGGACCAAGCTCACTTAGGTTGGAGAGGTCGGGAAGGTCAGGGCAGTGCTCAGCTTTCAGCACCAGAAAGGTGAAGAGAGCAGCTCCCTCAGGAGGAGGTTGGCGTGTTTTCCTTTCCCCTTCCTACTGGTGAGATCCTGGTCAGCTCTCAGCAGGTGATAATCAGTCCATTTCCAGAGAATCTCTGAAAAATAGGTTTTTTTACAGGCATTTAGGCACCTGTTGGAGTTCTGAAGTGTTGGTTTATCAAGCAATCAGTAGTGTTAGTGTAAAAAGCGTCCCTTCTTCACTACAACCCTTCCATTAAGCTCATGTGCAGGTCAAACACTCCCTGTGCAATTCCGGGCTTTCTTGGCTGAGTATTGCTGGTTTCTCAACAATGGGGGAAACAATTGGCCTTCTCTTTATACTTCCTTTTGGGATTTTTCCCCTTTCCTTTTCCTGGGGCCCTCTGTGCACCCACAGGATTGAAGGAACTCTGGTGTGCACAGTCTGGCTCAATTGCAGCAGCATCGTGGAGCTCCTTAGGGGGGACCCCAGTGTGGGTCCAATCCCCAGCTCACCCCAACACTTCATCTGCTCCTTCTCATCCTTGTTTCTCTTCCCACTGCCAGAAATTGCCAGGGGGCTTTAGGAATAAAACTCCTTGTGTTTGTTTGCATCACTACAGTCATCTAGCTGGTCATGGGGCCTTTGAAATCCCATCATATCACTTTTAACTGGGTTGGAATAGAAATGGAAATTTGACATTTTTAATATAATGCTGCCACATCCTTTGTTAATCCTATTTTCCCATTCTTTCTTTAGGCATTTATATACTAGTTTTGAAATGTTTGAGCAGCGTTGAAGAGAACAAAAAAAGAGATTGTGTACAAATATGATTTCTAAGAAGCAAATATTCTCCCTTCTAGGATTTAAGGTGCAACTCTCAAAGCTTGTCAGACACTCAGCAATAAGACTTGTAGTTGAAGGATCACATGAAAACAAATTGCTCATGTGTGCTGTCCTGAACCCAAGGTCAATCACTGTAATGTAGCACAGACTGAGGAAAACATTGTGTGCACATCTTGTCCATTAACCCCTTGCCTAGGAAGGAAACTTTCTGCAGGGAACAGAAGACTACCCAGCCCATTTGAACAGCAGGTGTTTCGTGGGGAAGGGCTGGGAAACAACATTCCCAGGAACGCCAGAAACACGGAGAGAAAACGGTGACAGTGAGAGTTAACCAAAATCCTGCATTAGAAGACAGATGGATGACAGAAAATAGCACAGGCCAGGTATTTATAGGACAGCCTGTGATTTTCTGTGGAGGGTTTTGTCTGCTCAGACACCGTACCCTGGGTGTGACTGATGGTGTGTGAGTGTGTAAAGTCACCTGCCAGCAGTGGCTGTCGAGAAAGCCTCCAGGAGTGCCTGGGAGGAGCAGTCCCTCACACACACAGTAATTAAGCTCTGGAACTAACTGGCACAGAAATTCACTGAAGACCAAACTTGGGGCAAATAAATGGATAACAGGCCTGTCAGGGGCTATAACTGATGAAGAAAGACTTTAGGAGGAAAGCTAAAAGTCTCAATTCAGGAATAAACCTTCCCTTGGCAACTGGAGATGTGGCACAGGGGGCAGACAATGAGGTACCTGCCCCTCCTGGACACCTGCTCTGACCACTGTGGGAGGTGGGTGGGCAAAGGATTCTCATGTGTCAAGTTTAATGACCCCTGTGCATCAATAGAGGTGGGTCCCACCCACCTGGAAAACAGGCCATTTATCCAGAGCCGTGTACAATATCCTTCCACTCTTCATCTCGAGGTGTCTCTCTCTGTACCTTCCTGGCTAAAGTACAAACTCATCTTCTCTTGCAGAAGCCCTGACTGAAAATAAGAATAACATTGGTAGTTGCCTGCAGCAGAGGATCTAAGGGAGAAGGTGTTATTATACCTGTTATTGGCAGAGTGACTCACTTGGCAGCAATATTGCTTCCAAACTGGGAGGGTTTGGGTTCCTGTAACACCACAGATGATGCTGGACTGTGTGACTGGAGTGTGTTTCTGAGAAAACAAACAGAAAAAGGGTTGGTTGATGGTGGAAAATGCTTATGAGTCCCTTAGTAGGTAGCACATGTCACCTTCTGGACTTACAAAAGGTGACATGTGCTACCTACACTCCTAAGTGTGGCCTTTTACTCAGAAACCCCCCTCATTTACACCACCCATATTCTTCCCTCATCCTCCCAGTTCCATACTAGACCACAGGAAAAAGTGTAGGTTTTAAAGCCTCGACTTGAATGAGGCTGTTAGACCTTTGCAGCCTGAAAGAGCTGGGCAAATTTTCAAACACGCTTAGAAATCAGCTGGTAAATTTGTACCAGATGAGTGCTTGGAAATCTTGACAATTAGAGCTGTTAGAAACCTTTAACGTTGGTCTAAAAGTCATATTTTGTCAATCCTTCATGTATTTTTTTTTAAACAACTTGACTTTAGTATATTAAGTTCTGGCACACGTACTGCAGAGAAAGAAAAAGCAGCCTCCTGAAATCTGAGAAGTGTTGATATGCCAGTTTAATTTTAAGTTGTGTGCTGTCAAAACTCTGCATATAAACCTCAGCAGTCTTCCAAAATTTCACACTTTGTATGCAATTATTCTGGCAGCATCAAGCCCTTGCAAACTGGGATGTCAGGAATGGTGAATATTAGCCCCAAATGTGCCAGACTCAGGACTTGAGGTGCAGGATTATTTTTGCTGCCTATCAATCAGCTTGCCAGGTGAATTAGGCATGGCTCATGAGTCATAAGGAGTGTGTAGGAACTGGTTTCAGTTTTGTAAAGCCTGGCCTAGGAGAGGTGGCCACACATCCATGTGAGCAGCACCAGGGAAGTCTGTGCTGGTTAGACCCACATGGGCATTGTTACCCACAAGCAAAGCTTGGGACATGACTTGCTAAACCCCTTGAAATCTTAAGCTTTTACTCTCAACTTTGCAATAGTCTTATTTTTTCAGCCTGACAGCCAAATGAATGCTAAGGATCATCATTTTCAGGCGGGGAAATTCATTCTGCTGAAAAGCAATGACCTATTGGGGGAAGGAAACCAGTTTGCTGGTAAATTGACCACCCATAAAAACTGATCAGCTTTGCCAGAGTGGCTGAGAGAAAGAATTAGCCAGAGACAGAAAGCAGGAAGAGAAGGGGCACAGAGGCAAAGGAGAGATGAATATCCACACGTTTCACTCCTTATCAGGATCACTGCTCTGTAGCCACTTTACCTAAAAAAGCACCAGTTTAGCTCGAGTCCCTTTCCTGCTCTTTGGGGGCCTAAATTTGTGCTGTAACTTGCCTGCAGTGAGACCTCAGCACTTGCATTGCCATGGCTTTAGTTCTCTGTGTTGGAGCCAAGGGAAACCTTGAAGTGTCTCAGCATTGGGGGGGGGATTTGGTTTTATTTTTTAATTTTACCTGTCTTAGAATGCATGGTAGCAAATGTTCAATTTGATTGATTTTCTCAGAAAATTCTGCTCAGCTCAGTCATTTCTTTCAGGCCATTAACTCTGGCTGTCATGTAAACCTGCCACTAAACAAGGCTCCAGCTGCCAATCCTCAGCTAATTTATGGCACAGAAGTTTCTTGTTCTGAGAAAGGCACATATTTCTTTGAGAGAAATGATTTGCATTACACTCTCTACTGACTTCTCACCTTGTTGCTTTTGTTTGCCTGCTGATATTTATTGGGGTTTTGTTTGTTTGTTTGTTTGTTTTAATATCCAGCAAAGCAAAATAATTCTTGCCTTGCTTTGGTGGGGAAAGGTCGACAGAGTTGCCAAGTGTGATATAGAAAATAAATTTGTGGTGTTGAGGGCTTTGAGGAAAAGGTCTGCCTGCTGATGGGACCAAGCCTTGGCTGGACAGGAGAGGGAATCCCTTCCCAAGCACAAAAAGGAACCTCATGTTGTCGACATTTGGGAACAAAAGAGACGGGCAGAAAGGGCCAGTAGGAGATGTCACGTTGGTTTTGTCCACTTTAAGGTTATAGGAGCTATGTAGGGCAGAGCCCTCCCTCCCCCCCCACCCTGGGGTGCCACCTCTCTGTCCCCTCTGCCCCAGCACCCTTGTCCCTCCTCCTCCACAGGCTGCACTCCATCTCAGGGGGCTTTTCCAACCTCAACAATGCTGTATTCTATGATTCTATGAATATAATTTTTCCTTGATCTTGTGAAGTTTAAAACTCTCACGCTTTACTTGGTTACTCTCAGAGAGTTTGGTGAGAACCAAACCACCCCAACCAGATGAAACCCCACCCTGAGTCACTGCCTCGGCGTTTAATGTGTCATACCCACCTCAAAATACAAAGCCCCATTTTGAAAAAGAATTGCAAATGAAGCTCTGAAGAATGAACATCAACAGCACAGATGAAATAGTCCTGTTTCTTTCTGAGCTGGATGTAAGAGAGTCCAAGTCCCTATCGGAAAAGAGGGTGGAAATTGCCAATCCCTGCAGGATAAATAACCAAACCCAACCACTTGGTCAGTTTTAAAATATGCTTCCACTTGTGGTAAAGATGCACTTTGCTTTCCTCAAAGAGCTTTGTGCCTTCATTTCTGAGGGTAATGAGGGACAGATGACAAATGTGAACCTGCTTCCTGCTGGTTTCGTTTCTGCTGGTTTTTCTCTGCTGAGCCCCCTCTGCCCAGGCAGGGACTCGCTCAGAGCAGACGAATATTCCAGCCAGAGTGAGGGGACAAGTTACTTTATATCCATTATGGAAAGCAGTAGTGTTATTATGGGTCCTGATGGCACCTCCTGAGATACAATCAAATGTAATAACCCACTTAACCATGCCCTGCACAGCCAATATGACTCTTGGCATCACTTGACGGTGTTTCTGGCAATAAACGGTGCCAGGGGGTTATGGATGGTTAAATACCTTCCATGAGCAAAGCCACCCTCTTGGATAATGACAATAACAAACTGATTTCAATGTAAAGCAAATTGAATAAAACTGATTAAATACAGATTGCCAGACTGTTCTCTG
Organism: Dendrocincla tyrannina; assembly: GCA_035047865.1. NCBI lineage: Eukaryota > Metazoa > Chordata > Aves > Passeriformes > Dendrocolaptidae > Dendrocincla > Dendrocincla tyrannina. The sequence continues at coordinate 37,375 of JAWWMP010011634.1, forward strand.
GTTTACAACAGGCAATGGTTGAATGGTGCCAAATGGATTTCATTTTCCCCTGATACAAAATGACACGAAATCTGCTACTAATTTTGTTAAGAAGAAAAGTGCTCCAAATAAAACTGCGGTTTTCCTCAGGCTGTTCGTGCTTTGTAACCTCAGGAAAGTAGTTTTATGAAGTGAGAAATATATTGGCAGCTTGTGGTTAAAAGCTCTCTGCCTGTTTGCTTGCATTGGGTTTGTGTTGGGGAGGGGAAACTGTACAAACCACAGCCAATACTTCGTTTTTATGGGCAGACTCTGGTGAGTGGATTTGTCACACACATGGACTTGTGGGATTGTTCCTGTAGGAAAGAAAGGCACAAACAAAGGAATGTGGAAGGAATAATTTTTTTCTGTACATGATTATAAAGCTTAGCCTGAGCTACTCATCTGGGATCTCCAGATTCTCCTGTGTTTGGTGTTGACTGTGGGTTTGACTTGGATCCAAGGATAATTTTCCTGCAAGCATTTTTAGTCTCCTTTTGGCTTCCCCTCTTCCTTTTTGCACCTGTCCTTGACTCTTGTACTGGTGTGGTAAACGAGGCAGTGCATGTGTCTAACTGGGATTATTCTATATTTATCAATTTACTACACAATGAAGGATGTTACTGCCTTAAACTTCAGGTTCATAAGATTCAGAAATTATATTCTCAGCAATCAGAATTAAAATCTTCAGAAACCCATTGATAAAATGAAAAGAAGCCCTTATTTTTCCCAAAGGGAAAGCACCACAAGCTTCTGTTTGCACCCTGCTCTCATCCATTTATTGCAGCCTTTCCTTGCTGCTCTGCAGGAAAATCGGAAGGACCTTTGGTGTGTGAGTTCCAGCTCGTACCTGAGCTTTGTTCAGCCGATGATTTGAGTGGGAAATTTCAGCTCCATTTTAATGCTGTTGGCACCAGTGAAATTTAATTACATTTTGCTTCATTGGATTTTTATTAAGGACGAGTTTTGCCCCTGAGTTTTACTAAGAAACAGAGAACGTCAGGAAGACTTCAAAGACCACAATGAACAGACAGACTAAAGAGACAAACAGATCCTGAAGGGTTCATTGAAATGCTCAGATAGAGAAGAACAGTCAGGGAAGCAATTAATAATAATTACAGCATTATTTAATTATCAATTCTTATCATTGAATATCATCAACCGCCTCATATCTTTAATTAAAACTTAATTTTACTTTTTTCTTTTGCAGTCCCACATATTTGTAATTAACCAGCCTAAGGAAATTACCATGATTTGCTTTATCTCACCAGGTTGGTGCCTTGTTTTGTGTTTGAATATTTGAGCGGTATCTTTTAAAGAACTGGAACTTGTTAAATCCTTATTTCCTCTCTCTTACCTCTCAGTGTCTTCCATAGGGGTGTTGTTGGTCATAACTCATTGCAGAAATGCTGTTTAAGGCACCAGCCCCATCAAAGTCACCTGAGTCCACTTTTCTTACCCTGCTCTGCAGTTCGTGCTCAGATCCATCACCCTCTTCTCAAGGTCTTGGTGCAGAGAAGGAGGGAAATGTGTCAAAATGGCAATGCTTTAGTGGCTCCTCTGCTCTGCTCTGTGTGGGGGGGGTGTGACACACTGAGATTCCAGCAAGCCTTTGCTCTTTCACTGTTCCACAAGTCTTGGTGGTGCTTGTCATTCCAAAAAGGAGACATTTCAGGGGAGCAGTGATTCCCTTGCCAAAATGACAATGCCTTGTTAAAAGGAACAGCAGAAAAGCTCCCTCTTGGAAGATTTCACAATGTGTTTGAAATAATGGAGGGTATTATTTTCTTTTGCTAGTGAAATATGCAACAAGAAACGTTGTCAGAGTAGTAATGTCGCCAAAATACTTGGGAGATTACGCACTGGCTTCTTTCTTTCTTTTCTTTTAACAATGAATCAGCCTCTGGTTAAAAAAGTCTTACTAAATAGTTAAGGAAAACTTGAGATCCTCTATTTCTTTTTTCTCTCTGTGCAGAGTGAACAAATACTTTTCCTTTAATGAATCTTTGCAGCCCACGTGCCCAGAGCTGTGAGATCAGATAGCAGTCCAGGGCTGTTTTCCATACGTATTTATTATTGAATTTCTCTTTGCATGATCTGAATCCACACACAAATTGTGACAGAGCTCGGCCCCAGGCTCAGTGCAGCCACAGCCCAGGGCTTTTTATCTTCAGGAGGTGGTGGGGACGTGATGGGGCAGCAGCAAAGCTCATTTCTCTCCGGGTGCAGCTCCTGGGGATGGAAACACAAACTGTCCTGTGCCTCCAATGTGACAGTTTTTGGGAGCTGGAACCCTAAACAAACCCCCCAGTCCTAACGTGAGTCATGACTGAGTATGACTGGGGGGAGAAAAGCCCAAATATACTTTTCTGGGTTTTTTTTTATCCCAACATTGCTGTAAGTTGTATGTGGCATTTAATGCTCAATCAATGCTGAAACCTTTGTGCCAGGACTGGCAGATCCGAGTGGTCTGAGGAGACAACACCATTTCCTCAGCTCTGTGGAGGTGTTTGCACTCAGTGGGCAAAAACTCTCTGCTGGTGCTAAATTAATCTGGGGAAGAGAGGGGAAAGTGTACTGCTTTAAAAATGAGTTTCTGTCTCTCTTATTTCATTTTTAAGAGACATTCTGGATTTAGGCAGAATTTAGGGCTTTTTTAAGACCAGATTTTGCATGCTCGTGTCCAGTTCTCCCAACATCAATGGCAGGAAGCTTCTGTTTTTCAACTGTAAGATTAAAATCAGTGCAATTCCTCAGACACTTAAATTTAGATGCTTGTGTAGGTATTTTCAGGACGGAGTTTTAAGGTATATATGGGTTAGGACCACGTAAACAAATATCCTTTTTCTTTATTGCTAACATAAAGCAATATTTCATTGCCTCATATGTTTTCTTCTGCCAGCACAGGAGAGCAATGTGTAAAGCCAAGCTGCTGTTTAGGAGAGGTTAAATAACAAAGAACAAAATATTAACCAAGTTATGACTTCACTCAGGCAATAAAGAGCCTGCCATTCTTCTCTCCTGTCCCTTTCAAAGTTGCTGTTTGATGGTTCAGCACTAAAACAGTGCCAGTTTCCAGGTTTGCTCTTTAGCTTTGGGGTTTTAAACGCTCTCATTTATACCCTTGCCAGCCATGAGAAAAACAGACAGTTATTCTTTACATTCTTGATGATGATCAGACAAGTGTCAAAGGAGCAATTCAGTGCACAGGCAGCTCGAGCAAGAACATAGAAATGTTAATTTATTGTGTTACAGCAAAGGTCAAACTTGCCTTGTTTGTGGGCTGAAAGGAAAAATTACAACTAGGAAAACGTAAAGCGAGTGGAGATCACAGAGGCTGGAGTAAAATAATCTGGGGGTTTGCTCGGAATAAACTTTGTACGTGGATGGGGTCCTGACCTCTGAGATCTGCAGTAGCCCCATTTGGGAAGCAGGTTTTAATGCCACGGTTGTTTTAGGATTAGGCAACATCTATCAGTTTGAACTCTGGCAAAAAGAGTAATTATTCCTTTTCTGTTAATCTCACAAAGCATCGCAGCTTCCCTCAGCTTTGCACCCACTTCTTACCTGGCGTGCTGAGTGAATCTGCATCCTCAGAGCCACCTCCACCTGCAGAGCTGGTCCTCACTTCAGGAGGATCTGCTCAGTGCTGTTCCTCTGCCTTCCAGGGGTGGGGAGCAGGGAGGAGACTGAGAGGAAAGCTCTCTCTTTGCAGCTCTGAGGCTTTCTGGGCACAGCATTGCCTTGGCATCTAACTCAGAAATCTGTCAGGGAAACCATCACAGAGGAGGGGAGACCGTGGGAACTGTGGTGCCCAAACTGGAGGGGATGATACAGAATAAAGGAAAACAGGGCAGTAAGGTCCCCTGGGAGATGATACAGAATAAAGGAAAACAGGACACTAAGGACCCCTTGAAATGCCGCCCCCAGTAAGAGGACAAAGTGCTGGAGGAGCTCCCAGCCCTTGCAGTCACTTAGAGGGGGCAGTGAGAGGAGGTAACAGAGGAGACCTCTTACACACTTCATTTTTTACTCCTTGCACACTCAGGGGTAACACAGATCAACCCAGTACATTTCCAAGCCCTCAGGGTAGCTGAGGTACCTCAGACAGCTGGTAGGAATGCAGCCCATCCTTTGGATTTGCCTGTCTGGAGGCTCCCACTGCCATTCCTGCTGGGATTGCCATGGGGAGCCCCCCCTGGAGCACCACAGCTCTGCTGGGCTGCTCAGACAGACTCTGCCCTGAGAAGCCAAAGTGCTGGATGCCTGTGCCTTACCAAATAGTCCTGATTGAGTTATTTCTCAGATCTAAGCTCTGAGCTCTAATGGCATAGTTGAATTACAAATCACTCCTGAGGATTAATAGATATGGATTAAAGACAAACAAGCAAAGCTGAAGCTCTCTGGAGGTGTTCAGGGCCACAGGTACCATCTGGACCCAGCACAGGCTGCCCTGTCCTGGCTGGCACGGGGCATTTCAGGCTGGGGCACCGAGGGTGTCCCAAGGGCTGAGGAACAGCCACTTGCTCAGGAAAGACAAGGGCAGGTGTTTCCAGAGATGAAGAAACTCCTCTTACGTGAGGCACTTGTTGCTGGATTGAAACTTTGGGGTTACAGAACCACAAGGTCCCAGGATCACTGATTTGGTGTAATGGCATTAGCAGGCTGAGGTAATTGAAATATTTAAGACAGAGAGGTTGCCTGAATTAGGTGGGTTTTATGTGTTAAAGGGCTCTGGTTGACATGGATTAATGCTCATGGAAACATTGGGTATTTTGGTGAATATTTCCTTGCTCGTTCTGCCTGGTATTTTATGCAGTTTTTAATGGAACCATCAAAAATGTTTACAAATCTGCTTCTGAAATGGCAATTTTTGATGTCTTAATTTTCCCATGAAGTACGGTTGGCCTTCATTAGAATTCAGGATTTTAAGGCTCTTGGATATAATCCCTCTGTATAATTTACATGGAGCTTAAAGCTAATAAACAAACCCCTTACTCTGTGGTCTCCCTGAGAACACTGTGCTTTGTTTGGCTCTTCTCTGTTCCTTTTTAATCTGAATTTTCCTGCAGAGCACGGGGGATGTGCTGAGGTAGAGCCGCATAATGAAAAGAGGATTTGATTATGTGCTGCAGATGTGCAGAGCAGTTTGAAAGAAGTTGGAGAGGAAACAATAAACATTTCATGGAGTGGTAGAGCCTGGAGCTAAACTTTTCCTTCTGACTTCCATGGAGGTGATTTGGGTTTGGAATCACTGCAAGGTCTCCAAGAGAAGGGAGGCAAAGTTGCCCTGCTGGCTCAGCAGCTCTGGTGAGTCGAGTACAAGTGCCAGGGAACGTGGCAAAGTGGGGAAGGGGTGAACTGATTTCATGCTGACTTGGTTTTTAGAATGAATTTTTTTTGTGTGTGTCTGGCAAAATAACGTGGAAAATTGTCATTGAAAAAGTTTATTCAACACGAAATATTTGTTATTGTGTTACTTTGCTTTGAAAAATTGATCAATTCAAAGAGAAACACCTGTAATTTAAAATGAAAAGTCAAAACACTTCATTTAGAAGAAGTCAAAATGAAACATCCCCCGAAAATTCATTTCCCTGTCAAAATGATTTTCCATGCTCCAAGAGCTGAGTGATTCTGATTGCTCCAAGCTTGTTCTCTAATATTTACCATTGGCATTCATACACCTCTCAATGATTAGTCAGCCCATCATTCCCTCCGACCAAATGCTTTAGGATTCGGAATTGCCTTTGAGGATCCTTTTAAAAATACACCTGAGCTTTGCATTAAATTTCCCTCCTGGTCTCTGCATTAAATTTGCCTCCTCTCTTCACCGAGCTACTTAAATCTTTGCCAGCAGAGCCAAAACTTCTCTTCTCTCCAATTTATTTCCACGAACTGATGCATATCAGTGATCAGGCCATGCCTTGGCTTTCTCCTGAATTCAGCTTCTAAGCCTATAAATGATGGACCTTATTTATTCAATTTCTTGATCAGTTCTGTGGCCTTCAGTCATGCACTTCAGAACAGGACAAAACATTCCAGCTCTTGAAAATTCCAGGTTTTCCAAGCAGAAATACTGCCAGCATTCCCTTTCTCCCTGACATTCCTTTTGTCTGGAAAATCAAGCTGTTCAAAGGCACTATTTTATCTATAATTTACAGTTAGCTGTAATCTTTCCCAAAGCAAAATCCTGTCTTTTTAACAAGATCTGAGTTCTTAGAAATGATCTGTCTTGGTGTTAATTCTTTTCATTCTTCAGTGCTGCAGCCCAAGGGGTGTCCATCCAGTGCTGTGCCCAGGGATCAACAGAACCATCACAAGTGGCCAAAAGTTGGACTCGATGATCTTGGAGCTCTTTTCCAGCCTAAACGAGTCTGGGATGAACCCAAAATGCTTCACCCCCTCCGAGGGGTGAAACCTGAGCCAAAGCAGGGTGTGCAGGGTCCCCCAGATCTCACCAGGGTGGGGAGAAGGTGGCAGTTTCAGCTGTGGGCTCTGGTGTTGCCAAAGGCACAAAGGACATCCCTACCCCCTAACCAGGAAAATCCGATGCCAGGAATTCCCAGCTGGCACCAGGAGGAATGAACAGCCTCTGGCAAGATTCTGAGAGGCTTTTCCACATTGATAAGTTCAAGGCAGAAGCCCCTCTGGTGGGGTTTGGTGTGCACAGAATGAAGTATTTCTCAACAAGAGTGGGAGTTATGAAGTCTCTCCCCTGATTTCTCTGTTCAGCTCTCCGAATTTCACCTCCCAGCCTCGTTACATCTTCTATTACACCCATCACACACAGAACTTGATCTGAATTTTTCCAGTTGTTTTCTTGCATGTGCACAAACAGCTGAACCTCCCTCAATAAGCCTTTCATTATAATCAGGAGGGTTTCTCTCTTTGTAGCTGCTTGTGTCCTTAATAGGTGGCTTTATTAAATTAGATTTCAGTCCCTTTTTTTTCAATCATAAATAAGTGTCCCTCAGAAACGGGTTAACCAGCAAACAAGACACGAATACTTGCTGTGATCATGCATGAGAACACCCTTTTCACAACCAGGAGTTTTTGTGTAATAACTTGTTTTCTTCATTATTACAAACCTGAGCTAATTCGTTGCTTTTCTTCCTGGGGAAAAAATGACTTGTACAGTGGTTTTCCCAGGGAAGAAACAATCAGAGGTAAAACAGTTCAACAGATGACTCCACTTTATTTTTTGAATTTTTTGTATAAGAAGGCATGGCAAATTTTTTATTATCTAATATCAAGAAAAGGAAATACACTCCATTTTCTTCTCTTTCCTCTCCTAACCCTATTTTTGGTGAAAGCAAACTGCTAATTATTTCATTTTGTGTGTCTTTAGATGGGTGTATTTACAAGACAAACTAAGCAACGACAGGATGTGTTTGAGCAGGAAAATGAACATTTTCCAATGAGGTTTGATGCACTGGAATATGAGAGTTTATGTATGGGTGCCCAGAGCAGTGTGGGGTGAGGGCAAACTGGGCGTGGCAGTTCATGTAAGAGAAAATGGGCTTAAATAAGAGACTTCTGTGGGTGTTTCATCCCAACACAAGTGCACAGCTTATTTATTGATGTATTTATTTTAAACAAACCCACCAAGCTATCAGGTGAGACAGTTTGTTGTAATTTGATCGGTGGTAATTTAATTATCATCCCTGCACCCTTAATCAAAATTCCTCCCTGCACAGCTCCTTGATCCAAGAGCCTCCCTCCCATTCCAGGAGTGCTGGTTGTCTGTGTCAAGATCATCTCTGTGCTTGTAAGAACATTTTGCCCTCGGGCTCTGAGCAGTGCATTGATTATCCCAGCGCAGCTTTCCTCGGTTCCTCTCCCAAAGCTCCTTTTCATGCTGTAATTACAGGGACTTGCCTTTTACCAGCAGAGCACAAAGGCAGGAATTGCCTCTCCCCGCTCCAGCCCAAGTTCCAAAGGAAAGATTGAGCTCTTTGAGCGCTTGGAGTTAAGGAAGTTTGATTTGCTGTGGGTTTTCCACTCTTTGGGTGGGACAAGAGTGGAGCTCTGATGGAAATTCCCGTGTCAGGACCGAGAGGGGAACTCTCCTGTCCCAGCCTGCCCACTGGAACCAGCGTGGCCTTAATGACTTGGAGGATGCCCAGAGATACTTGGCTGTAATTAATGAATTGAACAAATTAGTGTGGTCAAATTTGGTGGTGATTTGCTGAGAGAGGATAAAGGGAATAACTCACCATAACAGAAAGAGGACATAGACATGTAATTGGTTCTTACTAGGAGTTTTTGGGGACCTGAGCTAAAAACAGAACGTGTTGGTTTGGATCTTTCCCTGATTCCATGACTTTGCACGTTGCAGCATGTGGATTGTTAATTCCATGGATTCAGCGGAAAACAGCAGGCAGGAAAGGTGCCTGAGCACGTGCTGAAGGTCAGAAGTTCTGCTTAAAGTGATTTTCTGAGTCAGGGATTGACGTTGGTGAAGAGGAGTCCCTGAAAAATGACACCCGAGCTGCTCTTTTTGATGGTTCTGTCGTATTTCACCATAACTTTGTTTTGATTGAGATTCATTTCGTGGTGTTTCTGCTGACTTTGAAGACCCAGAATTCCACTCTGAATAAAGCAGGGCTTCTCTGCATGCACTCCCTCAGCACACTCCCTGTGGATGTGTAAACATATTTTGTATGTATATTTTAAGAGAAATGTATTCTAGCATGATTCATTTCTCATTCATGTTAAAGCCCTTAAACTGTCCTCATATCATCTGTATTTCATTCTTTATCGAACAATTTAAGGAGGAAAGCATTAATATTATTCAGGAATACTTTATAGCTCTTTTAGTCCAGTATCAAATGAATTCCCTGACAAGTTTGACATGGTAGCCTTTAATCAGAGGAAACTTGAAGGCACTTCAGCTGCATAAATTAGGGACAATTAACTAAAACCCAAAATTACTTACACACACACAGCTCATTATTTTTAATTTGCAATTTTGTTTGTCTGGAGTCTGTTGCTGTCTGGTGCACCAGCTGCCAGGTGGGGAGGGAAAAGGAAGGACTAAAACCTTGGCTCTGAAGTCTGGGTAGAGTTTTGCAGACAAGCAGGACTGGAGGGAGTCTCTGTTTTGGTGGTGACATCAATGTCATGTTCCCTCAGGTGATTTGTCCCCGTGCTCCCAATGGAGCAGAAACAATGTGCTTTCAAGCCAGCATGGGGTGGGTTTGATGTCATGAAATCTGCCCCATGTCCCCTCACTTTGGGATCAGCTGTTCTGATGGCTCCTCCATAGCCTGGAGTGCTGCTGGCCAGGAGGGAAGCCTTGGATAAATGAATAAATCCATTCTCTGAGTAACTTCCATCCCCATAACACACCCTGACCACACACTGGGGTTTGCCCTAAAATGTTTCTCCATTTAAACCTGGTGTCCGACAGGGGAATTAAGGGTCACTCAAAGCAGGGAAGATTGGTTTTATTCTGTACCTCCTATTCAAAACTGACATAATTTCTATTTATAAAATATTTCTCCTTTCAATTGTCATTCAAATAATTTATTAAGGGGTGGTCAGGGAGCATCATTCATGATCAGTGTGAAAATTCAAGACTCAGTATGACAGAGAAATTAAGAAGCATTTCAGTGCATTATATTTTTGTTCCTCCCTTTTCTTTAACCTAATTTTTAAAAATGTTGTGAAGTTCTTTTCGACTGGCAGCACATTAGTTGCAGTTTGACAATATCGAACTGTGGAGGATTTGTCACAACTGTCATCGTTCTATGAACCGTTTCAATTTCCATGCACTAAATATAGTTAATTGAAAAATTTTCAGCCGGCTGTAATTTTGATGGTTTTTTCATCAGCTCCAGAAGTGGGGGAGGAATCACAGCCCAGACAGGGAAGTGCCAGGTTACCATCTCAGCCTTTCGATGCAGCCACTTTCAGATAAGCCAGAGATCAGTTTGCTGGGGGGTTAAATGTTTTAAAATACACATTACATACAAGTCAGCTGAAGTCTTTCCAAGGAATGGTTCCTGACTCTGTATCTCAGCATGAGTTCAAAGGCTTCCCATTAGAAAAAATTATTTCCAAAATGTCTTTCCATTCTGTATCTTGAAAATCAAGGAATCCTCCAGTGGAAGTGTCCTCCTCCATGTGTTGCAGGATTTAAATAAGATTACAAATCTGAAACTGAGCTGCCATGAATTATTCAGAGCAGCAGAAGCAGCAGCTGTTATTTGTGTTTGTCTCTGATTTTGGAGGGTGGAGAACTGGAGGCTTTCACTGACAACAGAGGGGAAAAGGAGGAGACAATAGAATTAATTACCGTCCACCACCTCAGATGCTTCAACATCTGCAAGGCTGGGTTTAATTTGGCAATCCAGACTGTGCTCCCTCCTGTTGGCAACAAATTGGTGGTGTGAAAGTTTCTTCTTCCCACAGGTAGGGAAATATTCGGCCCATTTCAAGTGACAGAACAAATTTTGGGTTAAAAATGATCAAAGCCAGCCAGGAAAAAATATCTTTATATCCATGAAACAGCTCTGGGGAGAGAGATAGGAACTCAGTGATGTTTGCAGAGTACAGCCAGTATATAATTGAAAAAAGACTCAAATTCTTTTTTTTTCCTTTTTCCTGAAGTGAGAATGTTTGAGATGGGATGGTTGGACTGTTCTGCATTATTTTCAGGTATTTGTTGCTCATAAAGTGTTTGGCTTCCTGCACATCTGCCTTTTCTCCTTCCATTGCTGCAAACTCAGTAACTCAATTGCAATCAATATGAAAGTGGCATGTTAAAGAGGAGATGGGGGTTTCCATGATTTTATTTGCCATTAGAAAGACCAAGTTTTGCAGATTCAGTATGGATGGACCTTGAGGAAGGAAACAAAATCAATGAGAGCTGCCTGTACTCACTCCCAAGGAGCTGGAATACTACACATTGTAGGCTCAGCCTCCAGTAGATCTTCTATTGCTCCTCCAGTTTAACTCAAAGGAGTACGAGCCCTTTTTATCCCCTTGCAGGTCTCACTGGAGCCTTGGTACAAACTCTGCTGCCGTGTTTCCACTAATCATTACTTAGCAATGATTCACTCTCTAATGCAGAGCAGAGAAATGGCTTTGGGTGCAAAGAAATCAATACCAGCAAAGGAAATGTTAGAGTTCAGCACTTCCTCTGGAACTTCAGCACTCTTCACTGTCCTGGGACAAACCCCAAGGTCCTGTGCTCAGGCAAAGGCTCTTTGATGCCAATGGTGTTTGCAGGAATGAAGACATAATTAAGAAACTTGGGATCTGGGCTGTGAGTTTTAGCTCACCAAATGGGAAGGCATTTAGCAAGGATTACACAAGCCCAGAACTCATATAAAGCCATTTCACTCTAATCAGTTTTAGATAGGAAAAGCTTTTTGAGAGGAAATTCAATTATTTTATTGTTATTATTTTTCTTTTTCTTTTTCAGGAGGGCAAGAAAGAAAATGGGCAAGCCCCAAAAGTTGTAATACAAAGCAGCTTCCACAACTTCCAGGCTATAAACTGATGTGCAGCTCTGCAAACAGGAGGAGGAGGGTGCTGAGTGAGAGCCCTGCAAAGCTGCTCCAAGTCGCAGCTTCAGGACAGAGCATCCCAAAAGTTAGACTGCAAATCTCTTGCCATGCAAATGCCAGCAGGAGGGGAGCATTTCAGGAGCAAGAGTGGGAAAAGTGGGCCTGTGGTCATTTGCATTTTCTCTCTTTGCTCCTCCCTGCCCAGGGCAGGCTGAGGGTCACAGCAGGGCAGGAAGCAAAAGGGCAAGACAGGTAAAATCGAAGTTACCAGGAAAGAACAGAAACCAGACGGCTACATAAACACATGAGCCATCTCAAGGGCAGTTACAGTGACAGCACACAATAAAGAGGAAGAATAGAGCAATAAATTTTCTTGTTGTGATAGTCTATGACATGAATTTAATAGCTAGTCTTCTTTTTTATTATTATTTTTCTTGAGTATGAACTTAAAAGCATCCAGGTGCTGAGTTCGTGCCTGCTGGGGTTGCCCTCACTAGAAAAAGGGAAAGAAACCACTGTGTGCTTTTTGAGTTTGGTCATTAGGGTTCTTTTAAACCAGAATGTCCTGTGCCCTATAATATATACACATCAGCTGGGAAAGCAGGAAAGAAAGGACAAAAGTAGCAATGAAAAGAAAGAAGCATGGCTTATTTTTTCATACAGAAACTGTTGACAGGTTTATCCTGGACATTCCTGCACATTCTGCAGCCTTCAGGCACATGAATAATGTGAATATATCTACTTGTACTCACCAGTTAGCTCAGTCTTTGCAGTTCCCAAGAAAAGGGGTGTTTAAAATCAGACATATCATCAGAATATGGAAACTCTTTTAGTTTAAAATTGTTTCGGTGGAGAAAAATGACCTTTTTGTACTCAGAGAAGTGCATTCCATTCCCCCTTTTATTTCCCTGTCTTGCTTCATCAGCTTTTAAGCCCCTTTCACTTTGCAGCGAAAAACTGGAGAGTCCCTGCAGAGACAGAAATTATTTTGACGTATTTTTTCCTAAATTTTTCTTGGAAAATTTTTTTTGATCCCTATTCCAACGTCTCTAAGCAGCTGCACATTTCACTCTCTAGATGACAAGCTGTGAAGACGACAGAGGAGCCCTTTACCTGTGGCTGAGGGAGGGCTCAGGTGGAAGCAGAGTCAGCGGGCACAGAACAGGAGTTTGCCCTGTCGATACCCTGACCAGCCCCAGGAAGCAAAGGAAATGGAAATGAGCTGTGAAGCCAAAGGATGGAATGCCTCTCTGCTTGTTTTAAACAGCCTGCTTCCACTTATCCTCAAGCCAGGGTCAGAGTCATCACTCAGTGCCCCCCAGCCTATTTATCGTTGAACAACCAGAGTGCTTATGACTCTTCATCCTTGATAAAAGAGGAGAAATCAGTGATTTAATTGGGAGCAGCAATGAGAACTTGCTTCACTACCTTCCTCTTAACACTGTTGCTTCCTCTAAGTTGAGGAAAAGCCTATTTACTGTATGGTCTGTCCTCAGTTAGTTCTGCTTTCAAAGCTGCTTCAAACTCCCAAAAGACAACAGAGCATCCCCAAGGAATTCATGGATCAGCAATCCTTTGGCTGCAGTGAGCCCATGAAATCCTGATGGTGCTTATTGTTCAGGACAGCTCTGTGTGTGTCTGGGTATTTGGAGAAGTGTATTGCTGATTACTAAGGCAATCAGGGCCAGACAGTAATTTGGTGATTCACTTCAGTGACGGGATATAAATACTGGGCATGAGCTTTTCAGCCTCCTCTAGAATCCTTCACACCCCCTCAGCTGCTGTGCCAAGAGCTGCTCTGTTGCCTCCAATTCTGGGTTTATTGGCTCTTAAAGCTGAGGCACAGAGGAGGTATTTTTGGAGGGAGAGACTGATGGCTCTCTTTGCACAGCGATGTCTTCCTTTCTCCTGGGTTGATTTTATAAATTACTGCCCCCACTGTCCCAGCCTGTTTATCACCCCCATCCTCAGCATCTTCCCCAACCCATTGGTGGCTCTGCTTTGCCTCCCTGATTTGTGCAGCGCAAGATTTAAGACAGACAGGGATTACTGTCCTATAAATCCTGATCTCCTTAGTGATGAAGTGTCTGGCAGAGCTCCAGCTCCTGTGCAGCCTAACGAGGACTCCAATGCAAAAGGAGCACGGGATGCTCAGGCCCTACATGATAATAAGGCTGAAGAAGAAAGTGGTCCCTGCGAGGCCTCATTACAGGCATTTCTAGGGCTGAGTTACAGCTTCAGGGGGTGGAAAAAGTGTCTCTACAACAGCTTGCCCCAAACAAAGTGGATCATTTCTGTCTGGATCTTTCATTTCCTTCATAAGAGAAGCAGAGTAAGACTTGCTAATTGGTACATGATGCAGTTTGTCACAGAGTTTTGTGATGCTGTCATTATTTTTTACTGTCACTAGGAAGCCATGTGAACACTGGGACGTAACTGGGTGCAATTAACTGATGAAAAATGACACCTGGGGAAATGTGCAGGGTAAAATTGTCCTCATCTATCTGAATAGAGCGGTTTTCCTTGGGAGCTTTCTCTCCGAGACAAGCTAAAATTGAGAGATGGAATGAGTTTTACAGGAATAAATAAAACAGCCACAGTTCTGCTTTCACTAAGCAGATAGATGGGTTTGTGTCGCTTGCCTTTCAGCAGGGGTGGGGAAGATAAATGCTCCCTATCCTATCATCTGAAAAAATAATAGGAATGAATGGCAGAAAAAAGCTCTGACAGGATGAAAACACCCAACAGGGAAATGAAACCTAGTTGTGGTGTTTTCTCCAACTTTCTTTCAAAACCAGGAAGGATTTTAAAAGTGAATTTTGACAAGTTTATCTACATTTATAGTTAGTGGGGGTTTATATCATATTGATATGAAATTATTTATATCCTTTCATAATATGGTGATACCAAATGAGTGGGAAGCTTTATTGTTGGTTGCTCTGATAAGTCCAGCTTAGTGCCTGAATAGAACTTGGATTTAGGGGTGGAATACTTTTCATGGATTTCAAACAAAGCACATACAAACCGCTAAGAGTAAAAGGGAAGGAGAAAGAAATGAAAAGGCTGAAAAGGACATGTGGAAATTCAATTTTCTTCCTCCAGCTGCTCTTGCCAGGAGGATAATGAGCCGTCTTGGTCCAGGTCACAAAAGGAAGAGTGGTGGAGCACCAGGCTTTGTGCAGGTCTGAGCGCTGCAGATGTCAGGCATGGATGGGACAAGGGGAAATCACTTCAAGATGCACCAGGGGAGGTTCAGGTTGGAAAATAGGAAAAATTTCTGCACTGAAAGGGTAGTTTAGCATTGGAACAGGCTCCCCTCTTCCACAGGGAAGTGATGGAGTCACTGAAGGGAAGCCACATTTATTTCCAACTGAAATGCCATCTGCTTGTGTGTGAGAAAATGGTCGAGTCGTTTGGTGTCAGGGTTAAAACGATACATTTAATTATCGAAAAGTAAAAGAGCAATTCACGTATGGAAACAGCACATTGCAGCAGAACTCAGTATTTGATTTTATGCCATTTCCTGTAAGTTCAGGAGACACTGTGCGTTCCTCCAAACCCCAACACAACATTTGGAGCAGAGCTGTTGAGATGCTGCATTTCTGAGGCACAACAAAGTGTAGTTTCTCACCCCCCGTTGTGGCTGCTCATCCACATTGGAAGGTTCCCTGTGATTTCCTAGTTCTGTGTCCTTTATCTGTGCCTGCCTCCACTGCCATATAACTTAGTTTAGATTACCCAAACTCGTTTTGTGGATCAAATTTGAGTCTGCCTTTCCCCCCTTGTATTCCATTAAGAAAACCTGTGCTGCATATGGCCCCGTATTACAGTTGGTCTGAATCGATTAGAGCTCTTTTTCTAGTTATTCTATTGCATGAAAATTGTCACATATATTTTTCCCCTCCTCATTTCTTATAGACAGAGGTAATGCAAGGCTGACAAATAATTTCTTTATGAGAAGATAAAAGGAGAAGTTGTTTCTGTACTTAACAGATGTTCTTCACTGTGATTCGTATCCGCGGCACTCTGAGATTGAACATTTCCTTTTATTTGTCTTTGTGAAAGTTTCTTTAGAGTTTTGACGAATTTTTCAGCCATCACTTCCTCAGGTTGCTCAGCGTTTATGCTCAGACATGCTGAATGCATGCCCTGAGTGCTGTTACATAAGGTAATGCAGCTCTGTCCCTCTTTTGTCCCCTGGCCGTACGGCCAAGCTGTTCCCCTTGCTGCGTGCTGAGATATGTTCCGGTTTAAGGACATTTTTCTAACTAAAGGCATAATATTCTTTTGTCAAGCTGCAGTATTTTTAGGTGCTTTCTCCTTCAGCTTAGTACCCACTGAAGTCCTCTAAGATTCCTCCATCACTTCAGCCCATGCAATCTCAGATGGAATTTTAGTGCTTCTTCCAAAGCACTGAAAAGGGTAATTCTGTTTTTCTCAAATTAAAAATCCTGTCATACAGGTCAGCCACTCTGGAGCTCCACCAAGGACCATGCTGGTACATTAAAACTACGCTTAATAAGGTGTTTTTTCATAAATCATTGCTCGATTTCCCTCTTGGAGGGGAATTATTGCCATGGAAATGGATGGAAGGGAAGGCAGAGGCACAACCAGTTCTCTTTGCCCCATGAGAGCAGCTTCAGCTCCTTCTGAGGGATTGTTGCTCCATCTCCTGCCATGGACAGTCAGGAGGTGCCAACCCAGACTCCAAAATAACATTTTATTACTCACATGATGATTCCTGCCAATTGCTGGATTCTGGATATGGGGGTTTGCAGACATTTCTAATTGGCTTTACAGCTAATTATTGGAAATAAATGCACTTTTTGGCCTCCCTGTTATGCATGACCAGACCTGCTTTCTTGGGTCCACCCATGGCACTGGTTCAGGCAGCCACACTCTGGGATAAGGCAGGGTTGTTGTTAATATTTTATTTGGTTTTTAACTGTCTTGATGAACACTCTGGGTTTTGGGGTGATTGGAGAATATCTGGCCAGATTTCTGCAGCAGGCATAAATTTCAACCCATTCTTTGGCAACTCAAAAATATTGGAGCTAGAGGGGAAGGAAGAGGAGGAAGGTTGGTGGCAGATGTGTTTATAATGGATATTTCCTGGGAATATCAAAAACGCTTTGTTTTATACAAGTTTAACCTTCTTTTATAACCCTTATATTTCATTTTCAAGCACTACCCTTCAAATTTCTAGAATACAGTTCATGCCCAACTTCAAAGGAAACCATTTAAAAACACCAAGTATTGGAGAATAAGATTTTGTCAGGGAAAAGGATGAAAAAGCAAAACCTTCTGCCAATCTTTTTGCTGGCACCACTCCTTGCTGGTTCGAAAAGCTACATTATTTAAGCCTCCTGGACCTTTCTTCCCCAGTTCTGCAGGATTTCAGCTCTCATATTTCTCCGTGGCTCTGGAATGTGCCTTGGGAATCACTCAGATTTGTTCTGTGTCTCAGCTCTCGCCGCTCAGCAGAACCACATCCTTCCCAATGATCCCTGGGGCCTTTGCAAACCAGAGGCAGGATTTCCTCCTGAGGATGGATTAGGCACCTTCTCTTTAGTAAGAGTTCTAATTTATCTCCCACGATCTCCTCCTGTATCACACTCATTTAATTAAGATCAATACTCACATGGCTAACATTTAAGACATGCTTATAACCCTGTCTGAGCTTGGTCCCTGAAAGGTGGTTTTAATGTTTAATTGCTGGGGTTTTCATTCTAGGATGGTATGGATGGTACCAGTCACTATTTAATTGCTCTTAAAGGGGAAAAAAAAATCAGTATTTTCTCAATTTTTGTTCATTTTTTCCAGTAAATTTAATAATTTAGAGCCCCTTTAAACCTGAAGAATCTTAAGGTTTTGGCCTTGTGAGAAGTCATTGAAGTTCCTATAAGATCCTGCCTAACTGAACTTGTTACCTGTGAGTGGTGAGTGCTCAAACCAAGGTGCATCTTTGGCACTTTTTAAATCAGGTGAATAACAGAGTGGTAAATCAGCCTATTTTTTTTTTTTTCCCTGAGCTCTGTAAAACATTATAAAGGGATTTCTGGAAGAAGAGAACAGGGAGTCTGAGGCAGTTCCTAAAGGCATCAGCAGGAATCTCAACTTGTGTGTCGAAACTTCTAGTTTTGGAATGTCAGTGGGAAATGCCACAAGCAAAGCAGCACCAGCTCTGGACTCACTCTATGAATATTGAGAATAAACATCACTTTAGAAACACACACTCTGCACTGGTGGGGCTCAGAAGAGATAAACCAGACAAGTATGTCAAAACTCATTTTGCCACAAAGAGATGTAAAATATCTTCTTTCCCCCTCTAGGATGTTTGAGCCTCCATACCAAGGGAAGTTGAATTTGGTCTTAAACATCAACAAAATTGCCTGTTCCCTGCTGTTGAAAAGACTGTTCAATCTTTGGGAGAGATTTAGTAATATAAGAACTCGTATTAAACAGGGCTAAAATTCTCCTCAGGTAAACGCTGCATCCTTCAAAAATAAACTACACTGAATTTGCAGTAGGGACTTATTTCATTCAGGGGCAATTCTGTATTTTGCTGGGTTTGCACAACAATAAAATAATGCAAATAAGATAGTGCAGAGCCCCAAAGAAACTCCCTGGCCAGCTCCTTTTCCTGTCACCCTCCCCAGCTTTCCAATGCCTCTGGAAACTTGCACCTCGACTTGGCACAGAACTGAAAGCTTTCAGAAGCCTTTTACACTCTGACTGTATATTTGGGCAAAATTTCCCATCCTTGCAGCATCAATGATCAAACTATAATTGCTTGTGATCTCTTGCTCCCAGTAATTGTGTCTTCCCCAGCTTGAAAACTCCTATTAGGCTGTGAAAGGCTCAGCCTTCAGCTGAAAACCAGGGAGCAGCAGGAGAGATATTGCCTTGGGAAAGAGATGTTTAATACTTTCAGTCTGCATTAAGGCTCGGTCTTTGCTGTGAGTTTGTGGCTCAGGTACTGAAATGATGGAAGGGTTTCTTCTTCCCAGATGGAAGAACACGATTAGAACTTTTCTGTGGTCTTTTCTGCTGCACCCATCCTTTCCAAGAGAGAGAAAGAAATCCTTCTGCTCTCAGCCCTTCCTCACACTCTGTCCTGGGGCACTCAGAGCTGTGCTCCTTTAGAAACACCTCGAAATTTCATCTCAACTTCACCCTGTGGTTCCTCTTCATCCAAGACCTTCCACTGCTCCAGAAAAGAATGAATCCTTGCTCTTCACTTCGCAGTGTTCCTTTTATTCCTGTTGCAGGTTTGATGTTTAGCAGAGCTACTTTTTGTGCATTAGTAAATGTGAGGGTACAACCACATCCTAAAACGCATATAGAGAGCCCAGGGAAATGGAAACAAATGAACATTAAAATACTCTTTAAGCTCCAGTTTGATCTCCAGCAAAGGAAAAGATGTGAAGTGCCCCTTAGTGATTTCTGCATCAAAGCAGCAGCCCTTTGCTTTCCTGCTGGGAGTAAACACTCCGAACTCCTCTGCTTGCACACCAGAGGTGTGTGGGGTAATTAAATTCCTGTTGCTTTGCTAACATCACACATCTCCTGACCTGGCTGTTTCACGGTAGGACTGAGCTCCTGGCTCCTGTGGCAGGAATGTTCTCTGGGAAATGCAGAATGGGGCTTAACAGGCTCATTGTTTATTGCACTGCTGGTGTTTTGGTCAATATATAAACGTTGGCTTCTCCAGGAATCTTCAACACAAGTGCCTTTGGTTCAGCTCATGTTTGTAGAGTCATGGAATGGTTTGGGTTGGGAGGGATCTTAGAAATCCTCCCATTCCACCCTCTGCCATGGGCAGGGACACCTTCCACCAGCCCAGGTTGCTCCAAGCCCTGTCCAGCCTGGCCTTGGACACTCCAGGGATGGGGCAGCCACAGCTTCTCTGGGCAAGGTAATAAAATTATAAAGTATAAATAAAAGTAGCATTTGCAGGATTGAGTCTGTGGAAGGATCCTTCATTCCAGCTGACTGCCCACCTACATCCAGAAAGTTGTAGCAGACATTAGGCATGATTTTTTTCATTTCCTTTGCTGTGTCCATTAATGTCTCAGTATTTTCTGCCCCTGCCAGTCATACCGACTCTGTTAACATTCCCCACCAATTCCTGCTGGCAAAAGTGACAGGAATCCTTCTGTTTTCCTACTTCACTGGGCTTTTTTCCCACACTGTCCTAGTTAAACCCCATGTGGACCCCAGAAAGCCTGAACAGCAGATCCAAAGGTGAATTATCCTCTCTTTGTTTCTCCTTCATTAAGTCTTTAATTTAGGCACAACACTTGGACCCTCTGGAATCTCCCTGCCTGAGACCTGCACACAGAATCCCCATTAACTGCACCTAGAATTGTGCACACAGGGCAGGGCAGTGGCTCTGACACTGCAAAAAGAAAGAGGTTTAGTTGATAAGAGGAAAAAAGTTTGAGGCCAAAAAGAACAAGGAAATTAATGAAAGGAAAACCAGGATGCTGCTAAAGGAAGGTTTTTCTTTACAGAAAAATCTCGATCACAGAGCTGTAAAAAAAGGTGGGATCTAATTCAGACACAAGATGAGAG
>JAWWMP010012817.1:0-54281 GCA_035047865.1 Dendrocincla tyrannina
ACGGAGGTAACAGGTTGTCCCCTCTAACGAGATACAGGTGCAGGATTATGGTGAGAACGAGCAAACTGGTCCCGCTTTCCCACTGGCAGGAGCCTCCTGGCCCGGCACAGGCAGGGCACTAAACCACTTGGAACAAGAACAAGGGCCCCGACCAGGAAAAGTTCCTTGCAAGAGCAAGTCCTGGGTGGCAAAGGCAGGAGAAGCTGCTCCACACGTCACCCGTGGAGCCACAGCTCTGTGTTCTGGCAGTGATTCCCAGATCTGAAATATCACATGGAGGGTTATCGCCCTAAAGGTGCTTTTTCTTGTCCCTGTGCAGGAGGGGAAATTGGGGGGTGAACCCAGAACCCACCCAAATATACCTTGGCTATAAAATAATCAAATATAAAAATCCCCACGTGCAGGGCTCAATCCGAGCACGGCGGGGCTGTGTGAGCTGCTGCTGCAGCACAAATCAACACAAACAAAGGGGGTTTGTTTCATTTAGCATCAAGAATATTTTCAAACACCACCCATTGCTCGAGTAACAAAACAAAAATCACCTAAAACTCTGCTGCTTGAAACGAGTCCCGTTGCTTTCCCATTTGGATTTGCATCATGAGAACTTCTTGTGCTTTAATCTGCTTTTCTCCATAAAGTTTATGGAGCAGCAACAGTTAGTTGAGTCCAAGCAGAAAAAATAACCAACAACTTGTCAGGGGCCAAGCTATTGTTCTGATGAAGAAAAAACTCATTAGCTTTTAATGAAAACACAGGGAATAAAAACCAAATAGGCACAGAACCCCAGCAAATAATGACTCTGCACCTGACGCAGTGCTGCTCCATCTTCCTACTCGAATCCTCAGCAAAATTCCCAGCCTTGTTGCTCTTTGGAGCACAGACAAAAGCAAGACTGACTCAAGGGAAAGAGCCAGAGGTTTCCTGGGCTTAAACCTCATCCAGGGGCTCCCCTGGCACTGTTTGCTGTCCCCAAAGTGGGTTGAAAAACCTGGATTTCTTGTTTTGTGAGAGCTGTGGCACAGGAAAAATGAAGTTACACCATCTTTGAGCTGTCAGGCATTTCCTGCTCAGCAGCAGAGAAGTTTGAAGGCTTTCTGTGGAATTAACACAGATATTGTGCTTTAGACTTATCAATTCTGAGCAATTCCAGTGTCCCTGGGGCTGAGGGTGTCTCCAGAAGGAGTGGGAAGAAGTGGTAAAGAAGTTTTCCTGTCTCTGAGCTGCACTCGCCTCTCATGGGGACATGGGGGGAAGAAAAGGGGGGGAAAAAAAGCTGAATTAATGCATCCAGGCACACACAGGAAGAGAAACAATTTAAATAGGTGAAAGGGCTGCGTGGCAAAAAAATAATTCATCTCCAGTAGCTTGTTAAGGGAACTGCAATTAAGCTTCGTTTGCATTCAGTGAAGGTCTTTATCCAGGTACCCAGAGTTTCATTAAGCATCTTTTTAGAGCATAAGAAAAATCAATACCAGGCGAGTTCCATTTACGCTTTTATGATGAGCTTGTTCGTGCCAAAGCGGAAGGAAAATCCCCAACTCCAGTTAATATTCAAGGAAACAAAGTTCCTGCTTTCAAGTAATGACTCCTCCTTAGTATCACGCTACAAATAAAGGTCTCTGATCCAAATCCCATCTGCCTTCATGCTTGACAGTGTTAATATCCCTAGATTTCAGGGACTAATTTAGCAGTAATGCATTTCCCAAAGCAGAGCTGTAAAAGTATTATCAATACTCTGGTTTAATGTCCCTTCCTACAATCACTCGCTGAAATTATGGAGAATCACATGGAAACACATCAACAGAGACGCACCCACACAGTAAGTACCACTCACATGTAAATATATTATAGTTTAGCTCTTGTAATGTAGTTAAAGCTCTGTCAACATTGCTATTATAAATTATATACCTTTTTAAACACATTTATGTGCTCGAAAATGTACGATGTTTCTTTTTTTTTTTTCTTTTGAATGCCTTAAAGGCTTCATCGGCTCCCAAGCGCCCATTTGGATCTCTGTGCTTAAACCCTTGTGATTAATATGGGAAGAGCTGAGGGTTTGGTGGATGCAGATTTTCTGCACCTTCTTCACACACAGTGCCAGGGCCTGGATAATATTCAATTTGCCTTCAAATCCCATGTTTTTAATTGCACCTCACCATGAAACACATCCATGGCCACCCCCCTTCCCCAGGCTGCGCCAACAAGAGAGTCAGAAAAAACAAACTCCAAAAACTCTTTATATAGAGACCTCCAAGCGTTTATCCTGCTTAGTAAATATTTCTTTGGGATGTGGAAAACATGCACTGAAGGACAAGAACTTCATGCCTGGCTCACAAGGCAGGCAAGGCCATGGTGAGAGCAGGACCCGGCTCTGCTTAAGCCGTGTTTTACCAGCGGGACGGGTCTCCCTCCCTGCAAAAGGGTCAAAAGCAAAGGCAGGGACCTCCCCGCAGGCAGGAGGAGCCGATTTATCATTGTTTTAGAAACGTCGACCCAAACAGGGCTTGGCTGGCTGACAAGTGAATCCGCTCCAAGCCTAATTTTCCTCCGCTCAGTACCCAGTTTTTGCTAATTACACGTAGTAAAGCAAATTAATGGTCCACTAAAAACGCCACTTGTGCTCAAACCCGAGTGGAAAAGCGGGAAGTTCTTTGGCAGGAGGCTGGTTTTGCAGGGGAGGATGGGGAGGATGGGGCTTGCAATGATGCCCAGCGCCCAGCAGGTCGGGCTGCAGCGCAGCAGCAGCCGGGGATGCTCTGCCAGCACAGCCCAGACCCCCCTGCCCGGGCTCCAGCCAGTCCATCAGGAACAAACTGCCTAACACCAACAGCTTTTAAAGGCATGGAGGGGGAAAAAACACCCCTGCGGCTTCTGGGGTGAAAAACCTCTCATTGAGAGGGGAAAATTAAATAAATATAATATATATAAATAAAGTCCTACAATGGATGCAAATCACAGAACAAGCTGAGCTGGAGGGGACCCACATCAAGACCAGCTCTTAGCCCTGTACAGGACATCCCCAAGAGTCACAGCCTGTGCCTGAGAGCGTGTTTTATCACACTGAAAGGAATTAATCTGCAAAAAGCTGAAGTTTGGTGGCTCAGCCTACAAGAGTAGGAACCCAAAGCAAACTGAAACACTCAGAGCGAGTCTGGGGTTAAATTCTTTTCTCTCCCTGACACGTGGCACAGAAACTTCCTGGCTACACAAAACAGCAAATAACCTGAAAATTATTAATTCCTACACCTCTAATCTAATATGCAGATATTCAAATGTCTTCCTATAACTGATTGTGGGGTTATTTTTAAAAGGGGAAAAACAGCCCAAGTCCTACTAACAGCCCAAAGAGGCCACCCCACAAATGACATTCAAGGAGTTTCCAACTTGCAAGCCTTTCCTGAAAACCTTGGCAGGGCTGCTCTGTCAGACAGCAAAGCTCATTCTCATGCATCCAGATAACTCAGAGGTCTGGGGGCCTCCATATCCCCCAAATCCAGGCAGGGAAGAAGCTGCTGAGCTCATGTGGAATCTCCCCTTCCCTCTGTATTTTCCACCCCCCTGCCAGCCCCTTGTGTGTTCCCTTCTCCAGTTTCCTCTGCCTTTTCTCGCTGTGGTTCTGCTCTCTCCCCATCCTTGGCACCCTTTCAGCAAAGGCACTGCAGATTCAGCCTCTCAAGTGGGCAGCAGCCACACAGCCCATTTCAGCCTGAAACCCAGCGTGGCACAAGATTCCCACGGGATGTAAACAAGTAAACAAGATTTATTCTTCCTTTTGTGACCCAGTAACGCAGCAGTGAAATACAAAGCACACCCCCCCCCCCCGATCCAGCGTGAGCAAAACCAGCCCAAAGCTACCGAGAGTTTGGATTTCTGGGTGTTAATAAATTACTCCTCTTGAAAGGGAAGGGGATGGGGAGGCTGAGGCAGAGGAACATCACAACTCTACGCTCCAGTTCACCTTCTGAGGTGAACTAAACAGCAAAGCCGCCCCGTGAAGCTGGGCAATAATTAACAAATAGCTCTGCAAATACAGTCTGGGAGCTAAAAAAAACCCAAAAAAAGCCAGGGGTGATGTCAACATCATCAGTGCCAAAGAAGAGACTCCAGGCCAACCAGTTCTGAGTAATGTCCATGCGGTGTCAGGAGGTTCAGCGGATTTTCTCCGCTGAAACCCTTCCAAGAGGACGAGGAATAAACAGAAGGAAAGCCACGAGGGAGCTGGAGTTGAGCGAGCACATTCCAATGACAAGACACAAGGAGGCTGTCTTGCCCGTATCTGCAGCGATTCCCACTGTCAGAGGACAGCCAGGGAATGCCGAGCCGGGAGCAGAGCACAGAGAGAGGCACTGCAGGGGTGGGGGAAGATGCCCAGCAGGCATTCAGGAGGGTTTTACAGGTGTGGTTTGGGGTGGAGCCCGGCTAAAGGGCAGAATTATTGCTCTGGAGGTGGTTTGGGGGAGGCTGCTGCCCTGCAAGGCAAAGCAAAGCAGAATGAGGGTGGGGAGAGGGAGGAGGGAGACTCAAAACTCCAGGTTTGAAGACTCAGGAGTGGGGACTGAGGGCACAGATTTCCCTGCACCCCATGAGGCTCAGCAGTGGCGAAACCAGAGGATTTACATCCTTTTTTCTGATTTTTTGCAGAGCAGGAGGCTCTGCCACCACTGGGGGAAAGCTCTGCTCAGGGATACCATCACCTTTCTCCTACTCTATCCCCAGGAGGGTGATTTTTTTGAGCACTCTGCTCTCCCTGAGCACAAAACAACGTTTGGGCTGGGTGTTCCCACCCCAGAGCATCCCAACAACCCCCGAGATTTCCTAGCAAAACTAAAACTGCAGCACATCCCTATTACACAACCAAGCCCAGAAAACACAGTGGGTTCATTTGAGCAGGCTCTGCATCTCCAGCTCTGCACATCAGGCAATTTAGACAATCTAATAATTAGACTATTTTATTAACTGCCCAAAGTGAGAGCAATAGAACTCGTTAATATTTAACTTCCCAGCGCTCCCCAAACTGTTGTATATTTAACATCTTTACTGACATTTTTATACCTGCTCCTTTATGGGGCGTTGCTTTATTCTGCAGAGTTTGGTGTGCTCTGACCTTCCCCGGGGAGGGGAAAGACAGGACAGTGCTAAATGTGAGCAAAGAGGGCAAACTCTGCCCCAAGCAGTTACAATTGGGATGGGTTTCACAGGACTGGGGGGGACTCCGACACTTGCTGGCTTTGATTAATGACCTCGAGATCTCCAAGAAGCACCCAGTAATCCAACCCAGGAAACTTCCCTCCAGTCTGGAAGGAGTTTTAAATCAATGGGCTGGCTTAAAAAGAGTTCAAAAAGCCCCCCTCATTAACCTAATTCTTCTCAATAAAGGTCAGGAAAGTTTTGACATTAAGTGCAGAATAGCCCAGCCAAACTGTGAGTTGTGTTACCTGGGTTTTCAATCCTGTTATAAATTCTGTGAGCTCTTCAGTTGCTGGCTCTGAGTAAAGATTGATAACGGTGAACATGATATTTCTTTTTTAAATCCAATTACATGTTTATTCTTGGAGGCCTTTCCCTTCTCCTCCCCTTGTGTCATGCAAGGAACACACCCACAAAGAAAAAAAAAGTCCTTCATATTTTCAAGAAATGCAGGAAAGGCCTTTTGTATTTTGTTCTGATACAGCAACATGAATTTCAACCACAGAGAAACACGTCCCTCTTGATTCCTCTGTGCTCACAACCAGCTAAACCCACCTCTGACCACCAGAGCCACACTCAAGGGTCACTGGAGCAGGCTGGGGCGAGGCACTTGGTCCCAGTCCCATACTGGGACAGGCTGCATGTCAGCAAACCCCAAGTTTTCTTGGCCACCCCTTTGGCCTCAATTCCCAGGTTTTTAAAAGATTTCAAAGCCCCTTGATAAGGGGAGGGGAGTTGGTTTCTGGTTTGAACACTTGAAACGCCACAGCAACAGCTTCAAAGGACACGTTTGTCTTGATTTTTCTATGTATATATGTAAATTAATTCTGTATGTAAATAAAGATGCAAACCCAGCCCCATACCCAGCCATTCCCAGAGCAGAACCTCTTGCCTCCTACCCAGGACTTTTTCCCAAGCAGAACATCCTGTTCTCTCCTAGAATCATTCCTTCCCTCCCGAATTTCTGCCCAAGACCTCAGGTAGCAGAATAATTTATAAGGCCCTGTAAAAATCAAAGCTGTGCAGCTGCTCTGAGTCTGCAAAACTCGGGGACAGGAGGGATTTCAATGCAAAAAGCACTGTCTGTGCACAGATTAAGTTTGCCCAGAATGTAATACACACACACAGAGGCAAAGAAGAGCACGCTCAGAGCTGCAGGAAGCAAAACCTCAGCGCTGATAAACTGATAAAGGGACCTGTCACCAGTGTTGATGTTAAAGCTTGGCTTTTTCAGGTTCAAGAACACATGCCTTTGTGTATATTTGGTTTTTCATTAATTCACTCTGCTCCACACACCACCCAAACACATGTTGGGGCTTCAGAAGGCATTCCAGCAAAAGTTTTTTTGTTTTCTTTTCGTCTCTGCGTGTTATGACATCCCAAGGGTCGGAGCTGGCCCTCGTGTTTACAGAGGGGGGAATTCCACGCATGGCGACAGGATAGATCCTTTAACAATATGTTACAAATATTGTCAATTCAATACTTTCCCCCTCGTGTTTTCAAACACATCATAAATCTAGGCCAGGTTTCTGTGCATGAACCCTGCTTACCACGGAGCTGGAGGCTCTTGGCATGAAGGCAAAGAGGGGTTTTTATAAATAAAACTTACTAAAATCACTGGGCACTCCATCAATTCAGGAACACTCTGCCTCAGCTTCAAAGGGGAGCTTTGCAGCAAAGATGGTGTTTTTGCTGCTCTAATGATTTGCTACTTGTACTTGTCATAACTACATGGCCCAAATATGCAATGGCAGGGAGCAGCGGGCTGGGGAAATGCTCAGTTCCGTCTCCCACCCAGCTCTGCTTCGGTTCAGCTCAACAGATTTGAGGCTTTGGGGAGAAAAAAACTACTCCATAAATCCACACTGGAAGCCTTTGCGTGATGCCAGGTCACGAAAGGGAACTACACACACGCCCTGGGCACCAACACCCCTCGTGCACTGCGACAACACCCACTCCTGGATTCAACATCCAGGGCTGAGAGAGGCAAAACCATCCTCACTTCATCTGAGCAGCACATCCTGAGTGGCCCACGAAGACTTTCCTCCCTGTCATGTGCTTAATCCTTTCAGTGAACATGAAGGCACCCGTTTTTAAGTCCTGTTTTATCCCCATTTATATTTATTGCTCCTGACTGCAGGGAGGTGATATCTTCTGGGGCCAAGGCACAGAGCTGGGGGAAGCAGCAGATCTGGAGCCAACTCCTGGACACATCTCTAAATGCTCTGGTACCTTAAGACACATTTTAGGAGCCTCAGCTTTCCTAAATGGCACTTACAAACATCCTGTGTTAAAAATCTCCTATATGACATTTAGAACTGAATGGGAACAACTCTCCTCGCTCTCTGGCGTGTTTTCACTCCTTATGAATATTTCAAGGAACTCCCCCATTCAGCAAACACAGAGGAAACCGTCGGGGATGAATTTTTGATGGAAAAACAAAAGGGTTGTCGCATCAGCTCAGCGAAAATAAATCTGGTTTTATGCGTCCGTTTGGGGTTGTTTTCCCCAAAATAAAGTAAAAGTCATTGCCTCCCACTGCATCCACTGGGAGCCACTTGAGTGAGAATGAGGGTGTGGAAATGAGGAGTTCTCTGGGCAATGCTGTGCTGAGGGAACCAGCAGGAAGGGCCAGGTACCCCAGAGGAGGATTTGGGGGGGTGATCCCTTGTCAGAGCCACACTGGAGACCTGGGCTGGGAGGGCAGAGCCACATTTCTCCAGCTCTGAACATCTGTGTCCTCAGGCAGAACGTTCCAGAGTCATTTGTGCTCCTGAGTATCTCAAAATCCCAGAATCCTGGAATGGGCTGGGCTGGAAGGGACCTTAAAGACCCTCTCATTCCATCCCCCTGCCCTGGGCACCCCCTTCCACTAGACCAGGCTGCTCCAAGCCCTGTCCAACCTGGCCTTGAATACTTCAGAAGAACAGACACCAATGAAAATAAAATCAACGCTGTAGAGACATCCATGCTTTAATCTAACTTCTGCCACTTTTACACATCTTTTGGCTTTGGTACTGGAGACACTGACACACACCAGTGACAGCTGAAAGCAAATTCTCATTCCAGCAACACCCACAGCTCTTACTTAGCCCCACATCCACCTTTTCCCTCTTTACCCCTCGCACTTGCGTTGCTGCCTGTCCTTCCATCCTCTTCCCAAACTCCCACCTCCCTCCCTCTGCTCCAGTGTGAGCCCATCCCTTGCAGTACCCCAGAACGGCCTCTCGCCGCTCCCTCAGACCATTCCTTTCTTTCCTTCCTCCTAAATCCGAGCTGTTGCAGAACATTCCCCCTGCACTGATGGGAAGGGATGGAAACAGCACGGAGGAACTCCGGGGAGGGCTCCAGCTGACCCGGGTCCCCTCCAGATTTTCTCTTCCAGCTTCCCTGAGCTCTCTTTCCACAAAGGGGAGGTTTGCTTGCAAGACACCTGCATTAAATGTGTATAAAAT
This sequence comes from Dendrocincla tyrannina, assembly GCA_035047865.1. Taxonomy (NCBI): domain Eukaryota; kingdom Metazoa; phylum Chordata; class Aves; order Passeriformes; family Dendrocolaptidae; genus Dendrocincla; species Dendrocincla tyrannina. The sequence goes on from JAWWMP010012817.1 coordinate 8,643, forward strand.
GCTTCCCCTCCCCAGGCAGCCAGCCCTCCTCCAAAGGGCAATGTGAGGGCTCTGCTCAAAGGAATAAGGCAAAAATAAGTTGCAGCTACACACTATGCTCAATGACATCGTTTGGCGCCCAGGATTTGGGCACAGCAGCTCCTGCTCCAGGTCCTGAACACCTTTTTGAACCACACTCACGCACCCAGCTCGCCCTGCAGACCTGCACTCCTCTTTCACACAGATTTTTGCTTGCTGGGAGAACTCAAGATCAGTTCTATTCATTTCAGCCAATAGTGGGAACCAACAGGTTGGGGGGTTTGGAATCCCTGAGGTTTTTGGCCCTCAGAGGGATTTCACAGCAGGGCTCCGAGTTCCAGGAGCTCAACTGTCTTTACCAGATGTGGTACAAGTTGTGCTTAAATCCTTTAGAAAACTCTTCACTAGATATTCCAAAGGAAATCCCAAACCTGCTTAGAAGGAACCTCTTCCTTTGCCACATCAACCTGTTATTTCAATGCCCTGGCAGTGCAGGTAATTTATACCTGGTTTTCACCGTCCTCTTATCAAGTTGTTCAGGCACATTTATTTTTATTCATTAAAACCAACCCCCACGTTGCGGTTCCCTGGCTCTTTTCCACCCAGAACACCCCAAGTTCTCACCACCACCTCTCCTTCCCCCAGCAGGGATCACAAACTGGGGCTGAGCCTCTCCAGGTGATGTCCACACCCCTGTTTTCACTCTCAAGTTGTCCTTGAGACAATATTAATTCCCAAGGTGACATAAGGACATGCTTAGAGACACCTGAGGACCCAAACACAGCACAGCAACTCCTAGCAGGAATTTAAGTGAATTAAACACTTCCTTACAAACCTCTACACAGTCCTACAAACAAATCTTCCTAATATTACTCAAGTTTCTGACTCTATAAAAGACAACAGAAAATTTCAAAAGAACAAAAGCATCCCTCCCCTCCACCCTTTAAATTGTATGAACTCTCACAATTTAAAAACCTAATTTTGAGCCTTTTATGTGTTCAAATCCTCTCTCCCTGGGTTTTTTTCTTTTTAATTTTGCACACAGCTGTCTGTTGTACTTTCTCAAATGATGCCAGATGCTGGGTTCATCAACCAAACGCAGGAAAACAATGGTTTGAAAGCAATTAGAAGCACCGAGGCTGCACCGAGGCTCATATTAAAATGTGATAACACTGTTCTAGTGGGAATTGCAGCACTGCTGCATTTCTGACATTTCTGTGCTGCCAGACAGGCAGGATGTGCTGGAAGTGGGCCCTGATCGAGGAGGTAACATACTGGAATTTATTCCTGGAGTAAATGAAGGATTAGCTGAGTTGGAACACTCGGAAGGGGTTTTATGGCAGCCCCAGCTCCCATCTTGTTCGAACACCGGCAGATCTTTCTGCCTGTGCTCACTTATTACAACCATTACTGAAGCAAAAAGGACAAACCCACCCATCCTCGTGCCTTGGCTGCAGCTGGGTTGGCCCCAGCGCTCCAAAATTAGGAATTAGAGCTGAGCTCCACGGCTCTGATCCAGCCAGAGGAGCTGCAGGTCAGCTCGGAGCCAATGCAGATCCATCAATTGTCCCTAATATGCAGAAGAAGCCACTGACACGGCTTGTGACCCGCAGGCACCCTGCAAAGTTTAAATCATCGCTCCCATTATTGAGGAAATGAAGATCAAAGTGCCCATCAGAATCTCCCAGCTTGTTAACAGACATAACAAGAGATGGTCACGGGCCTGAAAAATTTACAGCCTCGCCATGTGTCCACACCTGGAGGCTGATTCAGTTTCAAGTTCAGGTTAACACGAGCAGCGAGACTGAAGGTCACCCAACGGTCTCTGCTCCCAAGTCAATGGTCCATGGGAATGCACTGCCCTTTCCAGACTTTAAAGCTCTTCTGGAGACAGAAGTTTTGCAGAAAAACTTCCTGGCCTTGTCCAAGACAATAAATTTCCGCCAGAACCACACACATTGTATTCTTTGCTCTCGAGGGGAAGGAGAAATGAACTTCTGCTGCAGCTTTTGCCACGCAGCTCTGCCCCTTTCCACCCTCAGAACTGCCACACACAGCTATAAATTCAGTTGAAACTCTTCTCCTTGTTGGCTTTGCACAGGGAACACACACATCCAACCCTTCCTACCCCCCAGGCTCCTCCCAGAGAGAGCTCACAAGTCGTACTCACCTCGGGGTGAAAAATCCAAGTGGTACCTGAAAGACCAAAGAGAAAAAGAGACATAAGAGACGTGATTTTCTCAGGGATTTGTTCCAGCCTGAGGTGTAAGTGACAGATGAGAGGATTCTACCAGGAACCCAAAGAATGCTCAACACACATTCTGGGCAAGAAGCTCCAAGAGGAACTGTGATGTGCCATGGACAGGGCTTGGAACAAGATGATTTTAAGGTCCCTCCCAACCCATTCCGTGATTCCATGAACTTCCATCCATTGGAACAGGTCTCTTTCTCCAAACACAAAGATTCATGTGACCTTTGGCTTTGCAGCCTGAATTAAGGACCTTCAAAGGTCCCTTCCAACTCCAACTCCTCTAGGAGTTTTTTCTTGACCTCACCTCACACCTCCCCTGCAGCAGCAGCAGCATCACAGAGGGCAACACACACCCTGCCCAGCCCAAAAAATTGGTTTCTTCCTCTCACCCACTTTGGGCACTTCTTGGGTTGACATCAGAGCCATTTTCAAAAGGGAACAGCGCTGGGGAGTTCTGGAAACAGATCAAGGATTGGGGCTAAACCACAAAGTGACCCATTCACAGGCAAGACGTGTAACAAAGGGTTGGTCTATAGGCATTAGTGGCAAGAATCCAGTGTGTAAAAATCCAATCAATTTGTTTCCTCATTAAAAGCTTTCATGAAGAAAATGATTTAACACAAACATCCAAGCTACTGACACAGATTAATTAGGAAACAACGACGGAATTCTGATTAAGGGCATAATATTTATTTGACTTGTTTGCTTTGGACAAAAAAGAAAAATTAAGAACGTGCATAGACAGAAGAAACTTTCCTGGGAGCCTGGGCTGGGTGATAAATGCCAGCTGTGTGAGAGTGGCAAGAGCCACACCACTGTGCTTTGTAGGCACAAAGGGCTGCACATTCCTCTGGCTCTTTGGATGCTCCTGGCATTGATTCCCAAATTTTACAAGGAGCTCTTTCCTCTCCACCCTAGGGCAGTTCCATCTTCTCCCTCAAGCCCAGAGAGGCAACAGCACCTGCCCGAGCTCAGGGCAACCAAAACAGCAGCTCCATCTTTCTCCTGCCACCCAACATTACCTGTTACTCAACATTTACTTTGAGAATTCCAACCTTATTCAACATTTGAGCTGAGAAATATCCACGCTGGGCTCAGCCAGAGGGCCCTGCACTCCCCCAGCCCTGAAATACTTTTGTCTCCTGGACAGACAAGGACAGTAAAAAAAAAATAGAAAAAAATCCCTTCTTGTTTTGTGAACTTTTGTCTCTTGTGCTTGAGAGACTGTCCTAATCTCCCCTGAACATGTTTTAGTGATAACATTTACTGCACTAGGACCAAAATGATTTTCTGTCACTTGTAATTCCAGTTCAATAAAAGTATAAGAGCTTTGTTTCTAACCTCTGTCATTTTTAATACAGTAAAATGGCTTAAAAAAATGTAAAATTGAGTTCCATTTCCTACTGGACCAGCAAGCCCATGTTAAGCTTCACTCTGATCAAATTTAAGGCAGGGGGGAAATACCAGAAGATGATTTGCTTTTGCCTTGTTTTTTTAGCATAAGGAAACAGTCAAAAATTCCAATCTCACCCGATCAGGATATGTCTTTAATCTCGTGCTTTGATCATTTTCACTCTGGCAAGGCTTAAGCTGAGAATGAAAGTTAGTTTAAAATTTAATCGGGAGTGGGAGGAAAATGGTCTTGTTCTTATGGAAGATGGCAGAGTAATGATCTAATTCCTTCATCTGCCCCTGACTGCATGGAAATCCTGAATAAATTACCGACCTTAGGAGTGCAGAAGGCACTTGGATACGATGTCACAGTTTTTCCACTCCTAGAATTGTTCTTTCCCCTGATGTTTTGTCTCAAAGAGGGCGGGGAAAGCACCACTTTGTGTTTCCCCACCCCTTCCTGCAGGCAACTCCAGCCTTGGCTAATCACCCAGTTCTATTTTCATAGTTTTCACAGGGAGCCAGAATATTCTTTCCTTTTTATTCCTGCAAGAAATGCAACTATTTGAGCAAAAGGCCCATTTTTGCTTCTACAAGCTCAGCAGCAAACGGGGCTCATTCAAACGCAGCCACAGCCCTGAGTCCTGTGCATGATAAAATCAGAATAAAACCTGTTTCTGTGCAGCAGAGGAGGAGAAACTCAGCAGCAGCAGCAGGTTTGTCACCTTGGGCCATTCTCCAAAGTGCAGAGCTGGAGGCCAATTAAGATTTTTGTTCCCAATTAACACAGCCTGAGGAGCAGGTTACTCAACACGCCCATCTGTGGGTAACACTTACACAACATTTCCTCCCTTGCCTTTGCAGGTTTACCCGGAAAGTTGCAGCACAATAATGTCTCACAGCAAATAATTAAAAATATACTGTAATTGCTCCACACACATCCCCCTGAGCCAGTTTAAATCCGAAACCAAAGGCCTAATCCTCACTCAACTGCATCTTTATTTTGGAAGTTATTTGCTTTGGGATCAGCTTGACATTTTCATCCTTAATAAACAATTTTTAGATCTCACAAACACCAGTAAAAGCTTCTCATTCATTTTCTTAACTAGAAAGTTTGGGAATAGGAGATATATTTGGGCTTGTCTTGACTGTTTTCTTTAAGCACATGATTAAAAAGGCTCCGATGCCCTGGGAAGAATCCTCCAAGAAGAGAAGCAGAAAAGAAGAAAAGGCTGTAGAGGAGGGAAACAAGTCCCAGAGCCCACAGGTTGGCCAGAAAGCCTCGTTCCCAAGAGGAACCCTCTGTCCTACAGTCCTGAAACAGAACTAATGATGCTCTGGAAGGACCAGAGTCTTCTGCCTCCCACCTGGGCTTCAGAAGGGAAAGATGATTCCAGGACCTTGATCATAAATCTTATCTCTGCCCTGCTTTGTAACAGAAGCGACACCAGGAGCATCAGATTGGCACTTGGGAAAAAATAAGGTCCTCCAAATCCTGCCCCTCCTTCCACATCCACCATCAAGAGCTGGCTTTTCACAGCTCTCACCTGAGGACAGTGATGCTTCCAGGGCTGGCCAAGCAGGAGGAGTTCCTTCAACACTCCTATCACCTCCCCACCAGTGTTTAATCCAAGGAAACACAGAATACCCTTCATTATTCCAAAAGGAAGGGCAGGTTGAGGCCTGGAACACACAAGGATGAAATTCCCTCCCTGCCACACTAGGTCTAGATTTGCCCTTTGGTGTGAGCACAGGACTGAGGTTTCCTTGGAGCACCAAGAGAATTTGGGTTTATTCCTCCATTTCCAACCTTGACACAAGGCCAGGCCTTTCATCCTCTGTTGCTGCACAGGGAGAGTCCCAAATCCCATCAATGCCCAGAAATCCAGTAAAATACCCAATGAACACGCCCCCTCCTCCCATCCCCAACACAAAGTTGCTGCTCAGCATCAGTAAATCAGGCATCAGACCTGAGCCATGTGGGGCCAGAAGCAAAAAAACCACTGTCTGAAATCTCAGTGTTATGCAGGGGGTCAAACTTGATGGGTATAATGGTCTCTTTGCAGCTCTAAAGTCTATAAAAGTCTAAACCCCACTTTCCTCTCAGACTCCATTTCAGCAGGAACCATAAAATAAAGTCAGGTTTCAATCAAATTTCCTGTATTTTCCTGTCCAATTAAGAACACTAATATCACCACAGATGTTATTAAATTAGATATTTTGAGACAGTCTAATTTGTTTGGTGCACAGTGTTCGCTGGGTTTTAATGTTTGAAAAAAAAATTAAAAAAAATCAATGCTGTACAAGATTTCAAGCAGGGGGAAAAAAAAAAAAAAAGGAGCTGAAAATGGGATTGGGGAGCTCACCATTAGCAAAGTCAGTTATAAACCACTTCAAATGCATTTCTCAGTTAAATGTTCCAGGAGCAGCAGCAGCAATGCAAAGACTCTGGTTACACAGCTTCAATCATTTCCAGTCCTCAGGTTTCAGATTAACAATGCATCCACGAGGAAATGGATGGGGAAACAGGGGTAATTTTATCAGCTGGGATGGAAAAGGCTGCAAATTACTGAAAGGAGCCTAAGCCAGAAGGCACCAAAGTGCATTACTGGCTGAGCAAATGGCACAGGTAGGAGAGCAGGTGGAACGTGCCAGCAGCTGGACTGGGTTTGTGCCCCTGCCACTGCACCCTAACACCGAGAATTCCTGCCCCCAAAAGAGCTGGGAGGGGGGGAAAAATCCCATACTGAGATTGCAGGATAAATTGGGAACATCCCCCCCGAAACTTGAAAAAGGAAGAATCACCAGGGTGGGTATTAAATGTGATTGTTGAAAACTCCAGGAATGCCTGTGCTGGCAGATGGGGCAGAGGCTTCAGATCTCCACCAACACCAGCTGGTGTCCCCAAACCCAACACCCCTCCCCAAACAGCCCCACAAAGAGGGGGGAAAAACCCCAACAGCTCCTTTTGGGGGCTCAAAAACGCAAATCCCCCAATTGCTCAGCACTGAAGCGACAGGGGCTTGCTTTTCTCTTTTAGTTTTTTTTTTTCCCCCAGAATAAATCTGTATTTAATGGCCAAAGAAAGTGTGAATGAAACCCTGCTCAGCAAGATCGTTTCCTTGCTGAGCAAATAAATTTCAGCTCTCTGAAGAACATGAAGGAGGAGAACAGCACTTTGCCTAATTAAGGACAATGTGGTGGGGCTACGGTCCAGCCCTGGCATTAATGTGCTGAGCTCAATTATCTGCCCATCAGGTCACATCCTTAAATTCCTTTTTATCTTGGTATCACACATTACTCAGCATAATGAGTTTAATATTGGGAGGAATTACAGGCAGTACATTTACACTAATGAAGCAAAATTACCCTGAAATCGCATTTTCTTTAATTTCAATCTTAAAACTTTCAAATAAGGTCGGAAATTGAAGTAATAAATGGAGTTAATACGGGCAGAAGTTTATTAAAACAGGCCAAACACGCTGCTTTAAAGAAAATTTTGGATGTATTTCCATTAGAGAACCTTTTACAATCCTACTGGAACACTTTGTCACAGAAAGGGTGTGATAATGAGCTGAAGTTCTCCTGGTGGTGGAGTATCTACAGTTCAGCTACACCTGTAAACCAGTAAAACCAGTACCTTAGTGGGTTGTGACCGTGTGTGAACAACAGGCACAACAACCTGGCCTGGCAATTTTTTTTTCCTAATAATCTCTTTGTATTTATTTATGTCTGTATTTACCGATTATTTTATGTATTATATACACAAAATAATATATATTTCTATCCTTTATGTTATATAAATAAATGCTTATATAAAATATTATAATTAAAATTTATTTCTAGTCTATAATATATTTCTAGCTCATTTCAATTTATTGTTTAAATATCATTTAAAGCGCAATATGTATATAAAATAGTTTTACATAATACAAATGTTATTGCTCGTATATTTATGCTTCTTTATAGGTATATTTTTAAATATTTATTTTTTTTAAAGCTATATATTTATAATCATTATTTTTCAGTGTCACAAACACTTCTCTTGGTGACAGAGCCCAACCCCTGGATGAGAACACAGGAGAGCTTTGGAGTGTCACTACAGAATTACACATTTAAGCCTCACCCCAGACTTACATTAAAGCCTAAATCACTGAACCAGGCAAGGAGTGTCCCACTGGGACCCTGCTCGGGCACCAGTGGAGGTCCAGGACACACCTGGGCAGGTCCCAGGACACACCTGGGCAGGTCCCAGGACACACCTGGGCAGGTCCCAGGACACACAAAGCTCCACCACAGAGTTAAAAGACCACACTGAGGCTCTTCCTCCCCGACAGCACAGCATTAGCAGTGGGAACGCTGCCATCAGTTTGAGGAGGGCTGGCCAACAAGGCAGGGAAAGGAGGTTTGGGGCTTGTCATCGAGATGGGAAGAGCCTGGTCCTTGCTGGAGCTCCTGCTGCTGGAAGGAAGGGCAGAAAATGGTCCTGGGGATTAGTTATGAGTCACAGGATTGGGCCTCAGGTTCATGTTGTGGTCCTGTCACAGCAGAGCAAGTTAAAGGCAGAGTTTCGGTGTCTATTTTGGGTTTCCTGGTGGGTGTGTGAGAAAAACTCACCATTAATTAAACGCCTCTCTCTGCTTTGATACACAACAGCTCTGCCTTGCTCTCCTTTTAGCACTATTACATTTCACCTCAGGGGGAAAAAAGACTAAGAATTTGTGCAAACTTGCCTTCCAACAGGGAGTTTAAATGACTGGCTGACTCTGAGGAGATGGAGGAACTATTTATCTCCATATTTTCTTCAAGAAATCCCATTCTCCTCATCTCACCCCCTGCCACTGCAACCGCTCCAGAAATGTCGAAATGCTGAGGTGAGGTCATTTAACAGCAAGAAGACTTTTTTTTGGTTATTGCTCTCGCCAAAGGACAAGAATGGGCTTGTGTTCCTGAGCAGAGTCATGTATCTGATGCATCCCAGGTGTCAGACATCTGCTGCTGGCTTTGTTAGGACACAAGAAACAGCAGCAACACTCAAGGAACAACTTGAAAGAAGACCTTGGCACCGACAGACAAACAGAAGCCACTGACAGCTTTTGGGGGTTCTGGAAGACAAGCAAAAAACTCTTCCCCAGCACCACATCCCCCCCTGCTCTCCCTCAGTCCAAAGCTGCTTTTAAAGCAACTTTTATCCCTTATAAACATTTTGGTTTTCCATTCAGGACTAGAGTAAAGCCCTCAGTCTACAGGCAGGACACAGATAACTGTGAGATCCTCATCCCTCACTCTGGTAATTCCAGGGGGCCAAGAGTCCAGTTGTGCTCTGTGGCTTTGCTGGATGCCAGGGAGAGCAATTAAAAACTAAAAAAAGATTATCAACAAAATGGTATCAAATATAAATAAAAATATCCAGAGCTATTGCATTGGGCAAATCAATTGCAAATTTAAGATGCCCCTGCTCATTACAGGAGGGCTGGACTAGGGGGCCTCTAAAGATCCCTTTCTGCTCACAATACCATATGAAAATTAACGATATTAGGAAAAAATTTGCCAGGCCAGGCCAACTAGGATTTGAGTTCAGAGAAAAGGGGAAAAAAAAAAGAAAAAAGAACTGTTTCACCCCAACAAGTGCACTTTAAATAACCAAATGGATTCGAAAAGCAAAACAGCACAGGACTCCTAAGTCAGCCGTGTGGTGACATCGTCCCCACAGCCACCTCCTCCCAAATGGCTCCTCCAGCAAAGCCAGCCCAGGCTGCCTCAAAGAAATGATAACCTGCAGCCACAACCCCCTGCCCACCTCCCAGCCTTCCCCCAGCCAGGCAGCAGCAATACATCCTGCCAGGGAGCACGTGGAGACATAAAGCCCAACTCCTTGTTCCCATTATAGCCATGGCTGACCCTCCTGGAGGGGGAATGTTACGAGGCCACGGGGACGGCAGCGAAATAAAGACCTGCCCGCCAAGTTACAGGAACAGTTATTGAGGCTGGCTCGGGATAATCACCCGAGATGAAGCTCTTCCCTCTCAGAGACACACACGTGTCTCTCCCCAGTCGTTGAGCGCTTTACTCGTGTCCATTATGGGCCCAAATAACGAAACCCTACACGTCCAGCCCCTCCGAGGGGTGCTGGGGCTGCTGGGGGGAGGCAGGAGCTTCCTGAAGACAAAGCTGATGATTTCCTGCACAGCCGCCACAAAAGCCACAGGAAGCTCCCCGAGGAGACAAACCCAGCCCCAAGAGCGAGACCCGCTCAGATCCTTTCAAATAAAACCATCCAGTCATCGTGCCAGTAATCTCCCACCACAAATCATTGCATTAATGGCCGAGGGCAGAGCAAGGACATTTGTATCCTCTGTTCATCTCCCCCCCCTCCAAAAGCCACCGAGCAATAAAACACGGTCGGAAATCAGCAGTGCCCTGTAGGTTTTGCTCAGGGGTCTCACTTTCCCCTCCACGAGTACCTGCAATTTATTTCAATAAGCAACAGGACTGAGGCCCCACATCTTAACCTGAGCATCCAGGAGGGATTTCAGATCACATCTCCTGATGCAAAGGCTGCTTCACCAATCCCCACTGCTTTTCTGAGGCGGTTTTCTTCTAAAAGCTTTATCCCAAATGGTACCCTTAGGCTGAGAAAGGGCTAAGAGCCAAGGTCGGGTTCTGTGTCACAACAACAGCCCCAGGAGCCCAAAGGCTGCTCCTGCTCGAGCAAATCAAAGCCAAACAGTCTCTGGGAAGCCAGAAATCCATGGAGCCACAGCAGCCCCTTCCCCACTGCTCAAGCCCCATTCCCAACTCCCACAGCCCAAGAGGACAGACCACCTAGCCCAGGAAGCCAGAGCAGGCTGAGTATTTCAGAATTCTACTTCTTTATCTTTTCCCATTCAAGATTCCTGCCAGTGGGAATTTTTCAAAGGAATCACACCAATGAACATGCAATCAAGCCCTTTTTCTGCAATGCTACAGGACACTGCTACACTCCCCCCCTCCCCTTTCTTCCATTAGATAAGCTCCAGCCCCATTTTCCAAAGGTTTCCATCTTCTGCATTCAGCTTGTTTCAATTATTCAGGGCAACCCAGGCTGATAATTACACAGTCCCGAGTTGCTGAGTAAAACTGATGCTTAATTAGCCAGCAGGAAAGATCGATTAAGATCCAGCAGGATATCTTGCAAAGTTCTTCAGTGGGACTGCAGGGAATAAAGTCTGGCTGTGCCCTTCCAAAGGATAAAATTCTCCTCTTCTCAGGGACTCGACAGCAGTTTTATTTAAACTGGATGCTCAGCTCAGTCAGCCACCCTGAGCTTTATTGTCAGGCCTTAAGTGACACAACTCATATCTTGTAACTAGAGCATTAACAGCAAGCTCTGGATCATGTTTCTAGCCAAAAATATAATGCAGCTGAGGCTCAAAGTTCTATTTAAGCCTTCAGCTGCCTGTTTTCTGTTCTTGTTCCTCAATTTTCCCTCAGCATAATAGGGGGGAAAAAATCTAGTTTGCTTCACTCATTTTCCAAATGATGCATCTCATGTTCTTATGCAGGACTGGAACAATTCTGAGGGCATGAGGTTTTAAAACTCAAGGTCTGACCTGGGTTCTAAGTCAATAAATCCCCTTCATTCCTTTTTGCTGTATCAAAGCCCAGATAATACATTTTTGGGCTCAGGAGCCCCCTGTGAAATAGATACTTTGGGCAGCAAGTCCACAGCACGAATCTCTGCTCACTGTATTGATTTACCCACAAACTTAAGGATCAAGTGATGGGTTTTTTCCACAAAATCCTCTCTGGAACAAAGGAGAGGGAAGAAGAGGAGAGGATCAGAGACCCACATGAAAAGAGCTGCAGAGGCACAGCTTAAGGCATAATTGGTTTTACTTTGAAACACAGAAATTCCAAACAAAAGAATGGCAATTTTGCAGACAACAAGGCTGGTTAATTAGGGGGTTACAAACCAATGGTCAGTGCACTCATCACACCAAGCCCTGAATGTCCATGAATTTTCAAAGCATGGGCCAACTCTATCAGCATGAAGTACCCCCAGGATAAACCACCATTCTGAAGCACTTTGATGAGAAAATAATGCAGAGAACACCAACCTGGCTTTGACTTGCTTGAAGCCCAAGAGAATCACATCCCTCTGCTCCCTGGCTTCAGCACTCAGGTTCTCGTTCTGCAGCCCTTCTGCCAGGTAGTCTTCAGCAGCTGGGGAAGAAGGAATTACAGCATAAAACTCAGAGATCCCTGTTCTTGCCTAAGAAACCTGGAGCTGGCTGGGAAGCCCTCGAGGCACCACACCAAGCAGTCTGTTCTAAAGACACAAGTCAGTCTGAGGGCTTCATTTGGAGAAGTGATGGCAGATTAAAGAGGATCTAAATATTGAATGTGATTACAGAGTTTCTCTCTAGTTGCAACAGCATAAGGCAAACAAACAAGTGAAAAGAAACCCCCAAGCAGAAGAGAGGATGAGGAAGGTGAAGTGAAACATGGAGAGGTCAACCAGACCAAGAACAACTCAACTTGCCTCTGTGGTGTCCCAAACCCTAAATATCTGCTGCTGTGAAGAGTTTTTGGCATTAGAGACACAGAAGTGGTTATCCCATTCGGGGAGATCCAAAGCATTTCTAAAACAAATGCAAAACATCCACCAAGACCCCAAGGAAACCCTAAGCTGTGATTTCACAGGGATGACCTTCGTGAAGGACAAGCCCTGAGAACCAGGTTGGTTGTATCATAAGGTGGGTTCTCCTGCAGGGTTATTGCTGAAATCCTGCCCCCTGTGCCTGCTCAACAGAGGCAGCCAGACAAAAGCAAACACAGCCTTCTCTCACCTGGAAACCACATCTATATGCAGAAATTTCACCTGAACTGCAAGATAAAAGGATTAAGTGCCTTCTACTTGCATAAATATTTATGTTCTTTACAGGAACCTGAAAAAGGAAAAAAAACAAACCAACAAACTCAGGGCAAACAAAACAGTTCCAATGCCACCTGCTCTGTACAGAACACTTCACTGCCAGCTTCCTTGAGCACAGAAAAGATTGGCTTCAAAGCTCTGCTCTTGTACATCCACAGGCCCCTCCAACCTTTAACTCCCACCCCATACTGTGCCACTAATGTCAGTTTAATATCCTGCTTGCAAGACTTCCAGCTCCTTCCGCTTCAGCTGCCAGTCCAAAGCCAGCACTGCTTAGCACACCCCAGGAACCTGCACAGCTCCTCAAAAACAGCTCCTCCACCTGCAAGCACGTCTCAAGATCAAAATGCCACAAGAGAAATTAGTTTTGCCTGTGAGAATTGTGATCCCCCATTCCTTTTGGCTGTCTGTTTGTGCTATACACAAGGAAGGTTTCGAGCATGGGGTGAGGGGGGAAAAAAAGCTCTTTAAAGTGAAGAGCATAAGGAAGGACAAGGAGGGGAGACCAAGGCTGATGGTTGGGCATCCCCCCAGGAGCAGGGTCCTCTTCCCTGTCTTCAGAGTGACAGGATCAGAGAGACTCCACTCTGCCCACAGCAGCCTGGGAAGGAGGAGTGACTCCAGATCAGAACACTTGTCTCCATACCAGTCCAGTTGTCCTTTCAGGATGTACTCAGCTGAAAGCACCAGTTGCCATGGGAGCACTTGCTAATTATCACATTTCAGCCAAATGCAGATGTCTCCAGGTCCTCAGGAGCTCCTCCTCTGTCCCCCTGCCTTTCCTCCTGCCAGGAGGGCTCCTGAGCCCCAGGAACCAGGTGCCATCCCCCACTCACCTGGTCACCCTTCACAGGTGAGAAACAGAGCCTGAACACACCACCAGGTTATTGCAGCATCCAAGCACAGCCCCCCTGACGTGGGGATGGGACTGTTCACAAGGGATGGAGGGACAGGACAAAGGGGAATGGCTCCAAACTGCCAGGGCAGGGTTTGATGGGATTTTGGGATGAAATTCTTCCCTGTGAGGATGGGCAGGCCCTGGCACAGGGTGCCCAGAGAAGCTGGGGCTGCCCCATCCCTGGAAGTGTCCAAGGCCAGGTTGGACAGGGCTTGGAGCACCCTGGGCTAGTGGAAGGTGTCCCTGCCCATGGCAGGGGGTGGCACTGGGTGATTTTAAGGTCCCTTCCAACCCAAACCATCCCATGATTCTACAGTCCACAGCCCCAGGAGATGGGACAGTAACCCTAATTCACACCATCACCCTCAAACCCACACCCACATCCAGCAGTTTGGGAGATCCAAGAGCAGAGATTCCAGGATTCCAGCCCAAAATGCCTGTTAATATCAAGTTCACTGCTAGTAATTTAACCCTGGGTGGCCTGCCTGGGGTAAAACAGGTTTGCCAGAGCAACTGAGCGAGGCTTTGTAAATCCCAGACCAGTCTTGTGATCCTGAGGCTAAATTTGATTTTCAGGACATCCCTCTGCAGTTTTAATTGCACTCCCAACATGCTGTACCAGCTTATGAGAGGTCTAATGAAGCTGAGGCTTAAATCACAAATGCCATAGAAAGCACCCAAGTACATATATATCTAAGAACAAAATAGATCTTGCTCTGAGGAGCCTCCTAAGAACACATGAGGCTGAGGGGACAATTTATCATACACAGGCATAAAAACAACGCAGGGCCAGCAAGAGGAACTGCACACAGAAAAAATACAGTTTTTCCACAGTGAGAAAACAAGCAAGAGAAACAAAGTGCTCCCAGAACTCCTGCAAATACCAGTTACACCCCTGTGCCATTTTTAAGCGCAGATTAACTCCGTGAGTACACGATTAGCTCTAACACAGCATTTACTTACTGGATGTCAGCACAGATCAGCTGCTGGATAAGTTACAGGAGAAGCAGGGTCACTTCTGCAAAGCAGGCAGAGCCCCTTTCAGAGCCAGCCACTATGTTTATAGCACCAGGAAATGAAAAAGAAAGCCTAACCATAAACTCTCAAAGTGGATCAGGAAGAGCAATATGTAAGCAGCTCCAGAGTAAATCACCCTAATGTTAGTTTTACTGCTTGTCAGTAACATTATATTCTTGATGTTTATAGATTGCTCTCTGCGATCCACTCTGAAAGTTTACAGGACTCTCCTCTTCATTTCCTGCGGCTGAAAAGGTAAGGGGGGGGGGGGAAAGAAATAGTGGAGATTTCATCAAGTGTTTCAGGGGAGTTTCTAGAGGCGGTTGCAGTTCTCCACTTTAATCCTGCAGGAGATGCACAGCATCCTAAGAATTATGTCACAACCACTGAAGTCCAGGTAGTAAATAACCTTTTAATGGCAGCACTAAATTCTAAGAGTTAATCAGCACTCAATGAGCAGAGCTGAAAGGTATTAAGATGCCACGTGTATTCTCTGCATGCACACACATTCAGCTGGTTTTTCACTCTTTTCTACTCCTCTGCCATCAGAAATCCTACACTCCTTGTGCAGTGGAACTGGTCCCACAGGATCTATGCAAGAGAATTCTGAGCCAAGCAGGCCGTTCCAACACTTATTTGATGCTTCACACAATCCCTCCTGCAGTTTATCACCCCAGCTGGCTGGGAAAAATGAGTTTAAAAAGGGTTTAGGACACCTATCAACACTGAGAGCACAGATACCTTGAGCTTCCCTGGGACTGCATTAATATTGCCAGGATGTGTCCCAGGACAGGCAGGGATTTGGAAGGCTGGTCCTATCATCCCATCCCACTTGTCTAAATAAATCTGAACTATTGCACATGGTGCTGCTTCTTGACTTTTCTGGAAGCTCAAGAAAGGATGTTTTAATTGTGAAATGATGCTTTGCAGAGGAGCCTTCCAGCTTTTGTGGGGCTGAGTGAGAGCAAACCTTGGGAACTGAAGGAACCTTCATCCATCCTCCTGCAATGTGCTCAGTGGGACACTTCCCTGTGCAGGGGACAACAGGGGAACTGAAAACAGCTTCCCAAATTTTCAGCTTCCATGTCTCAACCCCAGTTCCCCCACATTTAAATTCTGGAGCTCCTCATTATGCCACTGACTGGGGTTTATTTAGCCCTCACAAAACAGCATTTCAGTGTTTATTTTTCAAACGGTTTTGCCATCAGCCACCTCCAGCTTTGTTTGGCTGTGCAGGTGCAGCCACAACCCCCCAGTGCAGCACCTGCTTGGCTCTTCTGGTGCCCAAACTCCAACGAGAAAAGAGGTTTCCAGCCCTACCCCCTGAAATCAAGAGGCTCAAGCAGGCAGGTGAAGGGCAGATAATCTGATTGACTTTGCTTCTACAAACAGAACCAGCAGCACTGCGTTTGTCAGAGATATATCACATTTTTAGAACCACTTTGTCAGCCTTCAGAAGGAATCTGTGCTAACAAATATGAAATACTCTTAAGAAAAGCAGTGTTAAAAGAGACCTGACTGAGCCAAAAGTGAAACTGTGCAACTAATGGTTAATAAAGTGTAAAAAATGAAATCTGAACTGCTCATTACAAGGTGAGACTTAAAGTAATAATTGTCCCACTCCCTACCATGGCTCCACCAGCCCAGGTGGCTCCAAGCCCTGTCCAACCTGGCCTTGGGCACTTCCAGGGATGGGGCAGCCACAGCTTCTCTGCCCATCCTGTTCCAGGGCCTGCCCACCCTCCTAGGGAGGAATTTCCTCACCAAATCCAATCTAAACCTCCTCTCTGTCACCCCAAACCCCTGTAAATAACCTCTCTCCCTGTTCCTTGGAGGTTCCCTTCACATACAGAAAGGTCACCCCAAAACCTTCCCTTCTCCAGGCTGAGAATATATAATATATATCTACATAAAATTAACTGTAGTAGCTTAAGCTCCCCCATCCCCAGCCTGCATAGCTGGAAGCCTCCTCAGCCACTGGAAGGCCTCAAGACCATACAGATTGTTAAGACACAGCAAGTTTGATCCAGAGGTATGTGACATGCAATTAATCTCCATTCATAGCCTGCTCTACCTGTCAGCAAACAAAGGCTGAGCTTTAGAAGGAGATCTGAAGCCTTCAATTAAAAACAGTCAGCTAACAAGAAAATAATCTAAGTTAAAGGAAGGTGGCAGGTGCAGAAATGAGTTGTTTACAAAAGTGTCAGCCCTGAACAATAAAGTGCTGCACATCAAAAATGTGAAAGGGTGAACTTCAGCGGAGCCCCCGTGATTAAAAATCAGAGGAGAAAACCTACCCCTCCATCTGGGGGAAGACACAAAGCATTTGGGAGTGAGCCTTGACGGGCTTGGAGGCTTCACACTGACTGACAGATGCCAGGGCTGGAAGTTCTCCTGCCTGTTGGAGGGGAAGGGATGAGTGCTCTGTGCTGCCAGGAGCCACCACAGCAGGGAATGAAAGTTCAAAAGCCCAAGGACAAGTGCTCTGAGCAGCCACCAGCACCTTGCTATGGGTGCTGTGAGCTCCTTCCCACCACCCCTCCTGCAGCAGCAGCACCAGGGGAGTCAGTGATGGGCTCACACCCCCACTCCTGCCTCCTGCTGATGAAGGTGTTGTATTTATGGGCAGGTATGACATGGTCAGCACAACACAGAACCAGCAACAGCTGCAAAAGTGCTCACAGGATTTAGGTTTGTGAGGATGTTTTAATAGCTGAGCGTGGTCTGTGCCTGGCTGAGCCATCACCTCAGTGAGGGGAGGTGCTGCAGGTGAAGTTTGTGGAGAAATCCACGAAAATCAGCTTCAGAAGCCCCACACCTGCCACCTCACACTCCCAGGATCATTGGGGTTTGAAGGGACCTTTGGGGACCATCCAGTCCAACCCCCCTCTCAAAGCATGGTCCCCCTCCCAGCAGGTGACACAGGAAGACATCCAGGTGGGCTTGGAATGTCTCCAGGAGGAGACACAGAGAGGGAAATGCTGTCAGAATGAGCACAAGCTCCTTCACTCCGAAGCTGAGCCCTCAGGTCACATCCAAATTGCCAAGGGGTGGCTGTACCAGCTGTACCCCAGATTTCAGTGGGGCTGAAGCTCCCCTGAGGACACGCTCCCACAAACTGCACATTCCCAGTGGGACCCACAGCACCAGCAGATCTCCAACCAGGAGACACCAGTATCCCTGCCCCAGGAGAAGCCCACTGAGGGGGCTCAGTGCAGCCCAGGAGCTGCTGCTCCCTCTGGTACCCACTGTGTCACCTCACCCCAGTGATGCTCCCCAACGGAGCCCCCACACCTTGACTGGAAGCTCTCACTGGAGACCTGTTTTGACGATGGCAGAAGAAACCCCTCAATCTTCCACACACTCAGACTCTGGGACCACCAGAAAGGTCTCCCATCCCTAACACACACATGGAGCCCCCCCCAGCTCCTGAAAAGCAGGAGCACAGCTCCAGTCCCACCAGGACAGGCAGCTACATGCCCTAAACTCTCCTTAGGGGCAGAGACAGCGAGGCCACACTAACCTGAGGACCCCAAACCATCAACCGTACAGAAGGAGCTCCCCCAGTCCTTCCACTGCTCCCTTTGACATCACAGCAAGGTACAAAAAGCTGTTCAGCCTCTCCCCCTGCAACCACAGCAGATTTCCTCCCTTAAGCAGAAGGGGGGCAAGGAGGAACTTGTTGTTACCTTCCAGGAGCCTCTGAATCTCCTCTGGGATCATGATACCTGCCAGCTTCCCCTCCCACAGGAGCCAAACGTGCTGCAACTGCTCCTGTCCCAGAGGGGCAGGCACAGAGCAAGAAAGGAAGCAGAGAAGGCGGGGACACCCCAAAAAGAAAGAGGAGGAACCACCGGGCCCTGCTTAAATACAACCTCCCCTTCCTCTTGCAGCCTCAGCAGGGTCTCCCTGCAGGTTGCCCAGGTGTCCTGGATGCTCCTGAAAACCAGAGCTCCAACCAACCAGCTGCCCAAGTGCCTGAGCCCAGCCCAGCGAGGGCACAGCTGAACCTGCCCCTGCGTTAGGGTTTCCATCAGGTGGCACCTCCTTCAGATACTGAACCTCCTGTGCCTGTTTCTGCCACAGCAGGGGTTGGGTTTGTTCCAGGCTCCCTCCTCTAATGCACAGAGGAAGAAGGTGGTACTTGGCTGTTGTGCAATAAAACTTCCCCTCTTCCTGCATCCTGCCTAGGAAGGGGGTTGGATTGTAATAGCTGTTCATATTTCTCTGTCCTGCCCAGAGAAATAACAGGGCTGTGCACTTGAACGTGCTTTATGGCAGGCAATAAATGCAAACTGCACTCCACAAACCAGCAGAGCCATTGCAGCAGATTAACCCCCAGCCCTGCATGTGCTCCACTCCCACAGAAATGAATTAGCACGAGTTAATAGAGGATGTCACTATTATTTTTCATTCTCGCATTCCCAAATTTTAAGCTCGATATTGACAAATCCAAAGGCAGCCTTTGCTATCTGAAGCTCATCAATGATTTCATATACCAGTTTAATATTTCCCATAGGTGAAGTGTACAGGATTCAGTCCTTCCTTTGCAATATCCTGGTATCAAACAAATATTTATTATTATTGCTCTCCTCCTGCTCTGGGCAAGGCAGCCTGCCACAGTAATTATCACAAGCTGGGAAAACAAAATCCATGGGGGAAAGGCAAATAAAAACATTCATTGGGGTCTGTCCCATTGGCTTTGGCAGGATAATGCCACACTCTGAGGATGAGCATAATTCCAGATAACTGGAGGATCAGATTCTTGGAGCCCTCTGGATGGAATAAGGGTTTACTTGTTAGGCAGCAGGTCGGGGATAAAGGAACCAGGGAACAGATTCCAAATTTGCCCTGGCATGGTTCAGCTAAGGCAATCTGTGACATAAGAGCTGTGCTGGCAAAGCCTCAGGTGTGGAGGAGACAAGGGGAGTATGGAGTTGGGCTTTGATGATCCTCATGGGTCCCTTCCAACTGAGGATATTCCATGGTTTTATGAGATGTTCCTCCATATGCTGTCAGGTGCTAATGTGCTTTCTGACCCACTTTCTGAGACAAGGGGTGAAGCAAGGAAAAGACTCTGTTATGCTCTTATTTATCAGTACAAATCAGATAAGGAACAGGTATGAGATGAAGCACAGGGCTTTGTGGTTTTGGTTTGGGGTGTGTGCCAGCACTTCTGGTGTGTTGTCCCCACTGCAGACAGTGGAGCGAAAGGAGAAACCCCCAAAGCAGCTGCAAAGTTCTTCTGGGACTTTTTGGTTGAAATGTGCCTTTTTACGCACGGGGACAGCAGCTCAGTAAGTCCCATATAAATAACACTTGTCAAGAGGGATGATTTTAATGGAGAAGTGAAGACACCGTGACCGTGAGCAGCTGATTTACCGGAAGATGTTGCCCTGGTTTCTGTGTAATTTTTTTGTGTCTCGAGTCTCTCTGTGTGATAACACTGAAGTGGCAGCTGCCATTTGGGGTTTAGTCACAGAGAAGAGAAGACAGTGTGTTTCTTCTCCTGCTTTGGGAGGCTCAATTGCTCTCCAGATCTGGGAAAAGAAACGGACCACCACTTCTGATTTGTCACTTGGCTGTGCTCTGCACACACACGTGTTTTCAGAGGCAGAGCTCACATCTGACATTACCCATCCAAACTCACACGGTTTCTATTCTGAGTAAGTTCAGTTTCTGTCCTTCCCCCTTCACCTTGTGCTCCTCTGACAGCACTGACAGCACCGCTGCAGCAGAATCTTGATTTTAGGACAGCATGCACAAGAAATTGTACATCTGCATTTACATCCTCCAGCAGATGCAGAGCTCTTAAAGCACAGGAAATGCTGCTGCAGTTCAGGGGGCCTTGCACAGGAAATCACCTTGTAGAAGGTATAAACATCTCCCAGTTACACCTCCCAGTCAGGTAGGGTTTCATGAGTGAGGGTTTAGAAAATGAGGAGTCTCCTGTGGGAGGAAAACGTGGATCTCTGTCAGGTGCCTGAGGCTCTGGACACATCTGAGTGGTTCTGATTGCACGCAGGAAACAGTGGATGTGTATGATGGATCTGTGTACGTGTTCTCACCTTGAGCTGTTTAGGGATAAATATTTAAACACGGCTGTGTAGAAATCCCAGTCAGTTCATTACAGACTACAAATAAAAGCAGCTGCTTGCTGAGACTGACTAACTCTAAAAATGAGTTTATAAAGGAATGAACTAGGTCCCTTAGATGGAAGAAACTGCCTTCAGATATGCCAGAAAGATCGATAAAAGCAGATCAATGCAAATCTCAGAGGAAGGAGCGTTCATGCGACTGCAAAGGAAAGAGTCATCTCACCCACCCTCTGCAGTTCTGTGGCTCACACAACAATCTGAGAGCACAGTGTGGCAAAGAAGGAACTAGAAGATACCTGGTCAGTGAGACTTGCCCAAGAGTTAAACTGATCTGTCGTGTTTAGGGGCTGGAAGAAATTTTTCCCTGTGCCAATCTAGCAGTGCCTTGTATGGCAGGTTTTGCCATCCTTTGTTGCCCTGGGTGACTCTGCTTAAGAGCAAAGATCACAGAAGTGGTGACTTCACACAGCAGATTTCCTGCTGTTGCAGTTTATGGCATCACTAAAGCTCCAGATCTTTTCTGCTCAGCCTCTGAAATGTCCTGTCGTGTGATTTGGGGTCTTTTGCTGAAGTTACCACAGAGCACTGGAAGGAGCATCCCAAGGGGAGGCTGGCACTGCTGCACCCTGGATGCTCTTGGCCCACACATCCGTGCCATGGTCCTCACAGCCAGAAACAGGACCCAGCACCTGGAATATTCCCAGCACCTGGAATATTCCCCTCAGGTCCTACAGGGAGATTTTTTGAGGCCAGGTTGACCATTAACAGCTGTTGTAGTTATTAATTCCATTTTACTGAGGGATACTGAGACATGGGGCCTCACCTGCCATGGAGATATTTGGTGCTGTTACCCAAAATCTTTGCATTGAGCCAAACCTTCCTCTCAGCCTTATGCAGCTGCAGATAAAAGCAGGCAAACCGATTCCCAGGCAAATGCCCTTTTTTTTTAGTTTCCTTTTTCCTTGCCCTTTTAATTTTTGAGAGTGTCAATAGGTTACAAATTTAGATTTGTGGTCAGCTGGGAAGGAGATGGGAGAGT
The DNA here is from genome assembly GCA_035047865.1 of Dendrocincla tyrannina. NCBI lineage: Eukaryota > Metazoa > Chordata > Aves > Passeriformes > Dendrocolaptidae > Dendrocincla > Dendrocincla tyrannina. Next base: position 30,273 of record JAWWMP010012817.1, read on the forward strand.
CTGGCAGTGACTGGCACCTTCCCCCGGCCACATCATTGTTATGTAGCATCAAGCTTTATGGGCTCTGGATGCAAAGCTGCCTCCCTACATGATAAAAGCCCCACCTTAATCGTTTTAGGTCCCAAGTTCAGCAGACAGGCTCTCTCCTAATGATATTCCGTTAAATGGACAAATTTCTTTGAAGGCTTGTCTTGCTTTGAAATCCAATTTCCCAGGAAGCCAGATGCGATTGGGTGTAGCTATGGAAACAAAGCAGGGCAGCCTTAGAGGAGCTGAGCGATGCAAGGTAAGAATGTGAGAGGCAGAGCCCTTTACTGCGCTGTCGGAAATATCAAAGGATCTGGAGAGGTTGGCAGGAGGACGTGTCCCTGTTATGGGCTGTTCTGTGTGGCTGGGTACCAGCGGCTGTCAGGGAAGGGAAGCAGCCAGCTGGGCTGTCACAGCCTCAAGTGGAGCTGAAGGCACAAATCCTGGGGGGTGAAGAGCCCCCAGTTCCTGTCTGCCCCCTCCCAGCTCCTCCAGCACATCCTCAGCTTGAAGGGGAGCTGAAGGCACAAACCCTGAAAGTGCAGAGTCCCCCAGTTCCCAGCTGCTCCAGCACATCAGGATCTCAGCCTGGAGTGGAGCTGGAGGGACAAATCCAGGGGGTGCAGAGTCCCCCATTCCCAACTCCTCCAGCACATCAGGATCTCAGCCCGGAGTGGAGCTGGAGGGACAAATCCAGGGGGTGCAGAGCCCCCAGTTCCCACCTGCCCCCTCCCAGCTCCCCCAGCACATCAGGATCTCAGCCTTCCCCTCGCTGCCATCCGGAAAGGTTAACAACAAAAGGGTAACAAGGTTAAACCACAAAGCCCTGGCTGATAACAGCCCTTTCAAGCAGCTGCACCGAAATTAATCTGAAACTTGGAGTAATTAGATCAGATAAGGCTGTGTGTGTGCTCGTGCGGGCACACGCTGACCCTGGGACACCCGTTCCACAAAGGAGCTGCGGGATCACAGGCTTCATTAAACTGGCTTGGGTTATTTGTCCACCTAGTCTGGTGCTGCAGCACTGGAAGTCCATTTCCAGCCCCTTTATTCATCTTGCTCGATATCCCTGGCTGGTGCACTGACTTGCCCTTTTGTCCTCTCTTCCCGGTGCTGTGGCTCCTGCCAATGCAGAGCAGGCTCCAATTCCTGCCTTTTCAGAGCAGATGCCATTCCAGCCATTTCTGAATCACAGCCTGCCATTCCAGGGCAAATTGTTGGGCCACTGGGTGTCATTTGCTGCTTCTGACAGTGACCAACAACTCCAAAAGAAGGCAACTTTCCAATCTGGTAATGCACCTGACTGCTTGACTAATGTCTCCTGGTCTCCTAATCAGCTCTGCCATGCTAATGCTCTGCTGTAGTCCCGGGGTTTACATGCATGTGTCATTCCCATTGTCCGACAGCTCATGGATCCTTTCGAGTGACCAAGTCATTCAGTGAAAGGGTGGCTCCAATCCTCATAAAACCTCGTTTATTTTTAAAGCTAAGTGGTCTTTTTGTTGTCTCCATAATTCGATTCCTCACCTCTGCCTCGCAAGGGCTCACAGGTTACTGCTCATCAGTTTCTGAAGCCAAAGAGAAACAAAAACATGTCAGCAGCCCTGAGTTATGGTAAACAGATCTGGTCCCAAAGCAAAACGAAATGACTGGACCTTGCTCCTGGCTCAGACTGCCAGACTCTGGATTCATTTACCTTCCAGACACGCTGCATTGTCCCTGCTGGGAAGGTTTCTCAGAAGCAAGCAGGTGTGCTGAGTCGTATTTATTAGAGGAACTGGGCATGTGTCAGACCTGTTTTTCATCATGCCAACACATTAGTCAGAGCAGGACCCCACTGGAATGTCCCACTAGCAGATATGAACCCCTGAAAGAGCTTAGTCTGAGTGGGCAAGGTGAAGCGTAGGAGAGAAACACAACTCAGGAGAAGATCCTGGGGAAATAAAGCCAAGGGTTGGTGCCTGGGCTGGTGTCCGGGTTATCCAGGTTCACACTGCCACGGTCCACAGCAGCACTTCGGGAACAGCATCCCAGAAAGGGAAAGGAGTTGTTAGGTGAGTCTTAACCAGGATTGAAGAGAACCTGCTTCCTTCTTCCTGTGTCAGGCTCAAGCTCGAGTCCAGGTCTCAGTCCGGAGTCCAGACTCAACTCTAATCCCATGGCCACAAGCCCGTGAAGACAAGACACACATTTATTTTCCATCTGGCACAAACATCCTCTCCCCTTCAGGGTGCTTTGTCTCCAGTGGTCCATCCCCTCCTCCAGTGGTCCATCCCCTCCTCCACTGGTGCATCCCCTCCCACACATCCCTTGTGGAGGTGGCCTGTGGCAAGGAGGTCTCTCTCTGGACATGCCCACAGAGGTCAGAGGGGTTGGAGTTGCTCTCTGAGGTGACAACACGCAGGAGACATCTCCCAACATCATGTTTTCAGAGAAACTGTGATCCTGAAGGGAGATGTGGGGAAGGGGGTAGCACCTCTGGAATCCTGAGAAGGGAGGCAGCATTCCTGCAATCTCTGGGAAAAGCTGGCCAGAGTCAGGAAGGGCAGGATGCTCTGTAAAATGGGAAGGATTAGGAAGAGAGGAAGCCCCAGTGAGGGGAGCTGCTGTTCCTCAGGCTGACGGATGGGCTTCTGTTCAATGCAAAGGTGATATTGATCCCTTGCTGTTGGGTTGCAATGTGTGATGGAGCTGCCCTCTGCCCTGTAGATGTGTTGTAGCACCTCTTCTCTTTCTCCCAATCCTCATCAAACTACTTTAATGACTCTTTTATTGACAACACTGAGTCTTAATGAGGAGCACTGCCACACACTTCATTAAGGCTGCAGAGGGGACACTTGCTATAAACAGCTAAGACCATGGGCTGCCATCAAGGCTGAGGGAGAAGGATGGAGCTGAGGGAGGATCCACAGTTCTCTAGAGGAGGGAGAGCTCCCTGTGTGCTCCTGAGAGAGAAAAAAAAGGTTTGGGACAAAAATCCACGTGGGCTGAGCAGCAGTGGAATGAGGAAGGAGAGACCAGTCCTGCAGCAAAGTCTTGGTGGACACACAGAACATGGTGTAAGACTCAAAAACCATCATGAATATTTCAGTTCAGGGTGAAGAAGGCAGATGAAAAAGTGTTGGGTGGCTAATGGCTTAAATTTAACCTGGATTTTAATATTCTGTGTAGTAAGAGCACGGGTGCCTGCACTGCTGTGACATTTCAGATTAAATCTGGACCAGCCATTCTGTGAAGTTTTCTTCATTCTGGAAAAGAATCTTCCACCGAAAACCAGCACGAAAGACAGATTTGGACTCGGGGGTCTGAGTTCAGAAGAGACTCAGAGATGATGTTCTAATGTAGCCCTGTTTCTGCATTAACATCCATAAATCTCCATCCATCACACAGTTCTATTTCAATTATTGAGCCAATTTCCAGACACTTTTATGATGTATTGTTTGATTTTATTAACTGGAGTGAAGGTTTAAACTCACTGAATTCCCATAGTAATCTTGCCCTGTAACCCTACCCACCTTATCAAATCTTGCTTAATGAAATGCAGGCATCTGTCTTAATGGCTTTCAAACCAGGCTGTGTAGACTGACCCAGATGTTAGTTCATAAATAGGAATATTTGGAGGTGTTAAACAGGGTAGCTGGAGACAGAAGGAGGTCCCTGAAGTGATCTTTTCTCTTATGAAGAAATCAGTGATATGGGAGGAATTACTATAAATCTTCATGAAGCAAAACGAGAGCCAGAGGCCTGGGGGGTGAGGGCTCGGCACAGCAGCACAGCAATAGGTGTGGTCAAAAACCATTTCCTGAAGAAACTGACTGGTTGGGTGGAAATTTAAAAATCAAGCTCGTTTGACTGAAGGGCAAACCGGTCATTTGATGTGTTTTGCCTGGGGACTGTGGTGGCTGTGCCAAATGGAAGGAGGAATTTGGGTGCTTCAGGCCCTGTGCCTGGAACTGCCCTCACTGTGGTGTTCAGGCTGTCCTGGCAAAGAGGTGTCCTTGGGCACCCTGGAAAACAACTGGGGGCTGGAAATAGGACTGCAAGAGCCATATGAATTATCCCATGGAGTACTGGGATTGTACCTGATGTAACATTCTATATAATAATATGTACAGCTGCAGCATGTTCCAGTCCAGGTAATTGAGGGTATTTTGTTGTTGGAGAAGAAAAAGAGTCTGTAGAAAACAAACATTTTTCTTGCGAATTAAACCCCAAACTTGGTTTATTTGGCATTTAAGAAACAGGCAAAAGGAATGCAGAATCTTGGAAGCAGCCAGCAATGTGATGGACACAACACCAGGGGCCCTGTGTGTGTGTTCACTGTTCCTTCAGAGCTGTGCTGGTGAATAAGCCACGAATTTCATCCCTCAAGGGTTTTTTACTGCCACACTGCATCATCTCAGCTCTTCAGCTTCTCCTTCCCCACAGCTGCTCTGGTTCCATACTCCTGAGGAAGGCAGAAAGAAAAACTGACAGGGCTGCATGACAATCTGGTATTTAGTGTGACAGTTAAACTTAATGATATGGGGAGCATGTTGGGCTGTATTACAAGCCCATTATCTGCGGGCTTGGATATTGGATGCATTGCATTATTAATTAAACACCCAACCGACTGCCGTTAGTCGGCGATCTTATCTGCTGAAAGAACTGGAAGGCACCACTCTTCCCTAAATCCAAGAGCTTATTGTTGCATTCCTGTCATTTTGTAAAACAGTTACCCTCCCGTTTCATGCTTGTCAAGCAATCAATGAATGTTTGTAAACTGCTTTGAGATCTCCCAATGAATGATGCTGCAGTTTATAAATGCAAAGTGTTCCTCCCGTTCGTTCAGTATGAAATTAAAGGATAAAACTTGCAGATGTGGAAGGATTCGGCTTGGAAAATGCCCCAAACGTTTGTGCAGCTGTTATTGTGTTGCCCTCTTCTGCCAGGTGCTTTAAGCACTCCTGTGGAAGGGATGGATTCAAATATCACAGCGCTGCTCTCAAGGTGAAACCCTAGAGATGAGCTGGAGCTGTTGGCACTGATGTTTGGTTCTTCCACTCCTCATGCCCAGATTTTGGAACATTTCAAGTGCAAAAAAAAATGTAATCCCTATTTTATTTAAGAGGCAAACACTGAAGGCAAGGAAGCATCTTGTCTAAACAACACCTCGAGCCAGTGAAAGGATGAGGAGCAGGGCCCACGTCCTCCGAGTTTCAACCCAGTGCTCTTCCCACCAGTTCAATTAATTTTGAAATTTAAACCCCAAGTCCTTTCCGGGCACTCCCACAGCAACAGGAATCCTCCAAGGGTGCTGTTCTGTGAAGTGCTGGCCACTCTGGCCTTCTTCCAGTGAAGCACTTAAGTGTGTGATTAACTCCGAGCTTATGAATTGTCTAATTGGAAATGGCGGAAATGGTGCTTTAAAGAGAAAATAGCACAGGGAAAATTAGTGCTTCCCATGTCAGGAAAAGGCAGGCAATGAAAGGACCTGCACCCAGAGCTGTGTCACATCAGCAATGGGGAAACAGAGGGTGGCACTTCCCTTGCTCCACCTGTAACCTGAACTGTCCTCTGGAGCTGCTTATTCCTTCCCCTTCCACAGAATCACAGAATCCCAGGATGGTTTGGGTGGGAAGGGATCTTAAAGCCCATCCAGTGCCACCCCCTGCCATGGGCAGGGACACCTTCCACCAGGCCAGGGTGCTCCAAGCCCCGTCCAACCTGGCCTTGGACACTTCCAGGGATCCAGGGGCAGCCCCAGCTTCTCTGGGCACCCTGTGCCAGGGCCTGCCCACCCTCAGAATAATAAATTTCTTCCCAATATTTAATCTAAACCAAGTTCCCCATGGCAGAGTGCAGCAACCAGACCAGAGAAAGCTCCCCTGCAGTGGGAGAACCCAGATAAACATTACAGCTCATTGCCTGGATCCAACCTGCTCTGGTGATTTGGTCAAAGACTGTAGAAGAGCTTGGAATCAAAGCTGGTTCTCCAAAATACAGCTCTGTGCATCACTCCTACAGCAGGGCTTCCTCCCTTTCATCCCTTTGTGGCTTCCACACAGACCTAGGCAGTGACAGCCCCTCTGTTCCTGCTAGGGAAGGGATGGTGGTACCCTGTGTGAAAAGCTTGGCCTCTCTTTGGAGCCCCCGATTGTATAAACTGGTGTGTGCCTTTTGGAGTGGTTCTTCACCTCCCAGATCTTTACCCAGCTAAGTGTCTGATTATCCCCCTAAATCTGAAAATAGCTTTTCTTCCCAACTTTTATCTCCTCTGCTGTAATTATCTCCCACTTTGTGTGGCACTTCTCTAAATTTCTGCAACCCCCTACTTTTAACCTCCACCCTCTGCTCCTCTGCTTCTCCCTCAGAGCAAATGGAGATTGTGGAGGGTGAAAGAGAGGGCAGGGGAGCAGGCCCTTCCCGGGGTCTGTGGTGCTGCAGTGCTGCCCCCTTCCCCTCTCTCTGCATTTGCATGGCTTTGGGGGATGCACATATTAAAGGCTATGGAGATGTAATCCACCAGGATTACAAGGGCTTACAATTCCAAATCAAAGCACTACAAAGGTCAGATACCCAACCCGGAGCAAGCTGATCTGGGATTCCAGCTGATGCCTTTTCTTTCTCACCTCCTCCTGAACCAACTGGTCTCTTAGTGAAGTCTCTGCATCCTCTGTCTGCAGCACTCACAGCAATCACTCTTGTGGTGCCTGAACAATGGATCCCTTACACTGAGCTGGACTCCAGGGGCTCCTGAGCTGGTATGCAAACTCATTCTTTGTGCCATGATAGCTTTGTTGAGTCCTTTCATAGTGCAGATTTCTGCTGGGATAGGCAAGCTGGGGCTGAGAGATGCCCCAGAGAGCTTACAGTCCATGCTGGAGGCAGGGGACAAGACAGGGAAACAAAGAGTTAGGACCTTGAGGGGTGCAGGGATGGAAAATTCAGCTGGATGCACCGGTCCCCAGGCTGTCAACTCTCTGTGAGCATCCCTGACTCCTCACACCACAAAGGACCCTTTATCACTCTGTTTCTCACCTCTAGCTCTTGAGTCCACGCCCCTTGTTTCAGCTCTCCTTGCCACAGTTCATATTTTGTCACTCTCTGCTGGTGGGGGAAATCCAGGACACTCCTTCGTGCTGGTTCTATCAAAATGATGACGGTTCTTTTCTTTGTACCATGTGTATTAAAATGTCCATCTCCAGTTCCTGCTCCCTGCTGTCTGTGGAGGGAACCTGGAGAACTCCTGCAAACTGAACTGGCAGAAATTAATGTCCAGAGGGGGGAAGTTTGCTTAACCTGAGATCACATAGAGAACCATGGAATAATGTGGAACTGAACCAAGCTCATCTCAGATCCCCATAAACACCTTAGCCACAAACTTCCCGTTCTGTGGGGCACTGCTGTGGTTCCCAGCCACCTGCCCTTATCCCCACAAGTGCCTTTCACCTGCAGTTTATCTCCTTCCATCCTGCCTCCATCAGCCAGTCCCCAGCTCCCAGCTCTCCTCTGTCTTCCACCAAACGATCAGAGAATCACGTCTGCGGGAAGAGCGGGGAGAGAGCAGCGCCTGCGTCCCGTGTCACTTTTATTTACCTTCACTGCACTGCCTTCCATTGCTTAACAGAATAGTTTTATACCAGAGAAAATTGGGAGCTAAGTAGTTGCCTGTCAGGTAGTGTCTGTCGCCTGTGTGAGGAGCTGACATCGTAGTCAGCTCCACTGTCAGCCCTCTCCATGCTGAGCATCAGTCCTGGCTCCAGAGTCCTCCTGGGCTTTCCCTGTGCTGGTATTTGCAGCTGGGCCACTTGTACAGCTCCCACTTCCATCCATGTGCACACACAGCAGGCTGGGGACAAGAAGGTGGAATTGCTGAGGGGCAGAGCCCAGTGCTGGTTCTCACTCAGGGATTGAGGAGCTCATCTGTCTCCAGAGCAACCTCTCTGATTTCAGGGAGTGTGACCAAGGGCACCTTCAGTTCCAAATATAGGGAAGAAAGAGATGTAGAAGAAAATTAAAATATCATTTTGCTTCAAGGCAGACTAAGAGTGAGAGTCTGTCTGGAATGGGAGAGACAGGGACTGGATCAAAGCCTGTTTTGGGCAGGTGGAATAGAAGGGAGCAGCTATTTTGCTGCATCCATAAAAGTGCTGTGTTTCACCATGAGTTTAATACACAAAATCTCTTCCCTACACATTGACAAAGACGTGTGAATTATCTTTCTTCTTCCTTTCTTTCCTCTGTTCTTCTCTTCTTTGCCCCTCTTCTTTCTCTACCACTTTCTCAGTGTTTCCTGCAATTGCCAGTGGAGATTACGAGGTGTCAAAGGGAGGGAAATGAATTTTGCCACTCGGCTGCTCGTAAACTTGGTGCCCTGGCTTTGGATATTACAGCGCCATCGCCTCTACCTTTAAATATCAGCCACCCACAGAAACAACCTGCCTGTACATCGGCAGCAGGAGAGGTTTCCATGGTGACAGGATGCAGGTCACAACCTCTGTAAATGTAATCAGAGCACTGGGACTGGTGTGTGGAGACAGGTTTAATTTCTCCGTTAGTGGGAGCTCTGTGGTCCAACATGTCCATAAGCTCCTCGCGTTGACAGACAACCTGTTATCTCCAGGATGGCACTGCCTATTGCCAGCCCTGCCATCTCACCTTCAGCTTTAAGCACCGACACAGCAATTCCCCCTGGGGATCCAGCCCGGCCCAACCCTCCCTGCTCTGGGCTTTACAAAAACCTGCTCGTATCCATCAGCTGCCTTTCCTCCTCCCTGCCCCCCGTCCCACTCTGGCTGCCTGTGCAGGTAGGAGGTCCTGCACAGCTTTGTCCCCTCCACTCTGCATCCATCAGGTCTCTCATTCCTTCTCCCTGGGGATACACAGCTATTGCCTTGTAAAGTGCCTGTCTCACGGTGCCAACATGCCAACTGCAATACAGAGCTCCATGCTCTCGGAGAGCCGGACAAACCTTCTGTAGGGCAGGAACATTCCTTAGGAAACACGGTGCAGAGCAGCTCTGTGGGAATGTACCCTTGGGCTTGTAGTGAATATACTGAACCTTTACAGGGCTGAGTGTTTACAGGGTCTGGTCTGGGGTTTTGCTCTATGAGACACAGAATTCTGAGCTATTCATGGCATATCCAGCCAGTGGATATTTACTCACTGTGCCATATATTGGGTATTTCCAATAGTTCTCAGCTTTATGCTTTCGCTTATCCTTCTTTTCCTGTCTATATGCCTGTCTTGCATTGCAAGCCTCAATTTATCTGCTTCTAAGATGCTTAAGAACTGAACAGTTCCCATTTTCAAAGATAAAAGCAGCTGCATGTGCCAAACTGTTTTAATCGTGCACCGTGTTTAATAAGCTTTAATTACTGGCTTCTTGTCTCATATTTAGTTAAACCAAGAACATTTTAAGCCCAGCTTGTATTGGAGAGCTCCATTTTCTGAGTCAACAGTTTGCACAGATGACTTTGGAAGTCAAATAGCAATTACTGCTTCCTCTCCTGTGTATTTGTACATTTGCAGTGGAGACAAGTTAAAAGCTTCCCCCTAATAGGAGCCACAAGCAGTCAGAGTCAGTCCCTGAGTTATGAGCTCCTCAGACAGCACAGCAGCAGGAAAATTGACAGGGAGTGGAAAAGAAGAGTTAAAAGATTTGTTCATTCAGAACTGCCATTCTGCTGGAGCTTTATAGCCTTTAATTCCAGATTACCTCACAGCACCCATATTTGACTGGGCAGCTAATGTGGCACGCACGGATTCCTTGAACTATCCCTTTGAATCGTTGGCTGAGGGAACCCTTTGAAATCATTCGAGCTTTTCAGGATGGGAACAAGTGTCCTAACCAATTCTCTGGTCCTTTACCTTCTCTATTGTTGTGCCAGTCTCTTCAAAGTGCCATCGCTGTGCTCAGGAGGGAATTTGCTGAGCGCATTCACACAAGTGCTCTTTGAGAGGAGCCAATCGATTGCTAAAGACAAAGCTCCGGAGCAGAAATCTCTCTCCCTGTCATCTCTATTATCTTTTGCTCCATCTGCCTCCACACTGTGCACGGACAGAGCCTGGAAGCTCTGCCAGGATCCGCAGCATCCCAGAAAACCCTGTCACCTGCTATATCATCCTGTCTAGTTGTGTGCGGCAGGTTTTGCATTTCAGAGCAGCGGGCTGAGTTGCCAGCCTGTCATGTGGATTGCTCTGTGCACACCTGGCTGTCCACGGCAAGAGGAATTTGTGCGCCAATTCCAGCAAATGTTAACCCCAAAGAGGGAGATGAAACCAATGGGAGGAGTGGGGGGTTTCCCAGGTTATTGATACGTGGCTTGCAAAAGCCTTTTGGAAGTCGAGAGGGAGAAATGGAAGTGGGTAGGGTTGGGCTAGGGGAGGTTTTTTCCACCTTTGATCCTCGGATTGTCCTGTTCAGTGAGTGGAATACAAAGCAAGGGTGTCTCAGAGCTCACACTTCACCTCGGCAGTGCAATCGACGGCAGGAGCAGTGAGCGAGACCGACAGACTGTCACTGGCAAAATGAACTGTCACCTCCCATTTTTCAGAGGCACGCTGGGATGAATTGCAGCTTTGAACCATGTGGCCCGTTGCTGATTGAGTTCCGCTGTCTCAGAACCCCACCGAACAAGGCAAGTTCATTTCAGGCTGACGTACCACTGCTTATCAATTTTGGAGCCAGGAAAATTAACCGCTTCAGAGCTGATTTCCCTTCTCCTTCCCCCCCTCCCGTCCCACCGCCACCTTCCTGGGTTTGTACCTGGAAAGGTCAGTGAATAAATCTCACAAAGCATCAAGTGAGATCCATGGAGCCTCGAGAAGGCTTAGCAGAGGTGCTGTTCTTAATCAGAGGACAGTTATTGTGGTCACCAAGCTCTAGCAGACATCTGTCCGCATCAGAAACCCCAAGCAGAACTCGCTGCACAGTTCAGCACCATTTGGTGTGTCTTTGGCAGCCTCTGAGGAGTCGGGGGAACCCGAGTGCTGCCGTGGCAGCTGTGCTGGAAATCAGCACTGGGATGGGTTGGAAGGGCTGTGGGACAAGGGAAGGCAGAGATGTTCAGGGTCAGAGACAGGTCCTGGCAGGGCTAAAAGGCTGGAGATGTTGTGAGCCGAGCCTGTCTTCCCACAGCTCTGCTCACACAGGCTGCGGGTGCCACCTGTTTGATCCAAACAGTATTCCCAGGCTCCGATGTTCATTCCAGCCCTGCTGATACCACTCAGTTGTCCCTGGGACTGTGTTTTCTGCCTCAGCATTCCCTCAAAAATCAACCTGAGTTGCTTGGCCTTTCTCCTCGCCCAGAATTTACATAATCCTGCCCTTCCTGTGCTTTCACATTTATTTTCCTTATTTTCTGTTATCCCTTCTCTCCTTTCAGGTTTTTTTCCTTTCTCTTTCTGTAATTATACATCTGCTTCCAAGCCAATATTTTGGCCCTACTGAGCCAATATTACCTCTGTCCTCAGCCTGCCTCTTGAAGTTTGTTTTTCCTGTTTCCTCAAAAGTTGCTCCTCGTCCCCTGTGTGTCTGTGTATTTTTGCTGATATCCAATTGTCTGATGACTTAAATTAACTGGGGACAATGTTCTGAGGTCTGTAAATGTTAATGCACACCCAGAACTTGATTTAGGATGGGTGAAGCCAAGATTCTGGGGGACAAAAATTCCTCTTCTCTTTTGTTTATTTAGGAAAGAAGGACACACACACAGAGCATTCACCAGTGGAGGTCTTTGCTCATGGAAATCAGGATCACTCCACGCTAAGTAACCCAGCTGGGGGCCAGGTACAATCCACTTGGATTAAATTAATGTCTGCTGTAATTCTATTGGTATCTGGAGAAAAATCTGTTTTGTCAAGCCTCATCCCCTGCCAGGGCCCTTACCTGCACAAACAGCTCTCACACAGTATTTCATCAGAGACTTCCTAAGCTGTTCTCAGCCTGATCCCAGCCCTGCAAACACTGTTTTGCCTTGGAATACTTTGTATTCTGTGTCCCAGACGCTTTGGTAAGTGTGCCGAGCTGCATGGAGAGATGGATGGGCCACTGACAAAAGGGGCAGGAGAATTAGTTCCAATGGAAATAATTTAAGAAAAGCTTTATTCAAGATGTCCATGAGTGGGAAGCTCTGGGCCTGTGCCTCACCTTCCTCCAGACTGAACAATCACATGAAATATTAGCACTTTCCACATGTTAACACTACAGGATATCATCCATCTTCCTCACCAGTGGGAAGTGTTAGCCAGCACGGGCCTTTATGAAGCTGATTTCTATATTCCCATATGCCAATCACAGCTTCGAAACTGTCTGAGTTTGCACTTTAGGAGAAGGGCTTGTGGATGTGGGGAGGCAGCCTCGGGCTAAGAGCTACCTCCCAGGCTTGCTTTAAATGCACAGCTGTGCCTTACCTCGAATAGCTGGAGAATTCCCAGCACAGAATTCCCTCACTCTGCAGTCACTGAGCTGCAGTGGCAGAACTCTGGGAAAACTTGCTGTGGCGAGTCTGAGTATTTTGGGAGGGACTCATCTGGCAGCTGAGCACGGGTAGCCTTTCATTTGGGCTGGGGAGTTGAAGTTTGCTGGTTAGGAAGGGGATCCCCCAGGGGAATCGTGGCTGCAGAAGCTGAGCCACTTCAGTCCGTGTGAGAAGGCTTGGGGAGAAGTGATGGTGGTGACCACAGTGGTGCCTGGTCCTTCTGAAGGGAACCCAAAAGGGAGCTGGAAAGGGGCTCTTCATCAGGACCTGCAGTGGCAGGACAAGGAGTAGAGGGTTCAGTGAAAGAGGGGAATTTGGGTTATGTATAAGGAAGAAATCCTTCCCTGGGAGGGTGGGCAGGTCCTGGCACAGGGTGCCCAGAGAAGCTGTGGCTGCCCCTTCCCTGGAAGTGTCCAAGGCCAGGTTGGAGCAACCTGAGATAGTGGAAGACATCCCTACCCATGGCAGGGGATGGCACTGGATGATATTTAATGTCCCTTCCCACCCAAACCATTCCATGATTCTGTGATTTTAAGTCTCGTGTTAAGAGACAACTCCTGTCAGAGATCCTCCCTTCCAAGAGCAGTCAGAGGTTGGTTTATACCAGCAGAGAGAATCTTTCCATCAACACTTAGAGCCTGAGACTTGGTAAAAAGCTATTACACAGCACTCTGACTTCAGCTGAAGGTTTTCCCTTCTTGCAGGATCTGACAATACATCTAAACCTGTCCATTACACAGGGCTAAGGAGGAAGGGTTGGCATCAGTGGAAACCAGAAAACGCAGCAGTGTCAGCCTTAAACACCTTCCTGTGAACTGAGGGAACAATTCCTGCCTCCCACTGCAAGCCACGAGCAGGACTTTTAGTACAGAAAAGATGTGTGTGGCTTTAGAGCTTGAAACAACCTTTGTTGGAGGCAAGAGCTGGATCCTCTGGGGTTTTAGTTTCTTTTCTCTTTCCTGCCTAAAACCTGTCTGAGCACACACACATGATATAGTTGATAGCAGCAGAAGGGCAGCAGCATATGGGGACCCTCCCTTTGGAGGAGCAGCCACATGGAAGTGCCAGGAAACAGCCTCAAGTTGCACCAGGACAGTTTACATTGGATAGGGAAAAGCTCTTCATGGAAAGGGTTGTCAAGCCCTGGCACAGGGAAGTGGTGAAGTCACCACCACTGGAGGGATGGAAAACACACCGAGATGTGACACTTGGGGACATGATTTAGTGCTGGGTTGGACTCGATGGTCTTGGAGGGCTTTTCCAACCTAAAGGATTCCCTGATTCCATGATTCCACCCCTGTTTCTTGTGGTGCAGCAGTAATAAAACCTCAGCCAGTAAACTGAGTCTGGGCACAAAGCTCTGAGCAGCAGCTCTGCCACGTTGCAACTGGCTGAATATTTCAAATTATGCCGGCTCCTTCCATCCATCTTTCCTCAAGGAACCAAGTCCTCGGGTTTCTGCTGAAGCTCCCTCCTCATGAGGGACATTTTGACTAATATAGCAATGGATAAAAGGTTTTTCCATGGTTTCAGTATTTCTCCCTGATGCTTTTTCAAAGGCCAGCCCTGGGAGGCAAGTTGCTCTAATATGAATCTTCTCTCCTCTCTCCAAGAAGAGCCTGAAGGATCAGTGCCTGTAACACTCCTTCACAGAAATTAATGCCACTCTGGAAGGGCTTGTCTACACATGAGTTATCCCAGGGAGCCATTCTGCTTGAAATTTGCACCTTATTTCATTGCAGAATAAGTTTCACGTGTAGACAAACCTCCTTTTGTAAGATGATCATGTCTTCAGGGGAACAGTTCAACAAAATTTGGCTCGTGGGTGTTTTCTCCCCATGTCCCAGTGCCCACAGGATTACACTGACTTCAGTGGTCATTGGTCCAAACTGTAGGGAAATAAATATATAAGCAAGCAGAAAAGAAAGTGGAAAAGTTATTTTTCCTATTAAAATTAGAGTTTGCCCCATGCTGTGAACTTCAGACTGTAAATAGCCCCTGGTCTGGGCATTCCCACAGGTAGGGATGTGATGTGTCTGTAACACAGGGAGGGGAAGGAGAGCTGAACATAGATTAAAATAAGGCATTTTTGGCATTTGAGCTCCCTGTGAATTTACAATTCTATAGAAGAGTCAAACACCCAGCCAAGAGAACTGAGAGACTGTCATCCTTCAGTGAAGCACGAAGAAAATCTGTGTCTGAGGCTTCCTCCAAGCTCAGTGTGTAACAGAATGAACTTGACTGTTGTTTTAATTAAGCTCCCATCAAAGCCTGATCCATACAGAGATTATAGAACACGTGACTCAGTGGCTGCCATTCCCTGATGGAAAAAAACCCCCTGAAACAACGATCAGAAATGAAATCCCAACCTGGCTCTGCGTGTCGGGCCGTCTACAATTAAAAAAGTAACCTTGTGAGTCGAAGAAATGCCCCCAGTTCTGTGCCAAAGTTTGGAAGGGGTGCTGTCACACCTTGGAGCGGGTCAAACGCAGCGCTGTGAGCAGGGGCAGCAGTCACACGGCGGGCAGGGGGGGTGATGGCATCAATCTGGGTGGCAGATGTCACGGGCGGGCGCATCATTAGTCTCCGCAGGGCCGTGTGATGCATGGTGACACCACGGCGCAGAGGGGCGTGATTGATACCTGGTGCAGGGAGCCCCGTGAAAAATCCAGCCTGCAAATACCACTTTTATAAATGCCTTTCTCATTCCATATGCAGACAGGCCCCGGGAAGGAATGGAGGAGATTGAATTAAGCTTTTAACCCTCTAGGCTCTCCTGTCGTTTATTGTTAGGGAATTAATAGGAAGGCAGGAATGCAGATGGCCTGCCTGTCAATTCCAAGAGGTGATTTTTCTGATCTTCACAGACGTTTCCAGCATCTTTCATTAAACACTCATGTACCAATTTGTCATTTTAACTGGGCAGGAAAGAAACTCCCATTGAACTCCGTAGCTCAGGTGCTGTAAGTTAAATTCGGAAGCAGAAAGCCTTGCTCTGTTACACCTGCCAGACAGGCCCAGGGCTGATGAACAGCCAATGCTACCTGCTTAGGTGGGGACAGGGGCTCCTGGAGGATGCTCGAGACCTCTCCGCAATCAGAAGAAAAGGACATTATTCAACAGAAATGAAGAAGCCTTGGGTAGATCCACTGAGATCCCAAAGCAAGTAACACCTCAACCCAGTGTTTTCAAAGGGAGATAGAGCCTCCTTTCTTATGGGACTGGTCCCAAAGCAGGAAAAGTTCTCCTGGTGGTTTACATGGCCTTTGGGAGCTGCCTTGGCTCCCAAGATCCCCATTAAAGGCTTTTTGCCCCCATCAATTCTTCCCTGGGAGGGTGGGCAGACCCTGGCACAGGGTGCCCAGAGAAGCCGTGGCTGCCCCATCCCTGGGAGTGTCCTATGCCAGGTTGGATGAGACTTTGAGCATCCTGGACTAGTGGAAAGTGTCCCTGCCCATGGCTGGGATGGGCTTCAATGTCCCTTCCAAGCCAAACCACTCCATGATTCCACAATTCCATGAACTCATCCACAGCCTGACGCGTTCCTGGCACCGCGAGCTGGTAAAGCAAAGGAAAATCTGCCCGGTGGAAACGATCAGCCAAGCTGAAAAAAAAACCTGAAGCAGGTTGAGTTCATTATGTGCTCATTAAGAAATCTGTAGCTGTAGTTTGTTGCTGTGTGTGTGAGCTCTGGCTGTCAGAAACCCTGACAGATGGACAGACAGACTGAATTATGGTCGCAGAGTAGAGACCGGGCAGGATCCCCCATTAACGCTTATTGGAAATTGTCATCACTTCAAGCTGAATGGGCTCCAGATGTTGAAACCCTTGTAGGGAAATCTTGAAGGTGAAGGTTAGAGCCTTGTGATTTTGCCTGTGTTGTAGGAGCTGCAGTTATTCCCTTTGATTTATTATTGTTTAAGTCAACAAGATTTGGGAGGAAGGGAAAAACTGAAGAGGGCAACACATAGGTGAGGGTGCCTGGCTCTGAGCTGCCAAAGGGATTGCTCTGCTTTTATTACCTGGCTGGGAGAGAAACATTAAGCAAATCACTGTTGAAAGTTTCACTGGCAAACTCAGTGCCTCGATATCGTCTGCTTTTACAGCAGGTAGAGCTTTGTGTTGCTTCGTGCTTATGCACATGCTAATATTTGGATCTCAAGGGCTTTTGGAAGCCGCAGGTGTAGAAACAAGATAGATTTTTATCAGCCAGTTTCTCCTTCAAAAGTGGGAACAGGCACTTCAGCCAGACATTTAAATTATCTCAGATTTTTAGAAGTCCAGTGGTGGGGATCCCACAGCCCCCTCAGGCACTACAAGCTGGGGCTGCAGCATCTTTACTGCCACAAAGTTCTCCCTGATGCCTCTAAAACTCCCTTGGTGCACTTTAAACTCATTACCCCTTGTCAAATACTCGCTGAACACAGAGCATGGTTTATTACCTTCCTTTTTGTGGCACTTTTTTACATGCTTGAAGATTGATAAATCTCCCCTCGGTCTCCTCCCTACACTCAGCCACTACTTGGGGTCTCTTTGTGTAGGTCATGGTTTCTAGATCTGAATTTATTCTGTTACTCTCCCTCTAGACTCTTGTAGTGTCCAAAACTGGGCCAGCTGAGGCTCTTGTTAGGGCTGAGGAGGCTTCCTTGTGTATTTTAAATCTGACATCCCTTTTATTCAGCCCAGCACCATTCTCTTCATGCCTCTTCAGTTTTGGCTCAGTGTTGCCCCAGATCTTTTCCTGCAAAACTGCTTTCTTGGCACTTCTTTCCCAGCTCACATTTGCGTGCTTGATTATTCCTTCACAAGCTTGGAATGTAACACTCATCTCTACTATCTTACTGCTTTCAGTTTATTGCTCTTCCTGAATTCAACCCCTGATTTGCAGCTCTGCCCCCCTTCCCCATCTTGAAATCATCTCCACATAAGCTCTGATCCGTTGCCTGAGTTATTAATGGGAATATTGGCTCGTGTTGAATGAGGAGCAGCATTTGGGATGAAAACTGAGCACTGGTAGCACTTTGCAGGATCAAGCCTTGTGTTGTGATCATACAAGTGTTTACAGAGACTGTTGCATTGCTGAAGTGTGCTCTGCTCTTGGAGATCATGTCTCTGCCCTGTGCATGGTGTACATTTTCCTTCTCCAGCAGAACCTCTGGGAGTGGCTTCTCCCTGCACTAAACAGGCTTTTTTCCCCCTCTTTTTCTCTCATCAGAGTTCGTGGACTGTTCCCTGGGCTGGACCCACAATGGGCCCTGAGCCAGAGGAAGGGGCTGGGGCAGAGCCCTTAAGAATGGCCCTTCCTCATCAATAACTGGTCCCTGACAGGCTGAAGGGTGCACAAAGTGACTTGCCTGTTGTGCTGTCACTCCAGCTGGGGCACAACCCACAGCAGGGCCCTTGCACGCCGGACTCTGCTGTCCAAAGCACCAGAGAAACCTTTTCACTCATCTTTTCACTGTTTAAACCCCTCTATTCCTCAGGGGGGGTGTCCTGGGGGATCAGGATGCTGCCAGTCCCCTTTGGGGGTTTATTGGGATGATTTATGCCCATGGAACAGGAGGGCATTGGCAGGCTCAGGGCAGGTACAGCCTCCAGATGATGGGCTGAAGCTCTAAGGCAATGAATTTGCAGCACCTGAAGAGCAGGTCACCAGAGACCCTGGCCACCAGTTGCACCCAGAGCTCTGCAGGATGATGAGATGACAAATTCCCTCCTGCACTTCACATCCAAACCCTCCCCTTTCCTCTTTTAAGCAAATCTTTCCTCCTGCCTGACTCCATGAGGTGTAAATGAGGAGTAATTGGACTGAAAACTCTGTCCTGAAATCAGAGGTGGAGGGGAGAATAGACACGTGATTTTGTTGTTTATTATGAGCATTGAAAACTGGTATTGGAAAAGTCAGTTAGCCTGGAAAATGTCATAATCTTCAATGTCCAATTCAAATACTTGGAAATACAGGAGGAAAAACCATCTCTGTCCATGGAGTTTGCATTGTGGACAGATTCTGTCCTGGCTAAATTAAATGCCTTTTGCCACTGACTACAAGAAGAGCAGGTTCAGCCTCAAAAAACTTTAGTAAATGGAGGGAAAGAATCAATTAAAAAGTGGGAACTGCTATCTGTAATTATATGACATTAAATCATGCAAAAAAATGTTGTCTTAAGTATCACTCTGGCAGGGCAAGGATTTTTTATCCCGAGCTTTGCTGATTTCCATTGATTTATTTTTCCTTGGAAGCATTTATTCTCTGCAGCAAGCAGGACTGCTCTAGCCAAGGCTTAGATGTTTATCTTTGGGGGTGGGCAGGGAGCCGAAGTGGATGGGAGAGGTTTTGCAGCTGAAAAGGATATTCTGCCTTTTTTAATGTTTCCTGTGTTTGGGGAATATATAATTCCAGCAGAAAAGCAGAGAACAAACAAGTGAGCTTCAAGTGGAGCCTTTTCCTCTGAACCTGAAGACTCTTAAGTTTGGAGCCAAGTGCTTCTCATCATAGACTTGCTCATAACATGTGGTAGGTGTTGATATGAGGTGGAATAAGTCCCAGCTCTGTTTCCCCCTCAAATTCACCTTCAGGGCAGACAGAGGATGACAAAATCCCATGGCTGTTGCTGGGATCTCTGGAGTCTGTGGTCTGCTGGAGTGGAGTCCTGTCTGTTGGGATCTTGTCCTTCTGCCACAATGACACATGGGCAAGGTCTTTGCCTGCCAGGATTAATACAGAGAGGTTAAAGGTCCCTGGAGCCAGTGGTGTTTAAATCTGTCTATAAAAAGCTCCTTTCTGGGGTGTTTCTTGCCTGTAAATTCAGTTTGTGCTGTTTCCATGGAAGAATTCCTTTTATTTGTTTCATTTCTGAGTCTATCCCATGAAACAGCCACTGCAGCTCGATGCAGGGTTAAGGCAATCAGTGTTTGGGAACAGGAATCCAGCCAACCTGTGTCTTCTCAAAGGGAGGGATCTGGAGGCCTGTGTTTCTTGTAACCCCTTCACCTCTGAATATCTGCTGACACATGGACACCACATCCCATCTGGAACTCCTGGGGGCTGAAGGGTTAAGTATCTTGTCACTCCAGCATAGACACCTCACTTGCAAACCCCACACTTCTTACCCAGCAGGAGTGGGGATCCTGCTGTCAAGGCAGAGTGGAAGCTGGATTTTATCTCTCAGCACCCCAAAATAGTCTCAAAATGCCAGGCGGGTAAGTCCAGGGGGAAAGGGGAATGGGAGACCACGGGGTCCAAAGAGTCAGGGTCTACTCCAGCTTCTATCTGGATAATGGGCAAGTAAATCACTTCTTCTCTCTGTGCCTCAGTTTCTCCATTTGCTAATAAACTGGGAGTGATGCTGGTCTTTATGGAGGGTTTCCTGGCCAAAGTCAGTCTATAAGAGCCAGGCATTGCAGTATTTATGGCAGCAAAGTGGGTCAAAAAGCTGCAGGTTTGAGATTCTGTTGCACCTCCTCCAGGTGCCCTGGCCATGCACACACACCTAAAAGAGATGAAGAGCAGGTAACTCCCAGAGCTGTGTGAGAAACAAATACATAAATAGATAAATAACAAGTCCCAGAGCTGTGGGATAAATTGTTGGCATAGGAGTACTTTTGAGCACCTCGCCTGTCTCTCTGCACACTCCTTTGACAAAGTCCAGGCAGTGAATGTGCCAACACTGTGGCCTTTCCCTGCTGCCCAACGTTGACTCATCGTTTTCTGAGGTTCTCCCACCCATTTGTATCCACCTGCTGCCTTTCTTATCCTTTCTTACCCTCTCTTTTGGGGTGGGGACCATCTTGCTTGTACTCGTGAGTGAACATGAGCTTCAGCAACTCTTCACGGTTCACAGACTGGGGTTTGAGATACATCAACAGGGAGGGAAATGGCACTTAATTCACAGAACATTAATTGCCCCAAACTTTGGCGTGTCTTCAAGTACCAAAACGAGATTCCTTCCCCTGGAGGTGAGCAACATGAGGATGGCTTGGAGCTCTTCATCTCTAGCTTTACCTCACAGTCACCACTGGTATGAGGATCTGAGTGCTTCCACACCCTTCCCAACCTTTCCTGCCCCTTCTGTCCTTGCCCTCCCCTCTGGGACTTGCAGTCTGGACTGAACCCTTGAGCAATTCAGATCAGGGTTAGATTTGCTGAGTTGAACTCAAGCAGAGCTCAGACCTCAGATCTTCTGTTCCTTCATCCCTCTGTGTTCTCACAGCCAGCAGTTTGATGTTGTTTCCTTCACCCAAAACTACCTGTAATTGTGCTTGTTAACAATCTAAACCAAATTGCACCAGAATCGGTGGGAAGATGCTCATCAGCACTGACCATCCTGGCTCAGCCCCTGAAATAAAGGCTTTCCACTGCCCTCATGCCATGCTAACATTAACTATTTCATTTCCACACAGCTTAGAGGTGCATGAGAGGCAGGGGAGACCCTCAGCTCTGGCCCAGGGGAGTGTGGTGGCGAAGGGAAAGGGAGCTTCTGTTTTCAGATCCATCATCCCTTCCTCCAGTCCTTTTTCCTCCTGCCCCAGACACAGCCTTGGCTGCTTTGCAGTTGTTCATAAACACCATCTACATCTGTCCTGAGCCACGAGATGTATTAATCAATTTGATGAGGATGTTAAAGCTTTCTCTTTGCACCTAATTATGGGCTGATTTATAGTACTGGCCTTGTGTTTGATGGAGCTCTCCCCTTGGCAGTGATTTACATGGCATTGGCACCGAGCTCTCCATCTCTCCAATACCCTGTCATTTTCTCTGCCCCTCTTTCTCTCTCTTTCCCTCTCCCCTCCTCCCCACACCCCTCTGCTCTATGTTCCCTCATGAGAGCCTAATGACATGTTGACAGACTCGTGAAACATTGCTCCCTCTTCCCTGCATCTGTCTCTGGCTCCGTGGCTCCCAGTGCTCCCTGACACATCCAGATGGAAGGGCTGGCAGCGAGGCAGAGCCCCTGGCCACTGCCCCACTGCAAGCCCTGCAGCTCCACACCTTTCCTTCTGCAAGGGCTTGGGGCAGAGCTCGAGATTCCCTGGGGGAGGTTTCCATGCTGGCAGGGGTCTGGGGAGCCCCATCCTGGTTCTCCAGCTTCCAGTGAAATTCTCTAATGAGGTAATTAAAGAGCAGTGATTCAGGTTTCTCAGCGTGACTCACCTGAGGAGCTCCAAATTTTGGAGAGTAGGGGGCACAAGTTTTATTTCCTTTTAGTACCAGAGAGGAAAACAAAGCACAGCGACTTTTGGGGGTTGTGTTGCTGAAAGGGGCAACTGATAAAGTCATCCCACTTCGGTTGCTACCTGGAGGTTCCTCTCCTCCAGCTAATGGGGAAAGTGGGAGGAGAAAGAAGCAATTACACCAGTTTCACTCATCTCTGTGAGATTAACTCTGCCCCAGAGCAGAACCTGTTCCATATGTTTCATTCTTACCCTCCTTCTTTTTCATTCTCTCTTCCTCTAATCCTTTTTTTCTATTTCCTTTTCTTTTCATTTTTTTTCTTTTTCCTTTTGCTTTATTTTAAGAAGCTCAGCTCTGAAAATATAAATAAGGAAAAGGAAAATCAAAAGGGGAGAGGAAAAGGAAAAAGGAGTCTTTGGGTATTTGGAGACATGCCAAAATAAAGATGTGTTTCACACTGGATCAAGCATTTGTGGCTCCTGGTCCTAATGCAACTCCAACCTTCTTTTATGCCTGGGAATTGCAAAATTCACTTTTCTAGGGGCAGTGCTGTTGCCTTCCCTGTGTGAGCAAAGAAAACAGGCTGAGGGTGAAGGGGCTTCAGGGGAGTTTTTTGTTTGCTAACTCCAAGTTTCCTAATTTTGGCTACTTTCCATTAGGAGGTTTAATGTGCAGGGAAATCAGCAGTGACGTGTCCCTGAGCTAAGGAAATGTCCTTCAGCCTCCAGCAAACAGTGAATATCAGGTGGCACAGGGTGACCCCCAGTCCATCCTCCGGTCCATCCACGTGCCCTCACTCCTCCTTGGGCTGTTCATCCCCATTCCCTCCACGCAGCTGCCACTTTGCACAGCTGGTGCTTCTCCAGCTGCCAGATGTGCCCAAGAGACCAGATGTTTTGTGTGTTCCAAATCAGCTGCACAGCCACGACGTAGGGGTGAACCCAGGGAGTTCTCAGCACAAGAGTGCAGAGGGTGAACCCTTCTGTTGTTGCAGTACTAACACTGCCATGAGAGCAGAACTGCTCTGCCCCTTCTTGGGAGGAAAGTTCCTGCCAGGAAAAGTTTCTACCAGGCACAGGAAGGGATTCTTGGGGTTGGACTTTGGTTATCCTCGTGGGTCCCTTCCTACTCAGATAATCTACGATTCTATATTTTAGGTGAAGCACTTTTTGCTTTGCCATGATAAAACTGAAGCCTTTTTCCACTCGCTGTGATCGAGCCATCAAAATTCAACTCACACCCAGACTAATGACTTTCAAAATCTGAACTTTGGAGCTGCACCAAAGATAAACTTGGCCAGTTGTAATTAAAAAAAAGTCACGAGTCCAAATATGGATATTAGGATGTATTCATATGTATTCCATATCATCTGTCACTGCAGTTCAGGAATCCAGGTCTGTCTTCCAAGAGCACGATCCTGGCTCAGCCAGGCTCCCTTTGCACGCAGGTGTGCACATGTGCAAAACTCTGCAGAGTTTGAGCCTGCAGATTGCACATGTGTTCCATTGCACTCCATAAAATGCATATTAATGGTGCTGGAGCTGGAGGCCTGTCCAGAGAAGCAGATGCTTGTCGATGGTGAAGCTGCTGCGCTGAACAGATGAAAAGACATCTCTGCTGCTGAGTGAATTCCATCAGACCAGGAGCAGCTGCTCTAAAGCTTCTGAAAGCAAAAATCCTCATGAATAAATATTAGGAGGGGAAAAATGAGGCTTCTAGAGAACAAAAGGAAGCAGAGGAAGTTACTGAGAGATGCTGAGACCTTTCATCTCAGTAAAATATGCAATTAACACAACACACACATCTCCCCCAGAAAGGCCTTGCATTTGTTCAGGGTGACTATAGGATCAGAGATAAGGTTTCTTTTGGTGAACAAGGAAGACCATAAACTGTTATTCCTCTGCCTGTCAACACAGGAGGGCTTGGCATTTGTGATTTCACAAAGTTACTGAGTCAGCCTCCTGGAAACGCTCAGCAATCATTTGATCTAAAGGCAAGCTGCTGTGGTTTCAGGTTTAGAAATGCTTGGCATTCCCTTGGGAATAAAAAGAAGCCCATTTTTGAGGGTGTCCAAACCTTGGAGCAGTATTGTATTCCTGCTGGGTATCATTGCTGCAGGACCTGGTTCTGATAGCCTGGGTTATACCTGTGTGGTGCCAAGGTGAAGTGCTGCTGGATCCCTGTCCAGTGCTGCTGGATCAGTATCCAGTGCTCCTGGATCCCTGTTCAGTGCTGCTGGATCAGTATCCAGTGCTCCTGGATCCCTGTCCAGTGCTGCTGGATCAGTATCCAGTGCTCCTGGATCCCTGTCCAGTGCTGCTGGATCAGTATCCAGTGCTCCTGGAT
>JAWWMP010014743.1:0-54295 GCA_035047865.1 Dendrocincla tyrannina
GAAGGGAAGGGAAGGGAAGGGAAGGGAAGGGAAGGGATCCTCACACAGCAGGCTGCTGGTTCTAAGGCTCCTCAGAAATAATGTAATAGCTGTCTCAGATCACTCAGACCAGGGGCTTGTACTTCAAACTCCCACATTGCAGCAGTGATGTGCAGAAAGCAATAACCAGTTAGTACCAGGATCCTGCATGCGTGGGAGAGAAAAGTTAACTCTCTTGATACTCCAGACATTGGGTTTGTGTCCTCTGTGGGCTGTCCTGGGCAGAGTAGCTCAGCTCTGCTCTTCCCTAGCCAGTCCCACCACAACTTGTCTTTTCCCTGACCCTTCTGTCACCTGGGCCACTACTCTCTCCACAGTGTCTCTGCAAAGAGGGGGTGCACAAGGGCTGGGGGATGAGCCTTGCTGCCCCTTCTCTCCCTTTCTTCATAAGTGCTCTTCCTCCTCTGAGCAGGAGGGGGTTGCTGTGGGGGACCAGTGGGCTCTGGGGGCTCAGAGGATCCTGTGCTGGTGGAGGGGCATCCAGAGCCACCTGGCCTTCTGTTCTGCAGAGAAGTGAGGTCTGGTAGCGAGAAGGAAAGAAGAGGATGGCAGTGGGGGTAGAGATGTGCCCTGTTGCCTAGAGATTCCACACTATACTTAGTGATGTGATGCTGCTTGGTATTAGTCTCTTTAAAAAATCACACCTATGATGATATACCTTGCAAATGGCCTAGTATTGATATCACTGGTGTTATCAAAGTGGCAGAGGACTTAAATGCTTCTCCATCACACTTTTATGGTAAATTTTGTTCTACCCTCATCTTGCTGGCAGGAGCGTCATCGATTTTGTTTAGCATACAATCGACATTCAGACTGTGGAGCTGCACATAAGGGAGAAGCTTAGCATCTTGCTTTTCTCCAGCCATTCAGAGAATACTTGATTTTATATAAAGGTCTTGGGCCTATTTGCCCTGGTTTGCAAAACACTGGATCCCTTCATCTTTGGGTCCTGTTACTATGGACTTCAGTGCCAGCAGTAGCTTGCTGGATTAGGTTTTCCCTTCATGTGCCTGGAAACCAGAGTCCACTGCACGGATATTGCAAGCTGCTCCTCCACATTAAATACTCCATCATGGATAGCAGAGCTGATGCTTGCCAGATATTGCTGTTAACTCAGTCTGGCAATAACCTGCATGGTGCCAACACAGTTTGGGCGAGGAGCATCATGGAAAGGAGCAGTGCAGCTTTTCACCCGTGCATGGAAAGCATCCCTTTCTCCCACGGGAAGCTGGTTGGTTTAGGGATGTTAGTTTCTCCTGGGAATCAGGCACTGCGCTGCTTTGATGTCTGATTTGATGAGAAGGTAAAGTCTCAGGGCAAGGTAGCAGGACACCAGGTGCCAGTATGTTTGACATAAAGCAGGGTGTGAGGGGTGGTAGTTACGAGCCAGACAAAAAGTCATTTAAGAGCTGAACGATGAAGGTGGGGGCATTCATGGGATCTGCATGTTTTGCATCCCTACCCACTGCTGGTATGGCAACTTGTCCCAATAAATTTCCTTGTTGTAGCATAGTAAACTTTGTTTATTTTGTCCAAATTCAGCTTAAACAAGCTCATGTTAAATTGTACATCTACTTGATTAATACACGTTGTGACGACTCTTATTTAACATTTGTTGTTCCTCTGTGCATTTGAGTGGGTTATATAATTTACTAGTGAGGTATTTAAAATACATTTAGTAACACTTCTTTGTCAGGTATTGTCTGAGCCAGCTGCTAAATTCTTATTTTACATCTCTGTTGACTCAATCTTTTCTTCAGGGAAGGAATTACTGTACATAATGATAGACAATTACTGTGACATGCCCCTTTGCATGAGAATCTCAGCTGTGTTCTCTTTCTTTGTGCCACATATTTTCCTAGGGTTTTTATTCTGAATTTCCTCGCCTTGTGTCTGCTCCCTGCTTTGTATTACTTGGCTGTCCAAGTGTTCTTATTTGACTGGTTTGTCTTCCCTGCCTGCAGATAAATGTGTTCCTTTCATTCATGTGCTCTCTTGTGTCTTGCTTCTGAGGAGTTGCCTGCTGCCTTTATTGCTCGCTCTCTCATCTTTAATTTTTATTTCCCTAACTCAACCATTAAGTGACTTATCTGGGGGAACATTTGTGTGAAGTAATATTGAAGCTTATATTCATCTGAATACTGTTACAGATTTGATATAAGTTAATTACTCTTATCTATTCTATTCACATTCTTGCATGTTCAAAAGGCTTTGGCTATTTATACAGTGACGCCTATTGCTTATTCAGGAAAAGGGGTTTTTTCAGTTTTTAGGACTAATATCTAATTTTAAATGAGTGTATGTGGAAAACCATGACTTTGCTGACATCTAATTTCCTCTGCATGGAAACTTGCTGACCCAAACGACTCATCAGCCTGCTGGCTCTATTCATATCTACTGTCTTCAGGCAAAATTTCCAAGCTGAGTTAGAAGTCCAGTTTCCCGTTCATTTTCATTTGAGACAGTGAGGGAGGGGAATGTCAAAGGCCTTTGATATGTAGCCATTTTTCAAGCCCTCAATTTCTACCTGGCTGGTACTTTTCAGTTTTTCCTAGCTGGCTGGTATTTTTTCAATTTTTGCTTTTCAAAGTCATTTTTCAACATCTGGTAGGATTGGGGAGTGAAAGGGTTTGAAAAACAAAGCTGTGTTTCCATTCAGGTTTGTGCACTATCACAGCTTGGAGAAGCTGGGGTTGAGGGCTTCTCTGGCTCCTTCTGCTCCTCCCTCCTCTTTTGCTTCCAATTTCCCCATGTGACTATTTTATACTTGGACTACTTCAGTTTCCTGAACTCTGAAAGTTTCAATCCTTTGAGAGTGGTTTTCCGAGTCACATGGATAAAGGCTTCTACCTTAGCCCTACTCTGCCTTCCAAACCTGATTTCCCATATCCTTCAGCCTTAATGAAAATGCTCCAGGACAAATATTAGTAATTTATTTAACATAGCATTTCTGGTTACTGTTCTTGCCAACACAGGCAGCATAAAGACTACTAGACAATGCAATGAGCTGGCACTGGGGAGCTTCACTTTCCTGTCTCACACTGTGGTACATCCTTGCCCTCGTCATCTTTTTTTCTTCTCTTTCTCTTAGTCTGGTTTGTCTCTTAAGACAATGATTTTTTTCTTCTTTTTTTTTTGTATGCCTACGGTTCTTTTATGCTTCAGCTTTAGAGTGCCTACATCAATTATAATCACAGATGGAGCCCCCAGGTATAGTTGTAATACAAATCTTCAAGCACAGTAATCTGGTTACAGCTGATCTGAATGTCTGTCGCTTCCAAAGAAGAGGATAATCCCCAGAAATAACTAGGCAAGCACTGCATATGATGCCTCCAATTCTTTGAGTTTTTTTACCTGGTTTATTTTTCTTCTTCCCCTTCCCCCACTCCTCCCCTACCTTTGGGACTCTTATGAGGGAAAATTTTCTGTTCATCCTCCCATTTCACAGTCTATTCAACTCGATATTCCAGCCAGGTGAGGTCTGAGGGGGCATTTTCAAAAGCTCACCTCCTAAATTCCTGTTATAGTCAACATCAGATCAGAGTTGGGCTTTAATTGCTTTGAATAGCTCCCAGAGAGGATCTTATTATGATGGAGGAAGCCAGGAGAGTTTGCCTCCCTAAGCTAGAGGTAGCTTTGGGAAATGACTTTTTAAGATTAAAGAACTGTGTTTTCTTCAAAGTCTGTAAAGGTATTTCATTGTCACTTTTATTAACGAGCAATCCCTAACCTGGAAAAATGATTAAAGAAACAAGGCAAAGTTGAAATTAGTTTTAAATCTCCCTCAATGAGACTTACAAGTCTTTTCTTCCTTCTTCCATTACCTCACTGTGCACATTAGATCAGGGTGAGGGCTTTTGCTTGCCCTGACTTTACTACTATATAGGTGAGATTTTTAAGTGCCTTGTTCACCTGCATTCTTCTAAACCCTCCAGAGAGTGATACAGCACTCTAAAGACAATAGAAAACCTCTGATTCCTTCACTGAGCCTCTGCTAAGGCTTTCTTTAAATGAGATCAAGAGTGAGGAGTTTCATAAACCTGCAGTGCCTCCTCCTTCAGTGTCAACAGGGTAACACTGAGCGTTGTGCACTTCTCTGCAAGCCTTTTGGTTTACACATTTACTCTTTCTTTTCTGGGAAAAAGAAATGAAAGAGGCAAAATTTAGGTTAGATATACAGAAGAAATTCTTTACTCTTGAGGCACTGGCACAAGTTGCCCAAAGAGGTTGTGGATGCCCCATTCCTGGAAGTGTTCAAGGCCAGGTTGAATGGGGCTCTGAGCAACCTGGTGTAGCTGCCCATGGCAGGGGGGTTGGAACGAGATGATTTTAAGGCCTCTTCCAGCCTATTCTGTGATTCTACGATTCTTTAGGAAACATTTGCCTTATGCAGCACCAGTTGAATAAATTCACGGATGCTGCACACAGAAAATTCCTCGCTAAAATCCCTGGAGCACGAGGCAGAGAAATTCAGGGCTGGTGGCAGCAGGTTTCCTTGGCAGAGCTCAGCCCAGGCTGACGGTCCTGCTCTGATGGAAGTGGAGTTTGTTGCACCATGACATCTTCATGTCTCATGTAGGACACCTGTGGTAGGGCAGTGTGAGTCCCCCAAGGAGGCTGTGAGGAGGCAGGCGGTGGCAGTGGTGATTTTCAACATGTGCCACCCCCAACGTAGCATTAGGCTCAGTTTATCTTTCCTTCTCATTATCTGAGTCTATCTAATGCTCAGTGAACCTTGGCCTCACATGAATCAGCAGTGCAGCTGGAGCCCTAAGGGAGGGCAGTTACGTAAGTAAATACTGTTAAAATCTGTCTTAGAAGATAAACAGAAATTGGAAGCAGCATCCTCAGTGAGTTTTTCAAATCAAACTGTCTGCAAGGCCTTTCTAACTGTACTGGCTCTTTCTCTAACGGTGTTTCACAGATGTTTTAATTCCTCTTGCCCTTCTACTCCATTTACATGTTTCCATTTGAAATTATAAAATAGGAAGAAAGCCCTGCCTACAAATTTTTATTTATGTTTCTGTCCTGCTTCATAAGAGCAGATCTGAGAGTTTAGTGATGGGCTTGGCAGTGCTAAATTAACAGTGGGACTCAATGATGCTAGAGGTCTCTTCCAAACCAAACTACAACACTAAACTCTGCACTGCAGTAGGATAGAATACTAGAATGTAAAAATGACAGCACTCTGAGAGTAAAAAAGCATGAAAAACTGAGGGTTTACTTTGTCTATGGAGCCTAAACAAAGCCCACTCTCTTCCTCAAGTTGAAATTGTACTGTTTTCTTCATCAAAGAAAAAGAAGAATTTAAAAAAATACTGGGTTCCGTTGACCAAAATATTTTCTATCTCCTGGTATTTTTGTTTAATTATCTTTACCAAGATCGTTCAAAAAGAACTTAGGCAAATTATCAAGAAGTCTGAAAACAGAAACATTGAATTTTTACTCCTTTTTCTCTCCTACCTATGCCCGTTCCTCCAAATGAAAGTCCTTCTTGGCTAAAGGTGTTTGTGAATCAGCCGTACCCACAGCTGAAGCAATTCTGCCAAATACCTTGCAGACTTTTCCCCAGGACTGTGGAGCATCACAAATGGTGTCTGTGTTATCAATAAGGAAAAAAAAAAACAAAAAGGGAATTTTTAAATCTGTGAATTGTTCTCCCCTCTCTGTCACAAGATCTCCCCAGCAGGTTTTTCACTGTCCCCTTTGAGGCAGAAACACATCTGAGGTGGAAGCTGCCCTGTTTGGGCGCTGGCGCCTTGATTTGACTCCTCACTACACTGATGAGAACAGTGCCTCGTTCTCTGGCTGACTCATCTTTATCCGCTGCCTTCCTTGTCCACCTGGTGTGCCACAGATGGCAATGGATTCACCTTTCCATATGCAGTCTATACCTTAAAACTACAGAAGTTTATCAGACCTATGAACCCTCTTTCTAGAACCTAATTTTCAGATCTATCGCCTTATTCCCTGTGCCCTTCTCCACGCGGTTTCAGCTTTCCACAAAGCCTGCCTGCTCCTCCAGGTCCAAATTTTGGGGGAAGAGTCACCTGGAGTATAAACAGCAGCACAAGCTCACTGAATGCCCCCATTAGCCAGCCTGCCAGTTCCCTGTGTGGGGGGAACCCCTCAGCATGGATATGTGTTTGCCTGTACAAAACCAAAACCAAACCTCGCTGCACATTTCCTATTTTCCTCTTTTCTTCCTCCGGAGGAGATACCTCCACTACAGCTTCTGAAAATCTGCTGTGGGAGTCGTTTCTGGCACACAAACCATCCCTGGGGTAAGCCCTGCTTTCAAAATCACTTTAAAATTGTCGGTGGAAGGTCTTTACATGTCACCTGCTAGATTTCTTTGTTCTCTCTTAGGCTGGAGCAGGGGATGGGCCACCCGACTGCAAAGAGCATTTGGCACAATTTTAAACACAGCAGCAGTTTGCTTTTGAAGAACTTAGCTCTCCTTGGACTGCATTATTGCCAGAAAATTGAATAAATGTCCCCTGGAGTTTGATTAATAGCCCTTTTAATTTCACAGCACCGTTGAGGTGAACATTAATCTGCAGCTCTTTAGTGGCAGTGTTTTCCCCTGAATATTTTGAGTTAACCATTTCAGTTGGGTCTGATCATAGGTGCCCTGATGTTCCCTAATAGCTTTTTAGACTTCTTCTTGCCTAGTAGTTAGTTTGTGGTGCAAGGGCTTGTAGTGCTCCCTCTTGTAGTCTTTTGCAGGTTTGCTTGAAATTTTCTGGTGCCTTTATTGTGAGGCCTTGGTACATGTGACTTAGGACACTCTTGGTGTCTTTAATAAAAGAAGAAACGCCTCTCTCCCAGTGTATTTCAGAAAACATTCTACAAGCTTTTGTTTCCGCAGAGTTTACTGACACAAGAATTCATGAAAGCTTGGTGGCTTCCCGAGGGGTTTGTATAAATGTGTTTTATTTCGGCTCACAAGATTTTTCTCAATTGAAGCCAAACACTTTATGTTGTGCTTTCTCTTGGAAGAAAGCAGAAAATAATGCTAGAAAATACCACTTAATCACAGCAGCAAAACACCCCTGGCAGTTCTCCTGAAACACGTAAGAGTTATAAGAAAGAATCCATCAGACAGTTGCTAACTGGGTGTCAGCAGACAGCTGGGATCTTTTATAGGAGGTGAGGAGGAAGAGAGATCTCAAACACAGACCGTGCTCCCATCTGGAATCTGGTTGTGTGACCATATTCTTCTGTAACAGGTCAATGGACGTTTGAGGACTGGAGGCTTTGATAAAATAAAGGTCGAATTTATTGGATTGTCCTAAAAACCTTTATTCTTCTCTGCACTGTAGGCTATTTCATATGTTTCCACGAGGACAAAGCAAGGCAAATCCAGGTGCTGGTGTGTTAGCCTTGTGGGCAGCTGAACTGCTCCAAATTCACATCACTGCTGCACTCCTGTGAATTCCAGGCTCTATTTGGGATTGAAGAACTCAGGAAATT
The DNA here is from genome assembly GCA_035047865.1 of Dendrocincla tyrannina. Lineage (NCBI taxonomy): Eukaryota > Metazoa > Chordata > Aves > Passeriformes > Dendrocolaptidae > Dendrocincla > Dendrocincla tyrannina. Next base: position 7,516 of record JAWWMP010014743.1, read on the forward strand.
GTTATAAAGATAACATGATCCTTAAGAACAGCTAATGCTTTTGCCAAGCAACGATCCATGTGAAAGAAGTTCTGTGTGTAGTCAACCTCTACATTCACAGTCAGAGGTTAGACCTGGCCATCTTGTGATCTCGTGTAAATTGCATTCATTAAATGCTTAAATGGACTTTTACGGATTTGATGTCGGCAGATTTGAATCGAGGGGAGTGTAGCCACTCTAGAGGAAACGTGAGAGCCTCTTGTCGGTCTCCTGATGGCCAAGTGACACATTACACACCTGCCCCACACAGAGGCTTTCCACCAAGCGTGTTCTGAGGCAGCAGCAGAATGCTGGCTTTGAAGAGGCACCCAGCAGGCAAGTGGAAACACTGATGTGCAGGAGCATTACCTGCCCTGAATTTTTCATTTTGAAACCCAGAGGAGACTTGCCAGGTTTAGGACATCTGTCAAATGTGGTCTGGGTTAGCTGAGTGAATGATAGTTGCACCGGTTTCTCCACTTTCTGTATGAAACAAGATGAGAATAATCTTGTTTTATAGGTAATCCAAGCAATAATAATCCAAGCAATAGGACATGAGGCAATGGAAGTTCCATCTGAACATGAGGAAAAACTTCTTTGCTGCGTGTGTGACCGTGCACTGAAACGGATTGCCCAGAGAGGTGTGAAATCTCCCTCACAGGAGAGATCCCAGAACTGTCTGGACACAATCCTGGGCAATGTGCTCTAGGATGACCCTGCTTGAGCAGAGAAGTTGGACCGGATGGCCCATTGTGGTCCCTTCCAACCTCATCCCTTCTCTGATTCCGTGATTCTGTGAAGAGACAACAAAACCGCCTGAAATAGGTTTCAGAGTGTTGAGCACACCTCCACAGAAACCTCAAAGTGTTTCCCTCACACAACAAACACTCCTTATTTCACATGGGCAACAGTATTTGCACTCCTCCTTTCATCTTGTGCCGAAACAGCCTCAGAGGCTTCAGGATAAATTCTTGCACCCCATAGCATGTTAATAAGGGGCAGTAGTCAAGGGCCATGGTCTTGGTTTCTATTTAGAGATACATCACTGCGTGCCACTGAGGCATCACATTTACCCTCTTTGTTTATAGTGGGCTTCAGTTAACAGGAAGGAAAAATATCTGTGATTTATCTGTGGAACAGAAAAAGATTGCTTCCCTGACATCAGTAAATAACCTACTGTTTACCGGTTGATTTTCTCGTTTAACTGCTCTGTGTTATTGTACATGTACTGATAGCTCTGTCGATACGTCAATCCCTGTCTCTCACACTTATTTTCTCTAAAGAGCTTTAATAACTTTGTTTCGACAAACTCGCTTCGCATGTTAATCTGCGCTGCACAATGCATGTCACAATCCCGAACCTCGAGAGAGGCTAAATAGGGAGATATGCCTTTTAAATGCAAACCAAAAGCAGAGGTCAGAGAGGGTAAAGGGGTGTTAAGCTATCAAGTCTTATTTTCTCTGATAGTACAAGATCACTCCCTGAAAAAAGCCACTTTTTGTGTACTTGCATTTGAATATGAAATACATGCATTTCCTCTTTTTTTATGGAGAATATTCTGTCCTACTCTTTTTTAAATGAACATTGACAAGAGACTGGTCCACAAAAGAGAATCTGCTGTTATTTATGTTGCTAATGGCTGTCAATGTTAACAGTAAAACAGGATGAATGCATTCAAAATTAATTATTCAGCAGCACCTGCTGGTGTCTTTAGAAATACTGCAGCACATTTCTGGTAAATGTTTCTTCATTACCCTAAATTTTTTGCTACCCAACCCACCATTTGGGTGATTACAATATAAGGAAAGGAAAAAACATATTTTCTTCTAATAGCCATCAATTCTTTTGTTTGTTTGTTTGGGTTTTTTTATTGGGCTTACATCCCTGTCTAATGGAGCTCTGCCTCTCCAGGGAGCAGCAAACCAACCACAGAGGATCTTGGTCCCATCTGTGCACTAACAATTAGAAGCATTTTAACTCTGTGTGTGGAGGGATGCAATTACATTATTCATGAAGTGGTCCCTTGCAGCTGTCTGGCTTTACCTCAGCTCGTCTCATGGCTTTGTCCCTCACTCATTTTCAATCAGTGGCAGCTATTCACATCTCCGTGGCCCCCTCCAGTTGTCTTAGCTCATGCCCAGGCCGAGGAAGCACCACCACCTTACCCCAAGAGGGGTGCTGGGCACCAGGAATGGAAAGAGAGCTGCTGTTTGTCAAATAAATTATGAGTTCTAAGGTGCTCACTCAGCTCTCCCTCCATCTCCAGATTAGTTAATCTCTGAAAAGGGCTCCATAGCACTCACATCGATTCGTTCAGTAGCAAGCCACGATTATCCTCAGCAGGAGGACATGTGTAGGATGTTATATATTGCATTGCCTCCCTGTTCCACAGATATAAAAATGAGTGACTGCTTCTGCTAGTGTAACATATTTCTTTAATGCTGATGGCTGGAGAATAAAGGAATAAGTCTGTATGGTGTGGTACCGTTGAGAAAAGTAATAGGAAGGGTGTTAGCCCTAGTCTTGAGCCACACGAGCACTAATCTCATGTTGTGAAACAGTTTATCTTTGTCCTTGAAAGAAGCTGAAAGTAAAAAAAAAAAAAACAAAATCATAAGCCATTCAATTAGAGATAATAGAAAAAAACACTATGGTACAGGGTCCATTTTATGGCCTCAGTGTCAAAACTGAAAAATTTTGCTTATCTGAGGTGTTTTCTTAAAGAATTCCAGACACCAAGCATGAAACAATGAAGATACTAGTTAAGGCCCTTTCTGAAATCATTTATCCCCACCTTAACTTATTTTTCCCACTGAAACTCAGCTAGACAATGAGATTAGACTGATTTCTTCCCATGCAGACATCTAAGCTGTTACAGTGCAGTGTTTCCTGAGAAATGACTGGAGTGAGTGCAGAGGTCACTAATTATTAGTCTCTCAGGCTGCTGCACAGCTCAGCTGTCTCTCTCTGTACCTCTCTGTTTCAGGTTGTCACTAAGAGTGAATTGTGCTGACAAGGGCATCTTTATTATGATAAGGCAAAATTTCTTTGCAAGGAAATGCCATTCCTTCTGCAGAGATGGAAGGCAAATCTTCTCCAATGATCTAGAAAAGTTAAAAGCAGGGAAATGATTGCATAGGTGATGGGGTTTCTAAAGAAATAAGGCAAGGAAAACCCCATATTGTTAATGCATAGCAAAGTATATGAATCAGAAGGAGAAACACTGATGGTGACTCAAGTGTAAATACTGCAGTGAAACCCTTCTGAGTGTTTCCCTGTCCTGCCTTTTCTGTAGCTGTCAGGCCTCTGCAGGATGAAATCCAGTCGCTCAGAGTTTGAGCTGATTTGAGTAGGAGTCTGGAACACTCATTTCTCTCTCTTAATTGCACAATAAAATAGACCTGTAAAGGAAAGCTACGTCAATTCAAAGGAGAGGAGAAAAGGAACCTTCTTAGTCCAATTCTGCTCAAAACAAGATTTTTCAAGCATTCTGCAGTGCTTCCCATTTTCCACATCATCTCTCCCGTGGAGCCTCTGAGGCTCCAGGTCAGGTGTCATTAGGGGGAGTTTGGGAAGACAGTGAGGATTTAAGTACTAACAGAACGGATTGACTTTTCCCCCCAGCCACCTCCCGCCTCTGCTGTTTTGTCACACAGAGGGCAAACATTTCCCTGAGATTTATCATCCTGCTAATTAGGCAGCAGCTGCAGTCCTCCACATAATTTCATTAGCTAGTGGCATGTGCTGGTTTGGAGAGCTGCAAATTCCCTAGTCATCAAGTTTACCAGGGTGTGAATTTGCTCCCTCTGATGCTAAAAGCCATAAATAAACATATAAAACACACCCATCGAAGCCAAACTCTTTTACCTTCGCATTCTGGTAAACCTTAATTGTGTATATGATTCATTTTGCCTAAGGCAAATAAGTAATTATTGTACAGGGCAGAAACACCAGCTGCTGCATAAGCACAGATCATGTAATTGCAGTTTTATTGATCATAGAGTCAGAGAATCATGGAATTGTTCTGGTTGGAAAGGACCTTTAACAGCATCTCTTTTCAACCCACTTGGCATGGGTAGGAATACCTTCCACTAGTCCAGGTTGCTTAACTGACATTGATAAGTTTCCAGATTTAGTTATTTAAAAGTTTTCTTACATAAAATGTATTCCAGGTAATATGACCACAGGTAATATTTGAACTACAGCTAGTAAGCTGTTCTCCTTCACTTGATCTTTAAGGAATACTCCCAAGTGAAAAATACCCATTTTAAGGTTTATTAAGAGCACAGGATTTTGTTTCCTTTTTGTAATTTTCCTTTTATTTATCATTTTCTGTATTAAGCTAAATTCATTGCTGTCCTGCTTCCTGGTGATACCCAAATCAGAATGCCATTTTTCTAAATCCACTCAGAAATTCCTTTGGTTTAGCTCGTTGGAGAGAGCATGAGGACATAAGCTGGTTGTGGTCTCAAATAAAATTAATTTTCTTTAGATAAAATCATGTCAAAATTAGAGTCCAGGCAGAGGTAAGAGGGGGATTCAACTTTCCAGGTGTAGACTTGCACAATGCAAAAATATACTGGAGGCTGTATATCTTGAAGTTCAGGTATAGATATAATGGATGTCTGGTAAATATACTTCTAGTGGACATACCTGAACTAGACCTCCTTTTAGCCAATGGGAGTAAAAGAAGTGCCTTGTCTAGGTCACTACTCAGCTGAGCTAAAACGGGTCAGATGAACTGTGCTTTGGCAATGCCTCTTTTTTCCCACTCTCTATAAAAAGAGTCTAGCTCAGGTGTAGGTGTCTAGAACTGAGAGAGAGAAGTTCTGCTCACACATTTTAAAGCTGTATGGGTCACTGTGAACTGGAACAACTTGCAAAGGGAAGGGGATGGCCTTTTATACCATTTGCTGTCTTTAAATCGAGATCAGGTGCTTTTTTTGAGGTCAAAAAAAGGTCTTTCTTTGAGGTCAAAAAAAGGTCTTTCTTTAAATAAGTAAGATATTTGAAAGATACGGTCTTTCTCAAGCTGAGAATAGGAGGAATTATGAGCAATAGGAATTATTTCATAGGATGTCTTGGATGGTGACACACAGCTGTGACCATCACAGTCCTGTCTGGCCAAAAATAATCAGTGTCCATAAAGGATGAGGCAAATGCAGAGGAATGAAGAATCCTGAGAAGTTCTTGTGCTGTAGCACTGTATTTCTGCAATGTCAAAACTTCACCCTAAAAGGGTTTGATGCCTTTGGCTTTGCTATTAAGAGGTGGAAAACCAGAAGCTTTTGGCACTTTGCTGATCTTATCTGGGTATGACACAACCCAAATTCAGCCATCTGGAAACTGATTGAAAGATGGGGAGCCAAAACCCCATCTTTATTGCCTGGTCAGGATAAAATGAGGTCAGTAATGAGGCAATGCACCAAATCTCAGCCCTTTGAAGGTAAATTGTTATTCAGAGTATCACAGCTGATTTCCTTCCTGACTAGTGAGCCCAGTCACTTCAACATGGGGTTTCTTTTGCTGCCCACTCCTTGCTGGACAGTGGTACACCCCAAAACACTCCCATTGCCCCCAGAAGGAAAATTCAAGCCTGGTATTGTGGAAAGATTTATTTATTTTTTTAAATTCACCTGAAGACTGTGACAATACACGTTTCTACAAACAGGAGAACTGTTGGGGAAAAGTCTATTGAAGTAATTTCAAATAATTTAATCGTCAATGACTTTAAGTAATTCCACTGATGATCATAAAACTACAGAAGGTTTTCTGGGTGCCTGGTTTTCCACATGCAATATGTTAATTAGAAACTGTGCCAGTTTGGCAGTACACCAAGGTGGAACTAGTGAGCTTTACTTTGGTGTCCTCATTGTCTCAGTTTAAAAGAAACCAAGATCTCTATCAAGGAAAGTGAGTGATCCTTCTGGACTAGGAAAGGGGTCTCTCCTCATAAACTACCTTGAAATTAAGAGCTTTAACCAGAAAATGTAGAGAAAAGGGTAACAGTTCTCTGCAGGTGGCGTTGGCCCCTCAAAGAGTTTTGCACTGCATAGTTCAGCCCTCTTCTGGCTTCTAATCCCCAAACCCCAGTACTGGTCAGTGACAGAAAAAAAAATTCCATGAAAGATTTTGAAACTATAACACTCATACACACATAGAAGTCAGCGCAATCAAAAGTAAATTGTATTTCAGGATCTTTCTGCTTTTAAAACCTAAATGGTGCTAGAAAAGCAAGGATAAAGACCTTAAATATTGTTTGATCCTCACTAAGCACTAAGTTTTCCTTGCAGGCAGTTTAATCAAATGACATGAAAATACATTCTAAGTCACTAGAGACATGCCAATAAAAATGTCTCAGCTGCTGTATCCTGACCAAATGATGATCTTAGTGCCTTGCTAGAAAAGAAAATTAAAGAAAAAAATACAGCTTATATTTTCTGTTACGCTTCTTTTTAGAGTTTGCAGTCAACTTATACGTGTCTATGTAACACCCTGGAATACAGGGGTCAAAACTTACTGCCAGAGTGCTTGTTCCATTTTGGAAAAGCTTCCTGATCAATAGCAATTCACTGTTTCAACTAAGTGTAAGTGTCACACCTGAAATAGGCCGGTAAACCCTGTGAGGAGTTTAAGCTCCTCAGTTGCCACTTTCCACGAATGCACTTTTCCTCAAAGGTGCAGGGAAAGAAGTCGTGAATGTGCCTGTCCAACCACAAGTGAAATGGTGTAGGAGATGAGTTAACTGGCAACCAATTTAATCTCGTACTGTGCTGTAAAATTATTTCTCAAGCGAAGACCACTTGTCTAATAAAAGGTTCTTGTCAGCTCTGCTCTTACACATCCCAGCCCTGCCCAGGCAGCACTTCCAGCTTGTGGTGGCAATTTCTGCAGGGGGGTGGCAGAATGGTCAGGTCACGCAACTGGAATATTTTGGTAAGAGTAGGGCAACCTCAGGTTCTTTTAGTTTGACAGAGCATGTTATTGCAGTTTTAGGTGTAATTAGTCCCTCATTAAAGGGGAGAAGGTTGTTGCCACTTTGTAACTTACAGGAGCTTCAGTAATTGCTGCAGCATCTTAAATGGCTCTCTAATTGCTCAGGCAAGGGTCACTAACAGTCCAGTCCCAAAATATATTAATGAGTGTCCTTTGGTGTCTGAATACACCCTTTGTCAGCGCAGTTGTGTGTTAGCATTTAACACAGGTGTCACTCTGCCAGGTGAGCTGAGAGCTTCTGCTTCAGTAACCAAAACGATTGCTTTTTCTGACTTGGACTCTGGTCCTTGTCTGACACAGCTGCCCAGGATGTGTGGGTGAGGATTTGGGATTCCCTCAGCCAAACTCAGAGGAACTCCTCTGGAATGATGCACATATGGTCACTGGTGTCAGTGATGTGAAGGCAGGAGCAGAAGGAAAGGAGGCCTAGTAACTAAATAGAAAACTTTTCTCATCTAAAGGATGTTAATTGACAGCATAATTAATAAGTCTTCAGACAATGAGGATCCACTCCTCTTTTCCCACCCACCCCACTCCAAGATCTCGCTTCTTGCAAACTTTACAGCTCATACATTTGAAAGAAGGAAGTTTGGCAAAACTAGAAGAATATGTCATTGTGGTGGTAAAGCACAAGGAGTTAGAATTTTAATACCCACCTCCTCTTCCAGGCCTGCCAGTGAGGAGTCTTACCTGCCACAAAACATCGGAAGATGCACCTTGGTACATTTTCAGAAATGTTGCCTTATGCTGTTGCCACCAAGAGGCTGCAGCAGAGAAGAGCATTCATCAGTACCTTAGAAGCAATGTGTGAATCAGGGCTAGGGCTGCAAAGGGTTATCCATACCATAGGATTTTCCACATAATACATGCCATGGGAAGGAAAAACAAGAATGGCGCAAAGGGATTTCTCAGTGGCACAATTTTACCCCGAGTGCAACAATTCTTTTATTAAATGAGAAAACAAAACTGAAATGTCAACATCTTTGGGTGCGGGTCTTACCTGGAACCAGTTTCCACTCTGGTCCTTTCAAACATGCCAAGAGAAAGGCAGAATTAGGAAAGAGTTTAGTAGATTGTTGTGCTTTAACCCCAGTCAGCAACTAAGTACCACAGAGCAGCTCATTTACCTTCCCCTCACTGACCCAATGGGATGGGGAGGAGAATCAGGAAAAAAGAAAAAAGTCATTTCAAGTTGACATAAGAACAGTTTAATAGCTGAAACAAAATAAAATATAATAATAATTATTATAATAGTAAGGGAAAAGAGAGAAAGAGAGGAATAAAATGCAAGAAAAACAAACAATGACACAACTCACTTGCCCACTCCCCTCTGACTGATGCCCAGCCCATCCCCAAGCAGCCCATGGCCACTTCTCTCAGTTTATATGCTGGTATAGAGCATCCCTTTGGCCAGCTGGGCTCATCTCTCCCAGCTTTTTGTACACCTGCTCCCTGGCAGACCAAGGGAAACTGAGAAACCTTTGATTGAGGGTAAGCACTACTTAACAACAACCAAAACATCAGAGCGTTATCAATGTTATTCTCATCCTACGTCCAAAACCCAGCACCGTACCTGCTACTAGGAAGAAAACTGTCTCTATCCCAGCTGAAACTAGAACACAGATCGCTCCTGGTATTGCTCTGTAAGAGTAAGACACGTTGCAGTCTCACAGATTATTTATTGGAGGTTAGTGAGCCACTGTGCCTCAGACTATGAACTCTGGAGTTTGAGTTATTTTAAGGGTTATACTGGGCAACATTATTTTACCTTCTGGTCATCCATCCTCCAGCATTGCTCCAAATCTTGTTTAAATGCTGTACAAAATAAATGCCCTCTGCTCAACCCTTTGGTTAAAATGGCAAGCAAAAGTATTAATCATATTGATAAAAATCTAGGTTTCTGTACAAAAATGTTGGTGATAGTTCTCAGAGCAATAAATGTCTATGTAAACATTTTTCTCAATTGCTTGTCTTCCACCATTGTGTAAACATACTTGATAGCCTCAATTTCCCTCAGTATGCTCAAGCACATGGGTTCTCTTTTGAGGGCATCGTAAATATAGACAATCTCTGGGGGAGATTTAAAAAGCTAATGGGTTCCATATGTCCGAAGGGCAGCCTGGCTTCTGGCTGCCTGTTAGTAGGGACAGACATCCCTTTAGCTTCGTGTCCCAGTGGAGCGGTGACAACACAGAGAGGGAGGCAGAGTGGGACTGAGGGTCACAAAGCAGCATCACAGATTGCCCTTTCCTGGTTTTCGAAGCCACGTTTTGCCTACAGAACACTCAGCCTGTTGTGTGACTCAGGCCTGTCTGCCGCTCTTCCTGACCCCCCTGGTGAGCAGCATCCCCAGCACCCCTGGGGCTGGAGCTGCCTTGGGTAACTGCAGCCAGCCTGGATCAGGCATTCACAGAATCAGTTTGGTTGGAAAAGATCTCTGAGGTCATCAAGACCACCCTTTGGCCGAACAGCAGCACGTCAACTAGACCACCGTGGCACCAAACGCTGCATCCAATCTTTCCTTAAACCCCTCCAGGGACGGTGCCTGAAGACAATCTCTTTTTCTCATCTCTTCTTAATGAAGTGGAGATGGCCCTCCATCACACAGCCAAAACAAAATTGTTAGGTGGGATGGGGGTGCTACACAGCTCATAATTGTTCTGGGTTTTGTTTCTATTTCTGACCTGCAGAAATGTGAAATATGTAGGGCTTTGCAGGCTTTTTTGGTCAGAGTTGGAATGGTGTTTCATTCGCTGGAATGTTATTTGCAAAGAAATAAAAAAATATAAATATTCAAGTAGGATTGATTACTGATTTCACTTATAAACAGAGAAGTTTTGGGACATGATTTCATCCTTGTTCCATTTCTGAGTGGAGAAAAAGAAAACAACTGAGAAAGACAAACTGTCGAGTGCCCTTCCGTGGTTTTGTAAATGCTCCCAGTACACACATAATACAAATTTTTCACTGCTTAATTTTCAGTCTGCAGAAAGGATATACAAGTTTGGATTTTTTTAATAAATTAAATCCAATTTCTGCCTTTTTTTTAGGAAGTCTAATCCTGAATTAATAAGTCTGGTGAAAACATATTTAAAATTCTGTATACTATCTTAGATTTCTGAATATGCATCAAGGAGCCAAGTTGTGACCATGCATTTTAAAACATTGCTGGACACTTCTGTTGGCATATTTGTAGCCACCAGCCTGTGAACCCAGTCTTTCATTTTTACCAACAATCTGCCTATGTTATCCTTACACCTCTCTCATCACCAAAACAGAAAATCTTTCAGGCTTTCCACTTCCTTTACGAGTCCCGTTGCCCAAAGTGCGTGGTTTAGTTGGACATTTCTCCCTCTCTGCCTGATCCCTGCCTTTTCTAGAGGTGCCTCATCAGTTAGATTCAAGCCCAAATTGTAAATGGCTTTTGTCAGCTTACTGACCAATACTGGATGTCCCAGGCATGCATCCAGAAATAAAACCCCATGCCTGATACCACTTTCTAACCATGGGATGCTGCCATACATGCCTTAAAACCTTCCTGCACCACCTTAACCCTCTTTTACTCTTTTATGAACTTAGTTTCAAGTCCTAGAAATCTGTTTGCATGTAAGGACTTTAGTTCTTTGACATATTAATCAAGGAAAAAAAATGTCAAAAGAAGTTCAGTGAATAAACATTTAGCAAAGTAATTTCTTAAATAGATTTTTTTTTTCTAAAGCACTGCAAATTCACAGATATTTGGAAAGAAAAGCAGTACTAAACATACAAAGTCTGTGAGATCTAGGCTTGATTATGATTCTTAAACTAAGGACTTCTTTGACATGTCCATCTTCTTGCCTTGTGCCTTGTAAGCAGTAGAACCCCTTTCCATCTGGGCAAAGGATCTCCTTCCTCTTTGTGCTGTCTTTAACCACACTGACCAAAGCCCGAGGCCAGCTGCAGTTTCACAGATTGCAGAGTTAATTCACTGGTTGAGGGGGAATCCTAATTGTTAGCCATAGATTTTACACTGGCTTCTCAGATATAGGCCTTCACCTGATGACACCCCCTATTCCAAAAGAGCATTTTAGTCTATCAGCAAAAGTTCCAACCCAAAATGCAAGTCATGCTCCAGAGGAGTTACGGTACGAAGGAAAGCCCTGAACAAAGTTCTGTTTGTATTTGGGTAGAGCTTGGCAAGAACAAACATCATCCTGATCAGCAGAGCATCACTTCTAATGTTCTCTATGAACCTGTACTTCATTTTGTGATTAAAAAATGGTTCCTTCTATTCTGTGTCCTCTACAAAATTTGCAAAGAAGCAGGAGGTGCATAGGCCCTTTATTCGAGGAGCTGAAGGAGACAGGGAGAGACAATGAGCCCCCCAGCACAGCAGAGACATGAACCTGTTGGAGCAAGTCCAGAGGAAGCCACCAAGATGATTAGAGGGGTGGAGCACCTCTCCTGCGAGGAAAGGCTGAGAGGTGGGATTGATCAGCCATGAAGAGAGAAGGCTTCGGAGTGACCTAATTACAGCCTTCCAGGGAACCAACAAGACGGAGAGGGGCTATTTACAAGGGCATGTGGTGACAGAACAGCAGGGAATGGTTTTAAACTGAAAGAGAATAGGTTTAGATTACATAGTAGGAAAAAATTCTTTACTAGGAGGATGGTGAGGCACTGGAACAGGCTGCCCAGAAAAGATATGGATGCCTCATCCCTGGAAGTGTCAAGGACAAATTGGATGGGTCTTTGAGTAATCTGGGCTACTGAGAGGAATCCCATGTCCATGGCACAGGGCTCGGAACTAGGTGACCATTAAAGTCCCTTCCAACCCAAACCATTTCTATTGGTCTGTGATAGTGAGTTAAGGTGTAGGAAGACTGCCAGACCAATGAACTGTGCCTTTTCTAGTCCAGTTATTCCCTTTGAAATAAAAGTCAACTATCTGCTTACTGCTTAAGCCCTGTTTTGAAGTTTTATGTAACTCCTAAAGTGTCCCAGTCTGTTTCGATAAATAAATTGTAATTCATTGTTGCATTCCGTTATAGTGTTATTATTCTATAATGCATATGCCTGTATAAATCATAAATGCAGTACACTAACAGTCTAGAATATATGACAATCTTATTAATTTAGCTATCCAAATAAAAAATAAAAAGCAAATACCAAAGTGCAAACACAATATTGGCTGTATTTATACTGAAGGAAGAGGGAGTGTAAAGGAAAAGGAAATAAGAGTTATTTTTTTCTCTCCCAAGGTGAAGCAAGGCTTGCAGGCAGGGAGACCCAACAATAATTGACTGTATTCCTTGTTGGACATACAGTTCCAGTTCTTTGGTTCTTGCTCATGAATCCCAGTGAGGCTGGACCTTGGAAAGTGATGCAGTAACTTGCAGGCCAGCCTTTGGTAGTGAGGAAGGGCATCATTCTCTGGAAATGCATCTTCCCCTGGAGTGGAAATGCCTTTTCCTTGGACAGTGTTCAGTACACACAATTTGCAACTGCCAAACAAGGGGCTGGCTCTGAAAACTGAAGGAAGGAGTGATTCAGTGTTGACAAATACTTGCAGCCAAAGCAGAAGGTGAATAATGGCTTGGAAGTTTGACCCATAATAAATAATCAGGCTGTGCTTATTTATTAACACAGAGTACAAATCTCTTTTTGGCTGTGGGCTGTCCTTCTTTGACTATTATTCGTAGATGCCAGCAGGCTTTTATAGTTTTCTTTGTTGATTTCACATGTAAGTACTTCACCTCCTTTTATTTGCAGACTGTGAGTATAAGTCATTATTACATTCCCCATGACTAAACCAAACTAAAACCTTTGTGCCTTCACACCTTTTATTTCTATAACCTTATTTCTCTTTTCAGAAGCAGTTCATAAGGTCAAGAAATTATCTTTTGATAATCTCAGCTATTTCTCTAAATCAAAATCATAAAATTGTAGAAACACAGAATAATTTAGGTTGGAAGGAAGCTCTGCAAATCACCTGTTCTAATCCCTGCTCAAATCAGGGCTAATTTAAATGAAGTTGCTCAGGGTAACCAGTCAAGTTCTGAATATCTCAAAGTGTGATGAAACCACTTTTTCTGGCAACATGTTCTGACGTTTGACTGCTTTCACAAAACAAATAAAATCCTTCTATCTAATCAAAATTTCACTGCTATAACTCTGTATTTGTTATCTATTAGCCCACGTCTATCTCTTCAGGAAGAGTTTGGCTCTCTTTTCTCTCTGTGCTCTCACAAGATAGTTGAAGACAGCAGCAAGATCCTAAGATGATTTCATTAGGGACTGATACTAACAAAGAGGAAACTTTTCCCTTGCAGTGCTTGTTGTTAAAGCAATCAGCAACTGACTGCCAAAAGTGAGAATAATGTGATTTTTTAGCTAAATGAAAATAAATGATTATTGCATTTTCTTGGCTGCATAGAGATAATTCTAAATCATAAATACTGTAGGTGAATTTCTAGGATTTTACAAAAAGTTAGAGACCTGAAATCACCTGGTTCTTTAGGGAAGAACTGCAGATAGCAAAATTGTGTCTTTTGTGAAAATGGCAGTCACTGAGGCAAAAAAAGAGACACGTATGCATGTATTTTTACCATGATTCAGAAAATGTGTCTGGGTGAAAGTTGCATTTGAAAAGTGAGTGTAAATTGGAAAGCTGCCTCTGGATCTTTTACCAGTTAGATCTGCAATTTTCTGCTCATGGACCATGTACTTCAGTGTATCAGGGCCTCCTTACTCTTATTAAGCTGAGAACTTCCCGAGACCCCCTTTTATCATGGTGGGAAAATTTTGCAAACAGGAGAGGCAACAACTGCTGGCTTCTGAATTTTGTTAATTTTGAAACAGTCTCTTTTTTTTTTTTTACTTAAGAACTGTCTAAAGTGCTACATTTTCAACACAAATCAAAATATGAACATAGTTCAGCTCAGCTCGGAAATTACCATTTTTTCCCCCGAACTGAACACGGACGAAGATCCTTCCCAGACCGAAAGTGCCAGGACACGATGGCCTTGCTGCTTTTGGAGTGCCAGGGAAGCCACATCTTTTGTACCTGAAAGCCAATTGCTGCAGGTTTTCTTTCTTGGGGAAACACCAAAACGTTCTTTGGTAGATGCATACCTCCCAAATTACCATTTATTAGGAGCTATTCGCTCTGTTTTTGAGATCCAATGTTAAATTAACAGTGTTTCTAAAACTTTAGATGGGAGCTATTCTGGCTTATAACTTGGGGTTCCTCACTGATGCATTAAATATAAATTTCTCAGAGACATCCAGAGCACCGTATAGGCAGGTAATAATTAAAATAAAGATGCACTTCCATAAATCCAAACATTGAAAACGATATCCTCACACCATACCATGCTCAGATTTTTTTTGAATTGTGTATGCTGTAAAGAATGAGTATTGTTTGTTTTACTTCTGTAGCTTATGAAATCATTATCAACCCTTTATGTAGCACCATAAATTTGCCATCACAGAGCCAAGCACATTCCCTGTATAGATGTTCTCCTGCATTTTGCAATGGAGCGTTCTGGGTCCGTTGGGTAGTTCTGAATACGTCGAAATCTAAATGTACAGTCATCAATACCTGGAAGATATTCTAACAGCTGAAATGCTGCAGTGCCCTCTGTGCCATCAGGTATCAAAATTCACCTCTGAATTTTGTCATAAGAATTTTGCCGTAAGAATTTTGCCATTCTTAGTGCGCCCTTTCTTAAATGGATGCTGAAGAAAGCACAGATTTATCACTGCAGTGGGTTTGGATGAGGTAGAGTTTACCAGTTTTACAAATTATTGTTTGTATTTCTATGATAATTAGTATTCATGCTAATAACGATGAATAAGTGATGCACTTAAAGTCAATTCTACCAGGGCTGTCCTAGGATTAGATGGAAGTGCTTAAATGCCAATGGCAAGTTGATAAAAATCAGTAATTGCAGTTCTATGGAAAGAATTCTCTACTCCAACAGCACTGGAAAGCTTCTGCTTGATTTTGTTTCCTCACTTGAGATCTCAGAGATTGCTTACCCAGAAAATGTTCCTTTCTCTTTCCTTCTTTCTGCCTTCCTGTCTGTCCTTCTGGCTCCTGGCTCTCTCTCAGCAGCATGGCTGAAGAATTTCAGAGTGGAAGTCCTATTTTGGACAGGTGAGAAACTGATTTTTCAAACCCTTGTTGTTAACAAGCTTGAGAGGCTCAACCATTCCCAGCAAGGTTAAAAATGGGCAGAGTTGGGGATGGGGAGGCAGGGCCAGCCCTGTACCTGTGCCGTGGGACAACGAGGCATTTCTTTTCAACACACCACCCTTCAGCTTCACCCATTCTGCTCTAAAACCGCTGTGGTGGTTTTGCTTAATGTAATTCTTCCAGACCAATATTATTTCATACCCCACAGTCCCTGGCGAAGGCGCCAGTGGGTTAATGTGCTTGTATTAGGCACGCGGCTCCCGCAGCCTTCCGCTGGGAGCGGCGCTTTCTGTAACCCATGGACGTGCTCTCTGAAATAATAACCCCAAACTGCGTTCTGTTTTATTTAATCTTTTTTAATTGGCGTCTCGGAGGCTTTGCAGGAATCTGGCCACCGATTTTCCTCTTGCTCTTGGATTATCTTTTTCTTTTCTTTTTTACTGTTAACAACGGCATGTGGAGAAAAGCACATTCTTAGACAACAGTCCCTGTATGAAGATCCTTGATTAAATTGTACTCAGCATGTTGTAAAACTTACAAGGTTTTGGAGACATGAGGTGTACAGATAATGTGCCATTTCACGTGACAGCTTTGCAGTTTAGCAGGGTTCTTTACCTCCAACTTAAAATACTGCTAAAGGAAATTAGTTAAAAATTGCCTATACTTTGTCTTCTGTTTAGTTTTCATTTTGTTTATCCTTCTTAGAGGTTGTTAAAGACCTCTTCCTATTAATGCTGGGGTGTATACAACATTTATTCATGCATACAAAATAGATTTAGGATAAATTCTGAGCTCATACACACAAATATCCATTGATGCATGACTCCAGCTGCTTAATTAGAATAGTAAAGAAAACAAGAAAGGAAAATATTTTTAAATGGAAAAGGAGAGAAAGGGATTGAAAATAAGTCCCACGTATGAGACACACTTTGGATTTTTGACCAGCTCTATTCATTCTGCTCTTTTTACCCTTAAGTACCTCTGCTCTCCCTATGTGTATGTGTATACACACATGTCACAGACAAACTTCTGACAGAAAAGAAAGATTTTAAGACTATCCTTCATCCCAGAATATAATACCTCCAGGCTCCTCTCATTTCAACTCACCTCACCATTTGCATTTTTGTGTGAAAATATTGAATCCCCACAACTCACCAAGCACCTCCTCCTCTTGGCTCATCCCTGTCCTGGTTGGATTTATGGCAGAGGCACCAGGTGAGACCCTTTGGGGGCTTGCCAGGGGCCTGCTGATGCTGAGCACGTGCAGGTGCCATCTGGTACGTGAAGGAGCCTTGGTGCACCCAGGTGCAGCTGGGTATGCTCAGACTTTGGGATCCATCTGTGGAGATGCTGCAGTCACTTGGCCATGATGCCATTTTCGCCATTAATCCAGTGTTCACTGACACCTTCCTGCAGAGCATTCCCTGACCCTGGACCACCCTGGGATGCAGAGTGGGAGGAGAAACAAGGTTCCCCTTTGCCAATAAAGTTCAGTTCAGGCAATTATGAGAATTTTTAGCACTTTTCCCTCTTTTGGCCAGGCTTGTTTGCTCTCCATTTCAGAGGACTTCCATATATATAGGGGCCTCTCTACCATGCTCCTTTTAAACAAAAGAAAAACCACCCCTTGCTAAGTTCAATGCATCTGCTTTGTGGACTCGTACTAAAAAACTCAAATAAATTAAGGGAAAAGACAAAGCAATGGGGGAGAGTGAAAAGTGTCCCTGCCCACGGCTGGTGGGTTGTAACTAGATAGCCTTTAAGGTCCCTTCCAACGCAAACCATTCTATGATTCTATGATAATATCTGAGGGGTTTATTCCAATTACTGTTATCTGCAGACTGTAGCCTTCAGGGAATCTCCTCTTCTGACCCCTTCTGTGAGCAAATGCCTCTGTCTTCCCTGCATTAACAGCAAGCAGCATTCTGGAGCATTTAGCAATGGAACAGGCCACTTGTACCAGCACAACTGGTTCCCCTCTTGGCCAGAAGACATCCCTACCTGCTTGCTGAGCTCACTGCAGGCACAGCCTGGACATGAAACACACATGAAGGACTTTCCCAGAAGGTTTTCTTTCTCTATCAAGAAGGGCTGTTGTGCTGAAATGCTCGTGTAGGGTCCAAGTTCTCAGTGGTGGACAAGTTGCCAGAAGAGGTCCCTCTTCCACCACTGCCCACACACCCGCTTCGCTTGCCCAGGTACTGTCCTGACCCCAGCCTCTTGTCCCAGCTCTGTCGTGGGTTTCTCCCAAGGCAGCTCTTCCTGGGATGCATGGCAAGGCCAGTTCTGAAATGATCACTGGGAAAGCATCACTCCTCTCTCCCTGGAAACTTTATTTTCCGGATTTAGATCCCTCACCTCTGCATTCCCAGCGCAGCCCTACAGCTAGAGGCAGAATTGTGCCCCGTGCGGCAGGAACAAGGTGCTCTCTACTCTACAGGTGACTTTGCACTTAATAAAATGTATCCTCCCTGTTCTGGGAGGGAGTGAGAGGGATATTTACCGGACTGCAGAGGACAGCAATTTGCAAGGAGTGGTAAGAGTGTCTTGTGCACTTCCCTCCCTTGTCCCTAACCTTCCTGCGTGAGCCTCTCTGGGGAAATTGCAAGTCACAGTTTGGAAAGCTTTTTCCACACTCTTGTGCCCACACCATCCAGGAGGATTGTGGGAGGGAATATCAGCAGCGACTCCTTTAGAGGTTTCTGGGACACGCTGTGCTGCTGTGGGGGAGCGCGAGCTGTCCTCTCCTTTTCTCTCATGTGAGAGATGCTGCTTTGCAGGCAGGCACGTAGGTCTGGCACCTCCTTCAGGGGCTCAGGGCTCTGGTGGGTGGGAAATGATCCCTGCTAGGACACGGCAGAGCAGCAGCTGTGCATTCAGGTGAGCGTTCCACCTCTGCTCTGTTCTGAAGGGAAGGGTGGCTCGCAGGCTCTCATGGGCTGCAAACACAGGACTGAAAAGAATCAACATAATGACACGTAATTCGCAGCAGAGTACAGTCTGTAACCAGGTCTTGCTTTTCAGGAACCGCTGGTGAATTCAGCCCTTGCAAGGAGCGCCTGACTGCAATCCTTGCACAGGGAGGGCTCTGCCTGCCCCTGGCACATTTACTGTACAGGTAGCATCCTTGCATGCAGATGTGTGTGGTGCGACTTGGGGGCCATCTACCAGGAGATGGCCAAGCGAGCTTGGGACCTGCAGCTGCAGTGAAAAGACCCCCAATATTAGTAGGAAACACCAAAGAAAAACATGTTCATAGTCAAGCCATGGTGTCTCACTATGTGCCATAACGTGTACAGCCTGGGTGCTGTTTCCTAAACAGAATTGAAAAGCAGGGCACAAGAAGTTCACTCCATCTTTGAGTCGTTTGCTCACATGTGTCCTGACAATCCACCGATCCCTGTTTTTCTTGTGGTCACTCAGCAGGAATGAAATCAGTGACAGACATATGTCTTTACAGGTATGAGCCATTATGACATGACATATATGTGCCTGCAGGACTAAACAAATGTTATGTGAAGATCAAAGCCTCTGAGAAATACAGATACCTGTAAACTGGGAAAATCTCTTGTGTTCTGTCGCCTATTCTGGTGATGGACAGGCATTCATTCCTCCCTCTGTCCTGCATACAAGGTGTAGCAATAACGTTCTTTATTTATCTCTGAAGATTTCATGACACTATAGCACACCTGGATGCAACTTGAAAGGCTCACATAACCTCAAGGGAACTGAAACAAACCCCAGCCACCTATTCTTTGATATAAGATCAGTACAAACCGGATTAAAAAAATCCACGTTTTATTTTCCTCAGGGGGAGATGTGTTCTCCAGCTTTCAATATACAGGTCTCTGATCAAACACTAAAATACTCTGGCGTAGATATTGATAGAGAGCTGTTCTTTAGGCTGTGCATCCCTCTCTTATTTGTCTTTTAAGAAAGGCTAATCCCTGGTTGTAAAAATCACACACCCATCCTGCTGTAATTAACTGGTTTAGACCATGAGAGCTCTCCACTAACAAACACAGAGATCCAGAGTGTGGCCTGTTGCTGTTTCCCTGTGGCAAACTCTGGAAAAAAGAAACAAAAAAAAAAAAAAAAAAAAAAGAAAAAAATAGAGGAAAAAAACCCTGCCACTAGAGCAATTCAAGTAATCTGTAAGAACAGCTCTGCCACTGAGTTTTTTCTGCAGCGTATAAGGGTGTGTGGGAGGTAGTTCCTGCAGGGAGGTAAAGAAAACCTCTGTAATCTCAAGAATTTGCTGGGAAAATCCAACCAATGCTTTCAGCACGAGATTTAATTTGTTGTTTTCAATTATTGCAAAGAATAGGTCAGAAATCCAACATTTATACCCCAAAAAGGAGAGAATAGCAGATTTTCCGGCTTCTAAACTCTTAGGATTAATATCTTGCTCCTTACACTCTCTGTCTTCATTTGCAGTGGCAGTGTGTTGGTCTAACTTGGACAGTTTCCAAGCACAGCCCCTCTCAAAATCCAAGGGGGTGGCCTGAAATCCTTTACTTGAATAAATCTGTGTTACTCCATGCAACTGTCAACAAGGCAAAGGCTGAATCCGGTCCTGATCCAACTGGGTTTTGATTGTTTTTTTTTGTCCATGGCAATCAGTTTGTGAGAGAAGCATGGAAGTGCTTTAGTTCTCAAGACAGAATTACCTTTACAGGGCGGGTGTCCATACTCACAGTGTGCACCTGGCCCTGTTTGGGGCACAGGACAGGACTGCCTTCTTTCCTTGTGTGTTAACAAGCTAATTTTGCTGATTTGAATGGGGTCACTCAGGGTGCTGTGCACAAAAAAGGCTGATTCACCTCACATAAGGAGTGATCCAGAGAACTGGATTTATACACAGGGAAGGAGACTTATCTTCCCCATCAGTCAAAGAAAAGGAAGTTTCCACAGATCATGATGACTAAAGAACCACCAATCTCACTTGAGAGTTTAACCTGACAACTGGTGTTCGTTCAAGCACCCATCCATATACACTTCAATTTGCATCTCAGATTAATTTTAGAGCCACTTGTTCAACGAATATACTAGTTAATTAATTTTGCTGTTAGCTATTTTCATTTATCAGCAGAATAACCAGATATCCCTTCCCTACTAAATCAAACCTGTCTGCAGTAGATCACAATAAGACCATCTCTTTAATTACCCAGGCATTAAATAATTAAAGTTCCTTGCAGGGGAGGACAGTGTGTAACTGACACTGATGAACAGATATGACACATATGTAGTTTCTTTGGGGAAAACGCACAGAAGATGAAATGTCTCCTATCTGTGTATGACACAGTTTATCTCTGTGCTTTGCATTTATTACCAATGAACACTACTAATTAACTGTGCTAAAATACTTCTCGGGGGGGTGCTACATATGTTAAGTGCAGTTTTGTCAAGTGGATCGTTCAAGGCACTTGGAGCTGATGTCTCCCAGTGCCCCACAGAAGGTTCCCAGGACAGCACTGTGCTGGAAACCAGCACAGAGAGCACTGTGGGAGAGGATCCTCTGGCCAGGGATTGTGCTGTGGCGACAGGGGTTGTGTTGTGATGTGCTGGCACAGAACAAAGCCACCCCCAAAATTATAGCCATGTGAGCTTTGCCGTAAGGAATGAGGAAAGATCCCAGGTCTCCTTCTGTCAGGACCAACTTCTCTTTGAACACCTCTGAACCCCATTTACTGGGAGAGGTTTGTAGGAATCTGAAGTTCAGTTAAGCTGTGGGGGGAAAAGAAGACAGAGAAAGGGATACTTTCGCAACACTTCAAAAAAACCATTAGAATTCTGTTGTGTAGTGCAGCAATGTTTGTGCCCCTGCCTGGAAGGAACTTGAGTGCACTGATATTTGCCCTCTGGATGCAAGAAAGATGCAGTGAGGCTTGCCCAGGAAAGACAAATTACCAGAGAGGAAGTCATGACACACCATCCACTGAGATGGAGATAAAATTTTGAAGCTGCTTAGGTGGTGGGGTAACAAGCTGAGTGGATCCACATACAAACGTGCTTTATAAACATCTTGTCATTTAGCCCGAAATGATTAAGGAAGTTCCCTGCAAATAGAGAATCATACCAAAATCACATCTCCAGCTGGACTATGGGGTTAGACTTCAGTCAGACCCAAGAGATTCCCCTCTCTGTGCAAGAGAGGCAGGTTTGCCAGAGGGCCAAGGGGACAGGTGAGGCAAGATCCAAAGTGCCCAGCACAGCGCTGTCACCCAGCTCTGCTGGCCCTCTGGAGGTCTCAAAAACTGGTGAAGGGGCAGGGGAATGTTGACTTCATGGTGTGTTCACAGCAAGCATGGGGTGGCCCAGTGGTGGTGGTGTTGTGGTGGGGCACAGACTTCCCCATTCTTGTCCAGGTGTGATGAAGGAGTCTGGAGGTCTGTCACACTCCCCCTCACCCTTTTCCCTGTCCCAAGGCAGCCTTTGGGCTCATCCCTGGCTGCAGCTCCAGCTGTTTGGGTCAGCTCTGGTTTAGCTCTCACAGAATCACAGAATCAGTGCTCTCTTTCCCTGCTGCTTCAGCTTGAACTTTTTAATAACATTGCTCCCCAATCAAGCTCGCAGACAAATGGTGTGCCAAATTACATCATGGAGTGAGACCAAAGCAAACCTTTGGCAAACCCTGGGTTTAAATGTTCCTTCTAAAAGCTGTAGAGAACACCAGCTTTTGAAGAAACTAAGTTCTTCCCTTTGGTGTTTGATACTGAAATAATGCCACATTATGCTAATTCCTTTGATTCGACCACATACCATAAAGGAAAGCGAGTTGTGTAGTCACCTGGCACAGAACCAAACAAGAAAGGCAGCGGCTAATGCAAACTAACAAAAACAAGGGCACTTTTATATGGTTTGAGACTAATGAACTGAGTTTTATCCACACCAGCCAATTTGAAATGATTGCATAGGCCAGTGTCCAAGAATCCTGAAAAGTCGGAGTGCGGGGTCGTACATATTCATTGCTAGCTCAGCCATAAGGGTAGGATTCGGTGTAGGTAGATGAGTGGACATGTGCATCCTGATGCTTGTGGCATATTTCTGTATTTAAGAGAATGTTTTGCAAGGATAATAAGGGCTGCTGTCATATCTGAAGCTTATCTTGCCTTCAAGATAGTCAGACCAGATCATTAAAACGAGCCAAACATTCAGAGCTGAATTCTTACTTACCTCTGAATATTGGATAACCTGCAATGAAACTGAGTGTAAATTCCAGATTGTAACATCCAGCATTCTGTATGACAGTTCAGCATAAAAGCTAATTTTTGCTAGATTCATTTTCCTAGTTTTAGATGTTTCAGCCAGTCAGGAAAGGGGAAAAAACACCAAGTGAGAGGATGCAATTTGCTGCTCAAAAAAATAGCTGAAGCAACGTTTCTCACTAGCTAAAAAGATTGTTCCGTTGATTCAATTACATAGAATTGCATGTGATGGATGCATTTCCAAACATCGAAATGTTTCCATCCATTGGTATGGAAAATATTCCACCATTAAAAAGTAAGCCAGGCTAAACTTGGGCTGTAAGAAAGTGTCAGTGATGCTGTACCTTGCTTTTCCTAACCTTGACCTCACTTCACTCTCTCCAGTCTACCTGGTTTTGGAAGCGTTTACATTAAGTGGTGCCACCTTTTGCCCCTGCAGGGTTCCCTGGTTATCTAAATGTGGGACAGGTCTCCACTGGTGGCTGACTGCATTTGGGAGGGACTGCTGTGTCCAGAGGGATGGAGGGAGAATAAACATGGGATTTGTAGATCAGGAACAGGAGATATTGATGAAAAAAGACAAGGGAGGAAAATTGAATTCCAAACAAGATGACAGGAATCACTGTGTTATAAATCAAGGGCGTGTTCTTTGTGCTGCTACCCTCTGGTCTGAATCTGGCCCTTAAGTGCAAGGTCTGTTTTTTGGGTTTTTTTTTCTCTGAAGAAAATTCCCTTCAGAAATGTTGAGCCTCAGCCTAACACAATTAAGATTCAGGGTAGCTAAAAGGGCAGGGGGTAAGACGGGAGAGCCACAGTCTGCTGGTGTGTGTGTCTGACACATTCAGTAACCAGCGTAAGGATTAAACTCTGTTTTGCCTCATGAAATCCTGTGAACAGACCATGCTGTCTCCTGTGGCAGCTGTAACTGCGATTGCACAGCTCCTGGGAATCCTCTTGATTAAGGTTTTGTGGTAGCCTACAGAGTGCACAGGAGGGTATGTTTTCCACTTTAAGTAGTGTACTTGCGATTTATTATAAAGTACCAAATGATAACTGCATGTCTTAGTAAAAATACCAAGCAGAAGGGACAAGATGATCCTGTTAATATCTGCTATACAGCAAGCCTGACACATCAGGGGCTGCATAGAACAAGATGTTCTCAGAATTTGCTATGCAGAATATTATGTTCCAGAGAAAATGAAATTGACTTCCCTGGCTGTGATGATGTTCAGGAATTTTATTGGTCTCTTTTGTTGCAAAGCGAGAGATCGAGATCCAGGAGTATTACGATGATACATCAAAGCTTTTCCACTTGAATTGTTGCAGCCTCGGAAATTCCCCAGTTTGGTAATTCACTTCTGATTAATTGGGTTCTAAATCTCTTTAATCAATACCTAGAGAATTTGGCCAGCACTGCCAACTGCCTTTGATTCCAGCAAGCAGCAGACACTGTTCCCAATCATCCCACACCCACACGAGCAGCCACAGCCCCGGGGCAGCCGTGCAATGCCTGTGGGGTGAGTCCCAGTCCCAGTGTGTTACTGGGGGGCTCAGTCTCCGCCACTGAGAAAGGGCAGCCTCCAGAAGTGCCTCCTGGGCTGCCTCTCTCCACACATGGAGTGACCCGTTTTGCTGTGCCCTGTGCCTGTAGGCCACAGCTCACTGTCCAGGAAGAAGCCAAATCTGCTTTTAAAGGTGGGTTTGGAGCACACCTCAAACTAAAATCTGAGCGTATCTGTTACGACTCCAGGCTGCCATGCCATTATAGCCTTGTCCATGCACGAGTGAAGGCTGATCTCTATGTTTGTATAAACACATTATCCCCATTGTCATCATGGTTATTAATCTTATATGTGATTCCTCGATATCCTTACAGCCACTTTGTTTCAATCCAGGTGCACAGCCTGTAACATCACCATTTTAATCTGCTGCTTGAATTTTAATCCATTAGTCAGATGACTGTCTGATAGAAGGACAGAAGAAAATAGGATTAGATCACCACAATTAGCGGGGAAAATGTCTCTGTGACATTTGTATGAATTATTTGGTTTACTTCATAATCCACAAAGTCACAATGCTTTTATTATATGGCAAAGCCAATGCATTAGACACCATGGGAAAGAAGTTATATCTGAAACATGAAGCTTTATTAATATCACTGCTTTCCATCAACACAGTTTAAAATCCATCCTAACTTTTTAACAGATCATAATGCTTAATCTTCCTCCATCCTTCCCCCAAGACAGTTACCTCAGTAGTGGATCTTATACATTATAAAATAGGTTTGGCAAATACAGGGTAACGATTAGCTTTCCAGATCAAGCTGCAGGTTCCCTTGTGTGTATGTTTTTCATTCTTGTCTGAGGACAGGCTTATAGATCATTGCACTGCAGGGGGAGAATTATTAATTCAGTGGTTCATAGACTTGCCAGTATCAGAATGACCCAAAACTGCATTTACATTGCCATTGTGGTGATAACATTGTGCAATAGAGTGGATGTGGAATACAATTTGTCAGTGGTTTTATGTGCTTTTAGGGCATACTAATGGCAAAATCTCTTGCTAAGTGCTTTCTTTTTGACATATAAAAGATTAATTTGGGTGGACTGGTACATAACAAGCTAAACTATAGCACTGCTGTATTCAGTTCTCAACTGCAGGGTAAGCATAAGGCTTTTACTCATATTTCTTACTGACAGAAAAATAAAATTAAAATCTGGTACATAGTCAAACATTTATTTTTAAATACCATGTGGCTTAGCAAGTCTCTATCAAGCATCTGAGCTCCCATAAGCAGTGCGGATTTATGTGTGTGTGTTTTCAGCCTAATTAAAAAATCTAATGCATCAGTTCAAGCTGTGCCTTTATTCTTCTGTTCATATACCAACTCTCATTAACCATTCTGTTACCCTGGGTTTTATGAAGGTATATTTCTTTTGCCATCCATGAAGTCTTAAAAATTCCTACTTCTGTTTTCAGGTGAAAAGACTCATTCTCAGTTTCTAATGCATCAATGTCTAATGTAAGTCTTTACTTACTGCATTTGAAATAAGAGAAACCAAGGAAACTTCATCCCCCGCCAACGTGGGAGAAGCTCTTTCGTTGGTGGGAGGTTTGTTATGTCCCTTCACTACCAGGCTGAGGTGGGCTTAGTCAGTGAAGAGCACTGCTCCTTCAGAAGCTCGAGCACCCTCAGTTCCACTCACAGCCTTCAATCCACTCACTTCTGCAAATAAACACGTCTCCCTTGTAAACATAAACAGCTAAACCCAGCAGTGTGGGGGAGCAGAAGGAAGGCAAGTCCCTACAGTGGCAGAGAGACTTCGGGTGGTGGGAGTCAAACATTCAAAGAATTTGCTGTTATAATTAAAAATTACTTACAAAAGAAAACTGCTCACTGGTTCACACGTCCTAGACCTGTCCAGTGGCAATGCAGTGGTACATTTTTGCTTAGTTTATAGTGTCGGAACATGTTTTCCTAAAGCTCTGTACCCTGTGGTTTCCTGGCAGCAAATTACTCTCTCTGCAGTCCACCAAGCAGCTAAAATGGTTCTTAACAGCCCACATCGATGGCACCTATTAAGACACTACTCATTTCTTTTCCCCCACAGTACTTCATCCGGTAAATGGCACAGCTATTGACTTCATGCAGACAGCAGTTTTAGGGAAATGGAGATGCTTGGAGATGGTTTCCTTGAGGGAATTTTTCCCCTGACCACAGGAGGTTAATCTCCGATTGCTGAAGTACAGTATCTTGATGGAAAAGCTCTGTGCTTCAGATGTCAAAATAAGCACCCTCAATGCAAGTAAATGACTAGATGACAAAGCCCGAGTGTGTATCACAGTGAGTTTCAGCTTCAATTTGTGTAAATGTTTGACTCCCGAGTTTAAGATTTAACCCTGCAGCTACACCCCCTGAAAACAGTTCTGTCAGCACCATTTCAGACTTCCTATCCAAGCTGGACAGAAATGGAAAGAGCCTGGTGAAAAGCAGGTGGTAGGAGAACGGAGGCACCTGGCAGCTGATGCAGACAGAAGAAAAAGTGAGGCTCAGTGAATGATTTTGGGAAAAAATTCTTTCCTGTGAGGGTGGTGAGACACTGGAACAGGTTACCCAGAGAAGCTGTGGATGCCCCATCCCTGGAAGTCTTCAAGGCCAGGTTGGATGGGGCACTGAGCAACCTGGTCTAGTGGTTTGTGTCTCTGTCCATGGCAGGGCGTTGGAACTGGATGATCTTTGGGGTCCATTCCAACCTGGACCATTCTATGATTCTATGAATTCTTAGAATTACAGGAGATCAAGGAGACCAAATGCGTAGCAAGAGGAGAGACGGTCAGAGGTTCAAGTTCCCTGTATGCTATTTCATGTTTAGGGCCAAAACTGCCTGGATCCAAGACACGGCGTTGAACAAAGCAGTGTTGCAATGCAATGATGTCCATTTTCTTGGCAATACCCAGTTCATTTCCAGTGTTCATGGAACTTGCAGGTGCTGTAACAAATTGATAAATACTGTGGGTGAGGGCCTGCAGTGGGAAAGTTCGGGTTGCTTGGCTCATTTATTGAAGATATATCTGTTGCCTGTAGCAGCTGCATCCTTACTAATTGCATTCAGATTTTAATTGTACCAAATCTCCCTAATTGTTAGTTGGGTGGGGTAACCATAAATGCAAAAGTGTGGAGGATCATATGGATATGCAGATTATATCTACATTTTCATACGGCCGTAAATTTTATGCTGAAAAATATAGGACACAGTGATTCAAAGAAGACTTCAAAACAAGAGTATTTTGCTTCTGAGCATTTACTGAATCTGAAGCAATAAAAAGCCATGACAAATTTTGATTACTCAGTAGGCATTGGTTTTGAATAAGAAGTCCTTTTGTTCTGATTTTGTCCTCTTGAACAAGAGTAACCATGCACAGAAACTCAGATTTGAAGCTGAAGATGGTACAATGCTCCTTTTTTTTTACATTTCTCCCCTGTAGAAAATTATAGCTGTCAAACTGATAGGCCAAGCTGCACTTCCGAATATAAACAGGATTTTATCTCAGAACATGTCAGTTCCCCTCTTGCCAGCTTCTTAATTTCCTGGGGTAGCAAATGTCTTGCTATACAGGGGTCTTCCTGGCTGGTTTTCAGTTAGCCTTCTCCAGCCACCCAACTGTCTGGAGAAAGGGCCCTTCAGTCGTTAGTGAGGAAAACTACTCCATAAATAAAACAGACAAGGTTTAGTTCTTCTGGAAAAAAAAATGTGGAGAAGGCAGCTGTTCATCGAAGTCAGACATGGAAACTACTTTGTATATTGAAAAAAGTCAAAGCACTATAGTTGTTTCACCCAACTAAAGGATGCAGCAAAATATCTGATTAGCAGTGATCCGCAGCGTCGCATGAAAATGGATTACAGGAAGGCAAAGAGAAGAAGCAGAATAGGATGGACTGAAACTACAGAGTACCGACTTGTTGTGTGAAGTGGGAATTAAGCCTTCCTTGTTATTTTAAATCTTGTTTCTTTCTGAAAGAGAATGGTGGAGATTTTAGACTCCCAATCCGTATCTGTTATTTGTTGTTGGGTTTCTATACAATTCTGAAACAGGAAATTGCTTCACAGAGGTACCGTTTTTATTTCAGAAGAAACAAAAAACTGTTTAGTTTCCTGTCACCTGCCATGCTACAAATATTTCTCCTTCCAGATACCCTCATATTCATCTCCCCTTTCTGCAGAACACAGAGGGAAACATATCCATGGCTTGGCTTCACAAGGGGAAAATCACACTATACATACCCAAGCTCATGTGACAGCCTTCAGTGGTGTCGTCACTCATGTGGTTTCCATTGTAATTCAGACTTATTCACACCTGAGGAAGGGCCACACACCTAGTGAAATGAAGAAATAAAGCTACATGCGAGGCCCACAGGGACACATTAGATTAACTTTTGCCATGAGTGTGAAAAATGATGCTGACGTTGCTTTTCTGAGGACCACGGAAAGAAACTCCGACCTGAAAACAGCAGTTCAGTGGGTGCATCAGGTAGTTGTTTATGACCGAGCTATATGTGTCAGATGGCAATAGGTAAAAGCACAGTTTTATTTCTCTGGTGACGCAAGGACAGCGTTTTCATAATATTGGAGCACCCACAGGTCAGCACAGCCCTCCATGGTTTGTTCTGCCTCTCACTAACCTCATTGCCTCTGCAGCCCAGTCCTGCGTAGGACACGGTCTTTTACTTCATTCTGTTTATCCAATGTGTACAACACAAAAAGTGAGGGGCCTTCTGAGCAAGAGGAATGGACTGAAAATGGGTTAACTTCCCTATCTGAGTTGTGATGTGGTTGTTTCATACAGAGTGGTCAAGGTCCCCTTTGCTGATAGCAGGAAGCTGACCTTGCTCCTTCAGGGAAACTGCTCACTGAGGAAAATGAGCAACTTTCTAGGGTAAGTTGACTACCTTTCCTGGAACTTTTGTAACATCTGAAACCAGGCACCCTGATCTTATATGGACACAGGTTTCTCTTCTGCCCCTTTCCCACAGCTCTGAGAACTTACCCTTCCCACCCGTGCCAGAGGCAGAGAGCTGCCATCCTACATCACCTGATACAGCAAGCCCTTGGAGTTTTTTAACCAAATAATAGCTGAAACTTTTGCATGGCATAAATTATAGGCTTTCCCTCTGTAATTCCCCATACATGAAAATAATCTTATCTCCAAGGTAAGAGAACCCTGTTGCAATTCAACGAATTTCACTTATGTTGAACTGTATCTTTCAGAAGCCATCACATCACAATTTAAGGACTGAGGATGAAGATTTCCTTTCAGGTGGTGGCTGCACTTGCTTGCCTTACTGAAGATTTGCTACTTCTCATTTGTATTTGGCTTCTGTCTGCTGGGTCTTTTTACAACCTGTGTTCACCTAAAGAGCTTTTAAAGTTCACTGGTTTGTGTACAGGTTCCTACAGGCACTGATCGAGGTCACCTGTTCTAAAGGACGATGTCTCCCAGCTGGGGAGGTGGCAGGTGAATGTGTAGGAGGACAGAGAGGCAGAGCTAGAAATGAGTTAGGACCAGCAAACTGAAAGCCCCCATTCTCCTCCAGCCTCCAAAGGCTCATTTGCCTCCCACTCACCGCCCTCAGAGAGCCAAAAGTCACAGACATGGATTTCCAGAGGTCAGAGATGTAATGAGCCTGCCTGTGGCTCTCCAATACCTTTCAGCCAGTGCAAGGTATTCTTATATTTATCAAGGAACCAGTGGGAGCAGGACATTCAAGTTTAGTGAATTTAAAGCAAGGGGAATGAAACAAAAACAGAACAGAAAACAAACAAAAAAAACCCCAGTACTCCCCCTACCAAATTCTCATGACTTGTTTCTTTGGATCTGTTTAGGAAAACTGCCATAGGTTATAGAATCATAGACTGGTTTGAGTTGGAAGGGACTGTGAAGATTATCTCCTTCCAACCCTTTGCCATGGGCAGGGACATCTCCCACTAGCACTAAACCAGGTTGCTCCAAGTTCCCATCCATATAGGATTGAAGATAGGCCTGAACCTTTGAAAACTTGGATCCAGATGTAAAGTACAATGTTCATTAAAATCAGTTTTGATTTGACTGGGGCTTCCTTATTTTAGTGCTGATCCATTTTACCTGTCTTCCGAGTGTGATAAATTGCAGCAAGATTTCCTTGCCACCAGCTTTGAACCTAATAGTTAAGACTGGTTGAGTGAGTGGATAATTTACTTGATGAATTTCCTACTGGTTTTGGAAGACTAATTTCTGAAAGTTGTTTTCACTTCCCATATAACTCTGCAAGAAAAGTGTTAGAGGAGTTCCTGACAAATTTCTTGAAAGTAAAAGCAATTACTGTTAGCAAACAGCCTTCAAAGAAACATATGCTCATCCATTTCAGTCCTGCCTGTGTTGTATATCTAAAATTATAATGTATTTTCACTGGAGAAGAACTTGCACTGTTAAATCAGCCAGTGGACTGTAACAGGATGGTGCCAGCCAAGGAAATGTGGGTTTTAAAAAAGTGGATACCTCTGGCTCTTGTGAAGATAATTGGTTTGATAGTTTGAGACAAGTCATGCAGCTCTTCTGGGGAGAAACATGTATTAAATGAAATGCCAGTTTGAATATTTAAGAATGAATTCTCCTTCCATGGAATCATCAATATTCATCTTGCATCAATGGTTTAAAACCTGCCTTAACTAAATGGGGATCTCAGAGAATTACTGCATGTTTCCTTCTGACTGCATGAAATGTAATGCATCCGTGAAGGGAAACTTCATCTCCACAGAATCAGGCCAGTGTTTCTTAGGAAGACACATGGTTTCCTCAGCAGAGGATTATTTTTGAGTGGAAGTGAAGAATAGAAGTGTAAATATCTAAAGTTTTCAGCAACAAAGAGAAGAACACCTGGGAACAGCTGTGTGGGAAAGAAGGAAAACAGTCTATTTTATTCCCAGCAATATGGTATCTCCCACAGCTCCTGGTATTTCATTTTTTCCAGTTCTAGAATGAAAACAAGTAGTGGGATTTCCAAGGCACTTGTTAGTGGTTTTTATCCTACAAATCCACCCCGTAGTGTGTGGAAAGGACAATTTCTCTGCTTCTCTCACAACTCTTCAGATTACTCCTCTCACAAATTGGTGTTGTTCTCCTTCTCGTCTGCCAACAATTATTTACGTACTTAGAAGCAGCACGACTGACTGAGCAGACAGTGCCATCCCTTCTGGGAACAAGTGCAGCAGATGTGCAACAAGTCCGACGTCCCAAAAATCCAGGTATGTAAATACATTGTCAAATGGGGCACCAGAGCCTATAAAGTATAGGTCTCACCTGTCTTTAGGATGAGACATATGCCCTGCTTTACTAAACCTGTGGGGCTGAGGGAGTGGGCAAGGCAAAAGCCTACCAAGGGCATGGCCAGGCATGTCTGAAGG
Organism: Dendrocincla tyrannina; assembly: GCA_035047865.1. NCBI lineage: Eukaryota > Metazoa > Chordata > Aves > Passeriformes > Dendrocolaptidae > Dendrocincla > Dendrocincla tyrannina. Next base: position 38,856 of record JAWWMP010014743.1, read on the forward strand.
CAGACACTGGCGTGCTTGGGAAACTCCTATGGCAAGAACTGGAGGCACATCAATGCCTAAAAAAGGACTTCTTCACCTAAATCTACACAGACATTCCAGTCTTGAGTCTTAATGAAAATCCTGTAGCAATGTCATGATAAAGAGTGGAACAAAATTCAGATTTTCTGGGATCCAGGTCAGGTAATTTGCCTGCATTGTTTACCTGTGTCATTTCCTGTCAGCCCACTTTAAGTTTGGTTTTGTTCATGCAGTGACAGGGATTCTTTGTTTCTTGCTCTCTTTTCAAGATTAAAGCCATTCATTTGTGACTGTGAATTCATTTAATGCAGAACTGATGTTCAAACTTCAGATTTAATGCAGGATTTTCTCATATCCAATTGTTTTCTTCACGTCTGGAAAGGAATATTGTTTCTTTTAAGAATGTGTAGTAATTAATACAAGCAGACTGGTCCCAATTGTTTCAAAAGCCAGTAAGAACATGACGATATCATGCTGGGTTAAGAAGCAGAAGAGCAATTCCTGAGAAAACAGGGTTTTTTTGATTCATTTAGGTGCTTATCTTTTTTTCACCTGCGCCTCCTCTCATTTCTTTGAGCAAAGCAGCTAATACCAAATATATTACAAGATTTTTCATCTTCTCAGGAGAAATACTGAGAGGACCAGGTAGTGGGACATTGGAAAAGGTTGCCCAGAGAAGCTGTGGGTGCCCCATCCCTGGGAGTGTTCAGGTCCTGGTTGGAGGGGCTCTGAGCAACTTGGTCTAGTGGAAGATGTCCCTGTCCATGGCAGGGGGGTTGGAACAAGAAAATCTTTAAGGCCCCTTCCAACCCAAGCCATTCTATGGTCTGGACAGAGGCAGTATTTGTTTTCACTTAGAAAAAGAGATATTTTCAACCATTTTTTCCCGTAATCAGTGGATTGCTTTCCTAGGTGGGATCTCCTAAAGACTCAGTTACAAATGTACCACCTCTCATGAGGCTTCCCTGGATAGCCAAACACTGCAAAATGTAGGAAACTAGGACACAGTTCTGGAGAGCAGGTTTTCCCCAGACTTTTCAAGCCAACGTATTTGCAGGAAGATAATTAAAAGTTTCTATGAACCATCGTGTGAGATGTCTCCTAAAGATAAAGCTCCTTTAGCCCTGGAGCACAAATAATATAATGTGACTGTGTGAGTGATCAGAACCCAGCAGTGTATCCTGAATATCTCATCTATAAATAAATTCATAATAGAAATACAATTTAATTTCATAGACATACAAACATATAACTCCTGTATGAAATTAAATACGTAGATATTGCTATGAAAGAAGGACTCAAGATTGCCTGGTGTAAGTATCCTTTACTGCTCACTTTTTTCTCACATGTAGTAAAATCTGAAGTAAATTAGGACCTGAAACATAAGCTGCTTTTATCATACCTTAAGCAGAAAACTATCTTTTTTTCATGTACGGTAAAAATCATGTCATTAACTACTCATTCTCACCCACAAAAAATCGAGGAAAATTCTTCAGGGATTTCAGGGTAGTCAAGAAGAAGATATAAGTAACATTTCTTGAGCTAAAGGATTATTTTATAATAATGTGGCTGAGACAAAGTCTCTTTTAGGAAGTGTTTTACTGCTGTCTGCAAAGAATTTATTTTCAGCGAAAGGAAATGAGTGCAGAGGCAGCAGCACTGCCAGGGCTACTGCTTAATGAGTTTAATACTCTTTGACCCCAGCGATGCCACTTCTTCCCTTGACAGCCTGCAGATTAAAACAAACGTACAAAAGGGCAATCGAACCAGTTAAGTCAGATTTTCTACAGATTTGTGTGCTACATTTTCTCTTCCTCCACTGCCACAACCATCTCAGCTAACCGTTCCTGTTTCAAACAGCTTTATCAAAGATCATAATCATTGAATGACTCGGGTTGGAAGGGACTTTAAAGATCGTCTAAGACAAGGACAATGGCGTGAGCATTGTTTGTGCACTTGCTCTGTTAAAACTGGCCACTTCAAATAAAATAGAAAGAATTTGTTAGCTGTAGATGCCCATTAGCTGTGAGCTGGAGCTCCATCTGTTTAATGAGATGGTGACCTGTTGTTGCTGGACCTCTTTGGGCCTTGCACCAAGTGTCTCTTTACAGAGCAGCCTGTTTGCAGGATTTGTAACTAGGAGTGCCCTTGTGACATGAGGCATCATTCAGACTTCACGACACAAGAAGTTTCGGCCACAATATTTGTCAAAGACATGGCTGGGGACTTCTTTTTGCACTTAGTGAGAGGTCCTTTCTCTGTCATCCTACAATAGTGTCCCATTTATAAGGAACTGCCTGTATGAGGTATGGCTGCATGAGGGTAAAATGTAAAGAGGCTTCACTGTGTTGGTCAAATGGTTCCTAGCCCAGTGGAAAGACCTTGCTGGAATTATCTGACACAACACAGTGTTTTTTAGCAGAGGTCATAGAATCATAGAATGGCCTGGGTTAGAAGGGACCTTAAAGATCAGCTAATTCCAACCCCTCTGCCATAGGCAGGGACACCTTTCACCAGACCAGGTCACTCAGACCCCTGTCCAACCTGGCCTTGAAGTCTTCCAGGGACGGGGCAGACACAGCCTCTCTGGGCAACCTCTTCCAGTGCCTTTACACCAAAGACTTTCTTCCTAATATCTCATCTAAACCTAGAGATGCCCCTATCTGGACTGTTTCCCAAGTTCCCACTCTGGTCAGCAAAGACAAATTGGCATTCCCAGGGCACGACATAACTCAGTCTGTTGTCGAGCTCTAAATTAGGCGAGCAGCATCTTTAAATGCCTGTGTTTTTGCAGGGACAAAGTCAGCTGGGAGCGACTACGCTGGGTTTCCTCTGTACAAACCTTGCAGGCTGCCTGCCACTTATCACAGAGGGAGCTTTAGTGTCCCCTCAGGTGGACACTAAAGTTGGGCAAGATGAACCTCGGCGCACCTGGCTCTTGGTTCCCCTGTTCCCAGAAGTATTTGCAAACTGTGTCATCTGCTTTTCATACATGTTTTGTTTTCCTCTCAGCTTGGCCTGGTCTCAGCTGAAAATGATATTTAGGTAACTGATCTATGCCAAAAAAGAGCATGCTTTTCTGGACATTGAAAACAAATTGCAAGAGAATGAAGGACAGAGTTAGACTTTGGGTTAGTGAAGACACAACTCTGTAAAACATTAGAAATATGACAAGCATTTATAAGCTGTTTCAGGCTACTTTTTTTTCATTCTCTTCTCTCCCCTTGATTATTTTGTTAGGGTTTTATTCTGTGCCTTTCCAGATCAATGCTACAACTAGTTAAAATACATTGAGCTTTCTATAAGCAGGAGTAGGGAAAAGAGAAGGCAGCAAGGACTGCAAAGGTCTCTCCTTGATGTTACGAAACGAACTTCCCAATTAACTTCCCAAATTCAACTTTGTCTGCGAAAAGACGTAACCCGTTGCCATTAACCACTGCTTTGAAGTGAATGACACACAATCTTAGTAATGGCTTTTTCTCCAGATTGCAGGGGAGTCTGCGCCGATATGCCCACGTCACCTCTGCTGTGCAAACAGAGGGAAGGCCACGGTCACCCAGCAATTGCTGAGTCAAGAACTGAACTCGGGAGCCTCGAACATTAGTCCAACATAAAATCCACAGCATGACGAAACACCGTCTGTAGGAAACTTGCTGTCGTTATGCTTAGGGCTCACATAGGAGAGAATCTGAATTAATTCTTTCAATGGTGAATGGTTTTCCTGCTAAAATCTTTGTCTCTGCAGGGGACAGATAGACGTGAAAGAGAAATTTCCTCAGCTTCCCTGACACTCCCCAGGTGCCTCAAAGCACAGGCAATGAGGTTCAACGTCAATGAATAAATCTGCTGTGTGGGCAACCAGGGAATATTTCTGAGGAGTAAAACAGGTATCTCAGAGAATCAATAAGCTTTAGCGTAGGGAGTAACCATGGCAAGGGCACGTGTTTGCAAAAGCCCAGCCTTCATGATTTCTGCCGGGGGCGGGGCTCAAGTGGGAGAAAACTGATTGTCATTCACACCTAATCCCATTAGCCGAGCTCCTGCTTTCCAAGAGGCACTTTCAGAGACAGGTACCTCGGGAAGCAGTGATGCCATGCATAGTGTTGGGTAATCAGTGGCATATTTTATTGATGTTTATGCCTTTGGGTGCCAGACGGAATAATTCAACCCACCTGATCCTCACTTGGCTCATTCGTTGATGGCATCAATCAATGACAATATTCCAACTCAAGTTAGTTGAGATGGAAGCTTTGCGCAAGACAGGGATGAAATTAGACATTCAGGTAGAAATAATACAAGATAATTTATGATTTAAATATATGTTATGTCACTAATCCACTAGAGAGCTGTCAGTCGTAGTTACTCTGGTGCATGGCTGGTCATCTCTTGGTGCCTGAACTGGTGGCAATGAAAAAGAGATTTACCCAGTTTCTGGAGAGATAGACCTGCACTGGATGGAAGGAGGCCACTGTTCAGTCATAAAGCTTTGGGGAATTGGATACACTCTTCTCATGTTTAGAGCAGAAGTGCTCAGCATGTTAGCAATATCAAGGACAGCAAGAAACTTTTGACAATATGAAATGTCTAGGAGAATTAGAATTCCGTTTAACCAAACAGTAGCGAAATGGTTATTACAGGAAGATTTTTAATATCAATGCCCCCCAAAATAAGGCAGTCTGTAGCTTATTTGAGTTGCCAGGATGCCTTTTCCTCTTTCAAACAGCAGATGGAGGAGAAACCAGGGTGTGTTAGTACTACTGCTCAAACAGGTGAATCAAAAGATGGAACATATAAACAAAGACTTTCAATTCCTATGTTCAAAACGTGTGGTGGAGGATGTCCTATGGGGCTGAAATGTGCTTTTTTAACTCCACAATTTGCTTTGAAAATTTTAACTCTGCCTCAAATTAAAATATTAAATTCTGCTCTACTGTGGGAAGAATGTAGTGTTTATGCCTCTGGGGGTCCTGAAGAAAAATTGCTTGAGTAGGCTTTACATTATTTTGCAGCAACTGATGCTGATGTGATTATATCGACATGACAGAAAGTCTAAGAAATATGACCCACCACAAGTATATTGACTTTGCAACAACTTCTCCCAGCTTTTTTACATGGTAGGTATTTTTTCAATATCTGACCTACAAAGTCCCCATGTGTCACTCCAAACCCTTCGAAGTTTTAGAGCACAGCTTTAGAGTCCACCCTAATAACTAATCGAAACCTGCTCTCAGTCTGAAGCCATTCCTCCCTGTCCTGTCACCTTGTAAATAGTCCCTCTCCATCAGTCTTGTAGGCTCCCTTCAGATACTTCAGGCTGCAAGTAGGTCACCCCAAAGCCTTCTCTTTCCCAGGCTTAACAAATCCAATTCTCTCAGGCTTTCCTCCTAGGAAAGGTACTTCATCCCTCTAATCATCTTGGTGGCCTCCTCTGGACTCACTCCAACTCTTCCCAACCTGTCATCTGATTTTCTGCAGCTGCCCGTTGAATTTCATGTTGCAATGCTGCTTCTCCTGTGCCTGTCTGCCTGCTCATTGCTGAGAAGGCAGCTTGCAGGCTTTGAGTTCCTGCACTTCTCTCCCTTCACATAATTCCTTTTGGATGGTCTCCTTTAGCTTACATATTTTTGCACATTATCCCACTTTCCATTCTCCACATCACATCTTTACTTTTTCCCCCCCTCCTTATTTTCTTGCCCTTTTGGGCAACTATCCTGATTACTAAAATAGCAATTTGTTTTGGAGCATATGCTGTCCTTGCTGCAGACTGTGTAACTGGGATATTTGTTTCTCATGATTAGCATCCTCACTGCTCTCTCACACAGGCCGTGCCTTTGTTTCTGCACAAGGTAAAATGAAGGTTGCAATGAGTCTGTTGAAGGTGTAGCTGCGAGATATGGGCAAGCTGCCAATATCTGCTGCTCAGAAATCAATATTTTTTGATTCCTTTTAGTTCACTTTGTAATCAGTCTGAGTAAGCAAAAAAGTGTTTCTCCTCCAGGCCCTTGGTCAACAAGATAAGGATCATTAAAATATTATCTCCATGCAGTGTTTCTGCAGAAAAAAATAAGGATGAAAGGTGACACTTTCCATACTTCCAAAGGCTGTATTAAAATTATATGCTGAAGATAATGTTCTGATGTATATGAATATAAATTTTCATTGTCTTCTGAGAAACCTCGATGGAACTTTCATCTGCTTTTGCCAATGACCTGATCACTATCAAACATTTCTTCATTCGAGCAAATCCTCCATGCAGAGCTTTTCTCCCTGTGACCATAGCCTTGCTCAGCAATTCAGCTGGTGTCACAGATTGAGGGCATCCCGAAAGGGGTCCCCAAATGCACTGTCAGCCCAGGGTGGCCGGTTCAGTCCATGCCCACAGCTCAGGAATGGGCTGTGCCATTGGTACCACAGATGGGCACAGCTGTGATGGACATCTGGCTGCTCTGAGGGCACCAGAAGGCACTGCCCTTCCCAAAAACTTTCCAAGGCAAGAGCTGAAGAGGGAAGTGTCCCTGTAGCCATCATGGTAGCTCCAGGATGTTCTGAGTGTTTTCAATTCCCTTTGCAAGGCCAAGCACAGCACACTGTCACTGCAGGTACTTCTCTCACAATGTGCCTCACTGAAAAAGCCATCCCAGTTCAGAGGGCAGGTATGTGCAGTGGCTCAAAAGCAAAAAAAGAGATATTAACCTTTTCTTGACAATCCATCTTCGAGATGACTGCTAAACATAGCAGCTTCCAACTGGGAGGTTGTTCTGCTCACATGCAAACAACTCAAATGTTCCCCAAAATGTTCTGTTTGGGCAGTGAACAGATAAAGGTGAGGAGAAGGACTTTCTTTTCTCTTCATTTGGAAATGACCTTTTTCACAGTAACAGATTACAGAATCAATCCTTTCTAAATTTTTTGCCAGAAAAATAAATGTTTGCATGTTCATAAAGTATGTATTGTTGTTGTTTTTGTTGGTTTGACAACAACAGGAAACAGTCCCCTTTGTAATTTTGACCTTACTTTTTTTAAAATGGAGAAAAATCTCACTGCACTTGAGCTAATGAGACTGATATGACTGTGGTCATACATACAGCTAAATTTCCTGTATTGTTCCTTTCATCTCTCACTATAATGTCACCATCACTCTCACTTACTAAATTTTACATAATGCACAGCTACCTGAAACAGCTGTATAAATAGATATATTAACTACTGCAGGGAAAATTCCTCCCTGCTGTAATTCCTTTGCTTGCAACAACTTAACTCCAGCAGTGATTTTGCATGAATAATAACACATCTGACATTTGTGCCCACAAGTGCTCCATCTACTTAGAGAGATGATGTCTCAATTAGGAATTTCTAGCAGGTCAGCCAAACAGGAGTACATGAAAACAGACAGAGTAAATTATCCACGTTGTTAGATCCAGCTGTTGGAGCTCTAGGTGGGGGACTTAGCTGCATGTATTTTGGTAATGTTAATGGGAATCACACATTTGTCTTCCATCATATCACTGGCATTGTATTCCCCTATGGCTAGAGCTGAGCACATCCTAGAATTTTCATTTTCATGGCATTTTGCAAGCCCACTGAGCATGTCGCCTGCTGCAAACATTCTTCTTGCCCACCTCTGAGCGCTCCCTCTTTTCCTTATACATCTCCCAAACCCCCTGCCAGCTTTATACCCTCTGCCATTTATATGCCACAGCTGCACACAGCTGCAATTGGAATCCTACAGTGTTACCCACTGCACACTTAATAAAGATAATAACCTCAAAAGGTACTGTGTAACTAGACAGAACAATAAGAGGCAAAGATGGATGGCAAACCCAGAGTTGTTGTGCCTTACTGTAATCTATCTAATTAGATTAGTTCTTCCTGAGAGGTATAGTTTCCCTGTTATTCTCCTCTCCCAGATACTTCTGGTTCGTGTCTGTTTTGAGGTTCTTCTCTCTGCACACATCCTTTTATTCAGGTGTTATTCTAATACATTTTTTCTTTACTTTCTATACTTCTCCCTAACACTTTCATTATCATCATCATGCTTTCTTCAGTCCTATCAGTCAAAATATCCTCCCCTCACTCCTAGTCTCTGTTAGGTCTCAGTCCTAAATAAAAAATAGGTAGGCAGATACACATAACACTTTTTAAATCCTTATTCAATGGGCTTAGGAAAACCTGGTGACTTTCCCCTGCTGGAACTCATCACTGGCACATTTTGGGGAACTGGAGCTTGGGTCAATTTTCTCCTGCCTGGGAGAAACATTTGCCCTTTCAGTAGGAATCTTCTTCTCATTTGCCTGAACACAAAATCTACACTGCTGGCAACTGGGGATAGAAAACCAAGAACAGCAAACAGGCTGTGAGTTGGGATTTAGGAATTATGTCTTTTTTTAATGAGTGATGGGGCAGACCCCAAACCTTTGGTTAGCCAAATCAATAATGAAGTTTAAAAAAAAAAGTAACAGACTAAGGATACTTACAATAACTGGCCACAAAAACTGGCCAATATACATTAGCTTTAATCTCTTATGTGAAGGTTGGCAAAGTGTCTGTCCAATAATAGTTTTAAAACACTGCTGTAAATGCATTCTGATTGCTGCAGTAGTTGTTCTCTATTTGCCGAGTTGGCTTTGCCTTCGGTGTATCAGAGAAGTGAGTGGGAACATTATGATGGGCAGAGGGAGAAGACTGAAGTAGAATCATAGGATCATTAAGGTTGGAAAAGACCTCCAGCATCAAGTCCAGCCTTTGACTGATGGTCCACCTTGTCAGCTAGACCACAGCACCAAGCGCCACATCCAGTCATTCCTTGATCACTTCCAGGGATGGTGACTCCACCACTTCCCTGAGCAGCCCATTCCAATGCTTAACAACCCGTTCAGTGAGGAAATTCTTCCTGATGTCCAACCTAAACCTTCCCTGGTACAGCTTTAGGCCATGTCGTGTTGCCAGTTGCCTGGGAGAGGAGGCCAATGCCCACCTGGCTACAACCTCCTTTCAGGTAGTTGTAGAGAGCAGTAAGGTTGTCCCTGACCCTCCTTTTCTCCAAGCTGAACAATCCCAGCTCCCTCAGCCTCTCCTCACGTGGCTTATTCTCTAAACCCTTCCCCAGCTCCAATACTCTGGACACTCTCCAGCACCTCAATGCCTTTCCTGAAGTGAGGGGCCCAGAGCTGGACACAACACTCAAGGTGCAGCCTCACCAGTGCTGAGATGGGACTAAGCTGCTGAAAGGGCTCTGGTATCTGTCCTTTCCACATCCTCAAGCTAAATTTTGTTTATGGACTGGGATAAAACCTTAATTAATGCACCTCCTGGCATCTTTAAGAGGTACTTAACCAGGGAATGGAGCATGTTGCACCAGAATGTCTCTATAGTTTTGGGTTGGTTTTATTCATTTTCTTGGAATACAATCCCTACTAAAATACCCATTTGTTAAAAGACTGCAACTTTCTTTTCTCAGTGGAAATCCTCTGCTGAACTTTGTTAAATAGGTTTCTGATGGTTGGAAGAGATTTGATCTAGAGATACTGAAAAAGCCAAAGAACAGGTGCTAAATTCTTAAGCAACAAATCTGACTAGAAAACAAATCAAAACTACCTCCAGAAGGACTGAATAGTTTAAGGGATTAATGGATTTGCACCTCTCAATCAGTGGCTCACACCCAGCACAGGTTAATAACAAGAAATTCCTACCCTGCAGTGAGTGTTTAAATAAGTGCAGTCCATTCTCTAGGGCTGTTGTTAGGAGACTTCACTTAGTGAAGACACCTGGGCACTGATGTCTTGAAGATTCCAGGCATTTTTAACATTTCTTCATGAAATCCACTGTGTAAATCGCACCTGAGACTCTTTCTGCTGTTACCTCTCTACCCTTTAGTTCATCTAGTTTAAGCAAGCTCAGCTACCCTGTGGCAGCATCCCGTGGCCTCTGAGCTGTGTGAAATAACACCAGTGGGATCACCCAGCCAGAGAGAGCATCACAGACACACACAGACTTCTCTGGGACCAGAGGCAAGCCCTAAAATAACAAAATGAACAGCACCAGCTGAGGAAAAAACACACACACCTTCCCACAAGGTCGTGCAGAGATTGATTAGATAATGGCCCAAACTCCAAACACCCTCATTCCTCATGAGCTTCGTGTTTATAAAGCACTGTGAGTGCCATTTGTGGTAAGCAGTGTGAGAACGTGCCTGTCACAGCTGGGGCTGGTGGTGAGCGATCAGGCAGAAGTGCTGAACGTGTTAATGGAGCTGCCTAGATAATTGAAGCCATTTTTTCTGCTAGAAAATGCCACCTCACACATCAAAACCCGAACAATCCAGGCACTTTCCAGTATAAACATCTTCAGAGTGTAAGAGAGTGGCTGATCTACTTAAAGATCTCAACCATTTTTTTATGGTGTTTGCTTTACTCAATGTTCATGTTAATATAAGCCTGACCCAACTGTTGGCAAGTAACTGGTTGGAATTTGCATTTTTTTTTCAGAGGTTATTGATTAAAACACTCTGGTAAGAATTATCTCTTTTTTTTTTTCACTAAATAGTTGATTTTCTCTGCAGCCCTTACCATTACCCAAAGCTCAGTGGTTAGATTCTTTCCTGAAAGAGCTATCAGAAAGATTTCTACTGGAAATAAAACACCCCCCCCACCACCAGTTAAAGCTTGGTAAGCCAGACCATGCAGTCCTTCCTCACTCTCGTGCATCTCAATAGTAATTCTACAGGAAAAAGGGTTGAAGAAAGGGGGGTGTAATGAAGATGTTTCCAAGCTGCCTCAGCTGCATGTCCTGGGCTGTTTTGCACTCCTTTTAATGTTTTTCAACATAGAATGTGTTACTATGTGGTGAGACTCCACCTTTAGCACTGCATCCAGCTCTGGGCCTCCAAACACAGTAAGGGCACTGACCTGTTGGAGCAAGCCCAGAGTCCAGAGGAGGCCACCAAGCTGATTAGAGGGATGGAGCACCTCTCCTGTGGGGAAAGGCTGAGAGAACTGGAATTGCTCAGCCTGGAAAAGAGAAAGCTTTGCAGTGAACTATTTGCAGCCTTCCAGCGCCTGAAGGGAGCCCACAGGAAACATGGACAGGGACTATTTCCAGGCACCTGGAGTGACAGGACAAATGGGAATGGTTTTAAACTGACAGACAGTAGGTTTAGATTAGATATTAGGAAGAAATTCTTTACTGTGAGGCTGCTGAGGCATTGGAGGTGCCCAGAGGAGCTGTGGATGCCCCATCCCTGGCAGTGTTCGAGGCCAGACTGGATGGGGCTCTGAGCAACCTGGGACAGTGGAGGGTGTCCCTGCCCACGGCAGGGGGGTTAGAATGAGATGATATTTAAGGTCTCTTCCAACACAAACCATTCTATGATTCTATGGTAATGTGGAAAGAGAATGAAGCTCATTTGGAATGAGCACTTAAGGACTGGACAGCCTGAGTCAGCTAATTATAGGGGATGGTCTCCAAATAAATGAAGAACAGATCTGTATTTACATTGGATCAAATGAATATGAAGGCCTTTCTTTTGATTTCAATAGGCTTTGGGAGATGCCTCTGCTTTGGAAATTTGCCTGGTACAGTTGATCCATTGGTTTTTCAGAAAGCTTTTATTGCCTTTCAAAGAAGCATGAAAACAAGTGAAGCCCCCTGAAAACAAACAAACAAACAATAATTAATAGCAAAAGAACTCTCCAGAGCAGGGAATCTGGATTTCTGAGTCTGATCATACTGTGGCATCATTTGGTCTATTGTGGCAGAAGCAGTAACTCAGATATTTGTATTTTTGTTTTTCAGTATTTAATTTTGGTGTTTTTCTTCTTTTTGAAAGACAGCCACTTACCCAACATGAACATTTTTCTCTTAGTCCCCTGTAAATGCCGGCTAGGGCAATTATCCTAATCTTGCACTGATGGGTGATGTTTCACTTGTAAGGAGACTAATCTAAGACAGCCAGACTCTGCATCTAAAAGCATTTATAGGTGTCAAATCTAATACAAGTCAAGTGATTGATCTTCTATGTAGCAGCTGCAGCATCCTCCAGAAAGTAATTTAATATGCGATCTGTGGCAAATCCATTGAAATAATGTTGCTTAGATGCTCATTTTACTTCCCTTTTTTCCTTTGGTTTGCTTAAACACAATGGGCCAAGAGAGGATAATAAGCTTGTAGAAGCAAATACCAGAGGAGGATTTGTCTCAACAGGTGTAACACTATTTCAAAGGAGTTGGAATAGATTGAACATTCAGAGAATCTCACCTATTTTGAGGATTTTGTGTTTCCCCCCAATCTCAAGCTGTAAATATTTTCCTGACAGTGTTTTGGCTCTTTGTCTCATGCATAACAGATCCTGCAAATGATTTCATTGTCAGTAGCTTGTGGATTCAGTGCTCCTGGAACTCCTGGAGAGATCACTAGTAAAAATATCTTGCTCTTTGTCTTGTCATACAGCTGCTCTCAGTTTTGGCTCACTAAAATACCAAATACAGCAAATCATCTGTCAGGTTGCAGGTGAATTTAAGACTCTGATCTGCCTCCTGTGTGTGCCAGAGTGTAGGTGATAAACTATAAATAAGCAGCCCAAACCGCAGGACTGAGGTTCTATGTGAGACTCAGGTCCTAAAAGTATCTTGTTCTTTTCAAGCCCAAAATCATGCTGCCTATGACCCTGTATCACAGGGGAACACCATTAATATTACCATATTTTGTCAGCACATGACAAAAAGATCACTTAAAGATCAATTCTAAGTGTTTTAAATCCTTCATTCTCTTGAAGTTTGCTTGCATATTAATGGCTTGTAGAGCAAAGCTAATAAGCCAAAAATGGGGTCTTTAAATTAGGGGATTCTCCAAAATAATCCCTCTGGTTTAAAAAAAAATGAAACTAAGCATTTGTTCAACATTTCTTATTCTCCAGAGCTTTTATAATGGTCCCCAAATTTAATGCACTCACAATTTTCTTATTTTCTGCACATTTGAGGCAGTGACGTCCAAAAATACTGAAGCTGTCTGGGTACCTCTGTGCAAAATGCTGTCATTGCATATGTGCAGGAAGGCTTTTTAAGGTGATTTCGTTAAGGCTGCTTTTCATATGATTTGAATAGTTCAAAGGGCTACGTTGTGTTACCAAATCTAAATTGCACTTGGGTAACACTGAGCGTGATAGGTAGAAACCAGATAAAAGAAGCCACAAGCTGCCTCTGTCGGTATTGTTTGAGAAGGTCATAAATGCTGTCAGGTCCAGATGCCTTCAGTTATGCAAAACTTGGAGTACCTTTTAAAGAATAAAAATGGTATCGGTGTACTTTTACTGGCAAAGGGTCCAGGAAAAGAATAGCTGGGAATTAGAAGGACTGCAGTTAACCAGAGAAGGGAGGAGAGAACAGGTATGGCTGAGGTTGATGTGGATCCCACCATACTACTGGTGGATCTGAAAGGGGGATCCTGCATGAGCTGGTGGGGAGGGTCTCAGGTGCAAGACAGTGACTGGAAGCATCTCTCCAAGGTAGGGGCATGGCTTAGTCGTTCTTTTCCCATTCTGCTGATCAGAAATCTGGCTAGAAAGCAGATGGACTGACCCTATTTCATTGCCCTCAGCACATGTGCTGGTATCTAGAGAAGCCCACCTGATGTGGAGGGAGATCTCCACTCACTCTGGACCTGCTCATGTATACATAGGCCAGGAGACTTAGCCCTGGGGTCTTGAATACCTCTCCAGCAACCTCCAGAGAAGTTATAATTGTCTTCTATGTCTTTGGGTCTTGCATCTCTCACTACCTCCCTCACATGAGAAAGAATGCAAGGTCTTTCGTCTTTCAGAGGTGTTGAGTGAAGGGAGAGAACAGTAGTCAGCAGAAGGAGGGATGTAGCAACTATCAAGTGCCTGGTTTTATATCCTCTAATAACCCACTGACTGTGATTTGCCTCTACAGCAGCAAGGAGTGTCAGTCAGCAAAGGTTAGCTCTTTTTCTAATGTCTTCACTACTCATACTAACAGCTCAATAGCCCATGCCAGCAAGGGAGTGGTGGAAGAAGTGCTGGAAGGGGGAAGAGAAGGAGCAGTGCGTGTTGAGGGGAAATTACTGTGGAACAAGGGAGAAGTGCCAGTTTTCCCCAGCTGGCTCCCAGGCTCCCTGCAGACGGGAATGAGAAGCACATTCCCAGCAGAGCTCAGGTCCCTTTGTGCAGACCCATCCTCCTCTTTCCCTGAGAGCAGACAAGGCCAGAGGGAAATGGCTCTGTGATGGCCCCCAACACATGACGGGTGGCTTGGGGCAGGAGGCTTTGCTGCTCCTTGTGCTGCTCCACGTGCCAGACAGAGACTGAGATGCAAAGCTCAAGTCTCCTGATGTTCTCTAAGTGAACTACCTGCATCAGGTAGTCGTAATGAATCTTGCCAGCCAGCTAAAAGGGCACCTTCAGGCCAGAGGGAGAACTTCACTTGCTCAGCTTCAGAAGGCAAACACATGTTTATGAATATTAAGCTGACTAGGTTTTTTAATCATATTATTGGGTATTCATACTTTTGTCTAAAGCCAGGATCACCACATTCCAGAGCTCAAAACTGAGAGATTAGGAACAAGCCCTAGTGTTTGCCACACCTTAATTTATATGTTTATAAAAGAAGGAATGTCTATTACACTCTTGGTTGCTGGTCAGCAAATATGCCTTAATGATAGAACTGGCCTCTGTTCACTAAGCCAATAAATAAATGCCATAAATCTAATTTAGTGGTTATTTAGAAAAAAAATCAAATCAATCAAAATGTTATCTACTCATTTAAAGCCAAACAGAGGCACAGTGCCCAGCACAGAAGGTACACCTCTAGACTTATGCCTCAAAAATTAATAAGCATTAATTCTGCATTAAGGTGCATGATACCAGCTGGCTGCACCATTTTTCTGCTGCACTTCTCTTCCACATTCCCTCAAAAGAGCAACCAAAGTGATTGAAAAACAGCTTGAAGATTGGAATCTGCCTTCATCAGATGAGTGATGCAATCACTGCCTGTTGTGCTGCCTGACAATGAGGGCAGACCTGTGATGCTCAGACTTTCACCGGCAGCAGGATAACTCACTTTACAAGCTTAAAGAAAAGAAATAGACCTAATAACTGCTGTAAGATGTTTGCACAAGTCATAAATATTCATTTGAAGAGCTCCCTGATTTTAAGAACAAAAGAAAATCCTGATTACATTTACATATATTCATTTCATATATTTATATATTCATTTCCACCTTCTAAAATCATGTCTTTCATATATGTGTGGGACTTCTGCATACACATTGAGAGAAGCCATGCACACAGTTATTTCATTTTACATTCAGCAATCAAGAATTGTTTCAAAGTGACATTCTTACAGCTGGCAACATTTAATATCTTTATCCTAAAAAAAAAAACAAAAAAAAAAACAAAAAAACACCTTTTT
>JAWWMP010015232.1:0-53840 GCA_035047865.1 Dendrocincla tyrannina
CATCCATCCATCCATCCATCCATCCATCCATCCATCCATCCATCCATCCATCCATCCATCCATCCATCCATCCTTTTCTTCTCCAACCACTCACCCTTTTCTTCTCCAGCCATCCATTCTGTCCTTTCAAACCTCCTCCTCTGCATCCACCCACCTCTCCTTCCATCCTACAGACTACTCCTTCATTTTCCCATCTTTTCCTACAGCCCCCTTGGGGGAATCTCACAGAGATGTGGGGTGAAGCACTGTTGGATCTGGGAGTCGTCCCCAAGCTCTGAGCCTTTTGGGACTTTACAGGTCTTTAAAAGAAGGGATGGGATAAAGAATAAATGGCAGAAAGATTAATGTTTTTAAACAGATGAAGGTGGGGTTTTATGGCACCTGTGTGCTTGGGGGATGCCTTGCCAGGTGATACTGGGGGGATAAAACTTCCTATGGATTTTTAACTCTTCAGGCTGACCCCTCCTGAATCCCTCCCTGCCGCTCTGGGAGGATCCTCACAGCAGGGACCTTGGCTTGAGTGAGTCATGTGCCTCCAGCTCCCCTGGCCTCCTGCTCCCAGCCTTGGGAATGGCCTTGGCCAGTGGCCCATGGTGGGGCTGGTGGGAGGGGCTGCATCAGCACCACTTAGCCTTGGGAAGTGGAGGAAGGGGGTGTAGGTGCAGCCAGAGGCTCTGCTGCTTCCTCTCCATGTGCCTGAGAGCTGTTTCATCCAGGCTTTGGTTCATTCCCAAGTTAAAGGACCCTCCAGCCAAGCTCAAGGTCTGCTCCCCTAACCCCCTCCCAGACCTTCCCTGGCTTTAGTCCCCATGGGAGTCAGGACTCGCCTTGGAGACACTGCTGTCCCCCCACTGGTGTCCCCCCTGCCCCTGCTCCTCCTGTCTCCCTGGCACTCACTAGCTCCTGGTGATCTCCAAAGATCTTCTGGGACCTGTGGAGCCAAGAGTGGAGGAGACACTGTGAAACACTGGAAAAGCCTTGGCCGAAGAACCCTCCATATGAGACAGGAGCCTGTTTGGGGTGCTGGGACGGATGAGAGTGCAGGAAGGGTGGGAGGCTGGAGGAGATGAAGAGTAAGATCAGCAGCATTGAGGCAGGACTAAAAGCTGCTGGGAAAAATATGTGGAGAATGCAGGAAGGAGGAAACCACCCCAAGGAGGATGAGAAGGGGGAGCCAAAACCACACTGGTCCCTGTACCTCTGCTCTTCATGTGGGAATGGCTCCTTTCCCGGCAGGATACTCGCCACAGCATCAGCCGCTGGGAGGGACACATCATCTCCTTGGAGCTGGCAGGAGACAACAGAGCAGAGGGTGAGGATGAGGAGCAGGTTCAGGAGGAACAATTTCCTTCATCCCCTTTCCCACAGTTGAGAGCAGCTCTCTGGGCTTTCACCTGGAGCAAAACACCTTTACTGTCGTTGCTTTGGGATCAGAATCCAGCTCTGCCCCAAAACCTCTGGCGCAACTGGCTGTGATGCTTCAAGCATCCTGCTTTGGGGCTTGGACACGTGGTGTGGCCAGAGGGCTGAAAGACCTTCTCCTGAGAATGGGGGCACTTAGAGATCCCTGATGTTGAATCATGAAACCATTTAAGGCCATCGAATCCATCCACTCAGCACTGCCAAGCCCATCACTAAACCACGTCCCCAAGTGCCACCACTACACTTAAAATGTGGAAACATCTCCATGATGCAGAGCTGCTGAGCCAGGCACCCTTGCTTGGGTGTAACAGGGATCTCTGGGTCCTCCACTCCCCCGGTGACACCAGGTGACAACCCCATTCCCACCCGCCGCTCCCGGCACTCACAGTGGAGGAGAAGGGTCTGTAGTAGAGCATCATTCCTACTCCTGCGGTGTCCCTGTCCACCCCTATCCCGTTCCCACAGCCAGCCCTGCCCACAGCGGGTCATCAGGCTCCTTCTGCCCCAAAAAAAACACCTCTGGGCAAACCTCCTCTTCCTGTGCCACCATCCAAGCTGCAGCGAGGGGACTCGTGGCGATGTTGGGGGGCTGTAGCATGAGGAAAGGCTGCTTTTCCCAGGCTCTTTTCACTGGCAAAAGGATTTAAGTGGCACGGAGCTCCTGACATGCTGGAACCTGTTGCTACAACACAACTCGCTTCTTAGCAACAACTCCCTGAAGCAGCTTGGAGGCTCAAATCACCCGCCTGCACCCAGATGGGAGAATTCCAGGGGCAGAAATGTGCCCTGCACATCCACATCTCTTCCCCTTTGACATCCCATCGCCACTTCCAAAGCCATCAGAGCTTGTGGAGACCCCAGCCCCTTGCTGCTTCCAGCTCTCCCTTCTCATTCACATCCTGGTTTTAGGGGACTTTTTGCCTTATTCCCTGCTCTTGGCAGTGCAGAGCCAAGGGGGTGACTCAGTGGTGGCCACCACTCGGTCCCAGCACACCTGGGTGGCTCCAGCGATGACAGCACCTCTTTTCCATGCACACAAATGCTCTGCCTTCCCAGCACGATTCTCTGATGTTTCAAACAATTAACTTCGAAGGACCCGTGCCTGGGAGATGCTGGGTGGCCTCATCTCCACCGTGGAGCTTGGCCTGGGAATAATTCACTGAGCAAACCCCACTTTCATCCTGAGACTGAATTTAAAGTGTTTTAAGGCTTATGAGTCTTCTCCCAACTTCTTCCTCGGCCCGTCCCTGTTTCAGGGTATCCACAGAGATTTCCATGTCTCCCACCTGCTGTAGCATCCCACATCCACCTCTGCTCCAGTGTTTGCTAGGGAACAAAGAGCCTGGTGTAAGTCAATGGAGCCCTTTGCTACCTCATCCCATGCCATCAATTTTTCATCAAGGAGATGGTTGGAAGAGTGCAATTATCTGCTCCATCAATAATGCACTTGCCTTGCCTGGACTGCCTTCCAGCACAGCTTTTTCAGGCTCAAACTACACCTGCAGAGCTTGGAAAAACACCCCCAGCCTGTATTCCCAGGCCAACACTGCTCAGAATCCCACCATCCCGGCAGGCAGCATCACCCCAGGGACAGGGTTCAAGGTATTTGAAGATGTTTTTCCCTACATCTCCTATCTCAAATCCATCTGGAGATCACTGCATCTCTCCTTTCCACAGGGGTCCGGGATGAAAGGATGATCCACGTCTGAAATGATGGAAGCTTTGAAACTCCTGGCACTCGCTATTTAGTTTTTAGTATTTTTTTTTTCCCCCTCATCATTTCCAAACCTCTGAAGCTTCTCCTGCCTTTGGAGCCTTTCATCGCCTGATGAGCCACCCCCCTGCTTCCTATATTTGCTTAGGCCAAGGGTATTTTTTATATTTGCTTAACAAATTGCTCAGAGATACTTTGATGTATTCGATTAGCTTCGACTGCTGGAATCAATTAATCTCTAGATGGAGCAGTCAGGAGCAAAGTGAGACAGGAGTCTAGAAATAAACCTCTGCAGGAGGCAGAAAGGTCCAAAAATGACAAAAACTGGGGTGTGCCAGAGCATTTTGCATCCACATGGCATGTCTGGACCCCATCCCTGTCTGAGGAGGGTACAACTTGTTACACATATGAGCATGGAGGCATTTGAGCCTCAGCCTCTGCTGCAGCACAGTCTGCCTCCAGCTCACCCAATAACAAATCCATGGACGAGTATTAAGCCTAATTCCTTAATTATTAGGAAGATAGGATAAGCTCGGATTTACATATCTGAGCAAAAAAAAGTTGCTGCAGTGGCTTAGGAAGATCAGAGGGGGAAAAAAAAATCCCATTTCCCTCTCTTTTCTGTAACAAAAGCTCATGAAACCATCAGGGGAGGGTGATGCCTTCCTTTGCTTTGCTGGATGCCCCTGTCAAACTCACATATTCCCTTGGGATGCAGGTGTGGATAGAGCAGGGTGTGATGCCAGGTCCCTGATGGTCCTGGGTACCCAAACCACCCTCAAGATATCTGTGTGGCTGGATCAGGGGGGAAAATGTTGTTTTCCCCCCTCTACTTCAAAAATCCCAGTGTTTTTATGGGGAAGTCCAATTCCCCGGGGGAAAAAGACATTTTTAGCCTGGCTGCCCCCCTCACACCTTGCAGGATGTGAAAGACAGCAAAGGAATGGGATTTTATATGATTAAACCAAGGCTGAACTCCTTTCCCAAGCACCCGGGGCTTGTGCTGGGAGGGGGGCAGTGTGGGTGTGGGTGTATTAGCCAAAGCATTACAATTCAATTTAGAAGTTAATTGGATTGCATTGAAAAGTGCTTAATCTGTGCCATGTCCCATTTAATAGAGACATCACATCTTCTACTCCTTCCCCAACCTCGAGAATGAGTTAGGGTGGGTGATTGCCATCACTCTCCGGCTCCAGGCCCAGCTGTTGGCTGTTGATATCGTGTTTTACAAGGATATAAAAGCCTCTGGATTACACTGGGTAGCTTGGGGAGGGGAGATGTTCCATGGAGAGGTGGCTGCTCCATGGGCTCCCACCCTCCCGCCTGCTTCTTCAAGATAAGGCTCAAGGAAACAGTTGTGCCACCAGCAGGGCCTGTGAATCCTCTGCGAGTCGCTGCTGGTTTATTTTCCTCAAAGGAAATGAAAAGAAAGGAATAAAAAAAAGGAAAACAAAAAGGGGAAAAAAAATATATGCAGCTAGGGAGAGGTGGGTTAACTTTTGAGAGCAAATGCTGGCTGAGCCAGCTCCTGGCTTCTGAGAAACAGTTTCCTCTCTCATCCTGCTGCTTTCAGGAGGGATGGGGACAGCGAGAGTGATGTCCCCAAGTGATGTCCTGCTCCTGATAGTGAGCAGTGGGAAAGATCCTACCAGGTTAGCTTTCTCCTTCCAGCATGGATCAGAGCATTCCCCGGTGCTGCCACTCACCTATGACCACAAATGGGGGCCACACCTAAAAAATTCCCCCCCCCGCCCCACCCCGAGATCAAAAAATGAGGGAAACAGATTCCAGCTATTACTCTGGGTTCCCACTGAGTCCTGGTGGGGATTTTTCCTCCTAGGGAAACATCTTTGTGTTTTAAGATAAGCCCTGTGGATTTGAAGAAGAGAAGAAATATCACCAAAAATCCCCAGTGCCAGTGGGAGATGGGACAGCACTTGGCAGCTCCAGAGAGTTATCCCAACATATATTCAAAAATCTATCCATGGGACCCAAGTTAGATGCTCTCCCCCATCCCCACACTTTTGAAGTGCCCTAGGACCAGGAAAGGCTGAGAAGTCCCTAAACAAGGATGGATGAGTCCCTCTGTGCCATGTACACCGAGGGTTGGAGCACGACACACAAGGGTACACACATTAAACCCCTAAAAGTGGTATTTTGGAGGCATTTTTCTCTTTTCCCCTGCTCTGGCTCAGTGCTGGTGTCCCCAGTTTCGACCCCACAGCCACCCAGACCCAAGCAGGAGAAGACCATGCAAAGCCCACCTGTTTTCCATCCTTGCCCAGAACCTGCATCACCAAAAATCCCCAACAAACTAAACCCCTCGTGCAACGTAGCTGAGGCACTTGGATAATTTTCAACCCACAGCCAGCCTCCCCCAACCCTTCTCCCTTGCTCCCTGCCCTTCCAGCACCCTCTGCTGCCCTCTAAAAACCATGTCCCTCTGTCCCCATCCTTGCCATCCCACCTTCTCCCCAAGAAAACAGCTTTTCCCCTTGCTTTCACTCTCCCCGAGCCCAGCGGGGATATTGGAGATGGATTTGGGGTGGCTGGCGGGTTTCTGCTGTAAATACCTTAACCCTGCCGCTGTTCCTGGAGGCCGCCCAGGGCTGCTGACCTCTGGCGTCACATTAGCTCATTTATGAGCCTGTTTTATTAATTGGTTTAATCCCGCTGGGGAATTTCCGCCCTCCCGTACCCACTGAGCCTCCTGCCCGCGGGTGCGGGGGCACCCATGGGTGCCGAATTCCCGGCAAACATCCTCGAGCATCCCCGAGGGCAGGGCAAAGCGAGGCATCCCCACCCCAACCGGCTGCATCCAGGCTCAAGAGGAGTGGAATGCGGGATGGGGGGGTGTCCCCTCCCCGGTGGGAAGGCGACACCGGCGGGGCTGTCGCTAGATGGGGCTGGAGCCCCGCACGGACCGGCGGCCGGCTGCGCCCTCAGCACCCTCAACCCTAACAGCTCCTTCTCCTCCTGCACCATCCTGTTCCCTTGCAGCATCCTCATCCTTCACATCCTCCTTTCCCCTTGCAGCCTCCTCATCCTTCACATCCTCCTTTCCCCTCACATCGTCCTTTCCCTCTACAGCACCCTCTCCCCGTGCACCATCCTCTTTCCTTGGAGCATCCTGGTCTGTCACAATCCCCTCTCCCCTCACAGCACCCTTTCCCTTTGTAGAACCCTTGTCCCTTGCAGGACCCACTCCCCAGGCACCGGTCTTTTCCCTTGCAGCATCTGCATCCCTCAAATCTCCCTCTCCCCTTGCAGCACCTTCATACAACCCTCTCGCAGCATCTTCAGCCCTTGCTGCACCCTTTCCTCATGCACCATCCTTTTTCCTTGCAGCATCCTCATCTTTGTATCCCCTTTCCCCCTTGCAACACTCTTGTCCCTTGCAACTTTTTCACCCTCTGAGGCACCCTCAGCCCTAAAAGCACCCTCTCCCCTCGCTGCACCCTCTACCCTCTCATCACCTTCACCCCTTCCTGCACTTTGTCCCCATGCCCCATCCTATTTCCTTGCAGTATCCTCATCCTTCACATCCTCATTTTTCCTCACAGCACCCTTGTCCCTTACAGCATTCCCTCCCTGTGCATCATCCTTTTCCCTTGCAGCATCCTCATCCTTTGAATCCTTGTTTCCCCTCACAGCACCCTCATCCTCCACATCTCCTTCTCCCCTCACTCTCCTTATCCTTTGCACCCCACTCTGCTTGCCAGCAGAACACTTTAGAGACACCAGCTCCAAGGAGCTGCTGGGCCCAGCAGCACCACATCATGCTGGGGGTCCCCTCCCTGCTCACCAAGGCAGTAGCTCCCACTCAGGGGGTGCAAAAGCCCCCTCTTCCTGAGTACAGCAGAGACCCCAATGCTGGTGGGAAGCAAGAAATGCCACCCCCCACCACGGCTGCCTCTTCTGTGTGATGTTTTCGGGGACCTTCTGCACATCGGGGCTCTTATCTTAACGTGATGGAGCTGATGGCACATGTGCAGCGCTGGGAACAAAACACCAGCAAGGAAAAAAAAATAGGACATTTACTTCTCCCAGCTCCACGAGAGACCTTGTGGCTTGTAAATCCCCCAGCGTCGACAGCTCGGGGAAATATGTGTGATGGAAGTGGGGAAAGAAAGGCTTAAAGGAGAAGCAAATGTTTGAGGAGGCTGGAGAAAACGCCCCCTTAATCGTTAAGTGCTGCTTGTAAATTATTCATCGGCTGATAAGAGAGGCACAAACCTATTCCAGGAGAGGGCAGAAGGGTAGGAAAACATGGTTAGTCTGAGCCCAGCGTAAAGCTCAACCTAAGGTCGGAGAGCTCGTCCAGCAGGAAAACTTGGTAAGCCCGGGGAAGGCGGGGATGTTAATGCCCCAGCACAAAGGATTTGCACCCCGTGGGAGGTGGAAAAGCAGAAGGGTTACCCCATTGCCCAGAATTTTCCACGTTGCTTTGTTTTCCCACTTTTTTAATGAAGGCATTAACGAGCAGATCTGGAGCAGGACCTCCAAAGCCGCAGGGTAGGGATGAGGATCAGGGTTTGATCAGCCCGAGCAGAGTGGGAAGAAGTGACAGGACTGTGATCAGGCGAGTGCTCCCCCCCCGACCCCCCCAAACCCCACTGCTGGGGGGGCTGTCATGTCCCGGCTCCCTCCTGCACGCACACTCCATTAGTAGGGTGTCAGCCCCGATTCCTGGGGCTGTCAGGAGATGGGTTTTTCCAAGCAAATCCCCTGCATCACAGTGCAAGCTGAGTGAAAATAATTCGTGCTTTAGGGGGAGGAAAAAAACAAAGGAAAGGAATCGGCAGCCAAAGGTTGGGGGGGTGGGGATGGGAGGAAATATTAATCCTACCAACAATGTGTTTTTAGCCAGAGAAAGAGAAAATACTCATGCCGGGTGCCCAGGGCTTGTGTAAAACTTATCTGGGCTCCAGTTGCCCCACCTGGACTTTAAAATTGGATGCTGGAAACATTCTTGAGACCAGTTCCCACCCATCCTCACAAGGATGCTCTTGTGAGGATGCAGCGAGCTGGATTTGAGGCTGCTTGGGGCATCGGTGCAAGCAAACAGCAATTCCAGGGATGAAAACACATGGCACAG
The DNA here is from genome assembly GCA_035047865.1 of Dendrocincla tyrannina. NCBI lineage: Eukaryota > Metazoa > Chordata > Aves > Passeriformes > Dendrocolaptidae > Dendrocincla > Dendrocincla tyrannina. Next base: position 8,235 of record JAWWMP010015232.1, read on the forward strand.
ACCAGGTAGTGATGCCAGGGTTGGATCCTGTGAAGGTCTGGAAGATGCTGGGGGTTCCCCAGAGCCCTGAAGTAATCGTATCAATCAAATTTGGAACTCACATCCTGATGGCATTTAAGCTGTGCTCTGGTACCTGCCTCCACACTCCCCATTATGGGTTTCTATTAGGTTGGGCATAAAGAAGCCGTGGAGAGGGAAGTCATAAAGCTCAGTGGATCAGAAGAATTAAAACAGCTGGAGGAAAAACAAATAGGTTTGCTTTAGTATCATTCTTTTCTTTACGGTGGTTGTTTTATTGCTAATTTTGTTCTTGCCTTGCTGCCTGAATTCCAGGTTGAAGGTGGGGCCTGGGAAGCCACTGATGTGGAAATAAGTGGGGTTTTGGAAAGAATCCCTTCCCTCCCAGCTATTTAATAAGCAGGACTGGGTTTTAACAACCTGTTATTTTTAAAGACAGATAGCTTAAGGTACAGGAAGATACTAGGACCACGAGGGCTGGGTTTAGATTCATCCAAGGGCTCCATTTGTCAACACAAAGGTCTGGAGGAGGAGGAGAACAGCTGGCTTTTACTTTTTCCTGGAGCCAAAAGGTATGAGCTGGAGGTGCCTGGGGTCTCCAACATAATGCAGTGTTAATAGGAGAGAATCTGCTAAATGAATTTGGGATTGAGCAATTAGATCGAAGCTGGTGCATTGAAGTGCTGCTCTCAGCAAGGTGACAGGATGATGTCCCCCCTCCAGTCTCTGTGCCACCTCAAAACAGCCAGGTACCAGGGATGCTCCACACAACACAAGAAATTATTGCTACAGCCAGGCTGTGGATAAAACAGGCCAATCCCAACAATAAATACATTGTAAGAGAGATTAAAAGTTGGCATTTGTGTGGGTTTTTCACCATGATGAGAACGGTGTGTGCCTTTGGGGAGACAGGATGCCATGGGCATGGTGCTGGCATAACATCACTGAATGCTCTTGTGGGTCCTTATGTGGCCATAAAGTGGATACACGGGGCTTGTCTGTGGTTCTTCACTACTCCCGAGGGTACTGAGGGTGACAGGGTCCAGGCTGGAGAGGGCATCGCTGCCTGAAGGGGTCAGGAACACCTCTGGCCCCTGGAGAGGGAGAGGCAATGGTCTGTGGGATGGACGGATGCAGTGACAGGGGCGAGGAGGGGGCACCCAGGCTGAGCTGCACCCGCTGCATGTCCACTCTCCACATCCCCAATATGCCACTGGAGTGATGGGGAGTACCCGTGGGTTGGCCGAAAGAAAGGCTCAAGGCGAGTTTTGGGCAGAGAGGGGATCCCTGAGGTGACAAGGTGAGAAGAAGGACAAAGAGAAGGATGAGGAAGCAGTCCTGCACCTGTGGTGGTGGAAATAGCAGGACCATGCCCATCCTCAACCTTCAGGTGGGTATCCAGGTCTTGCAGGTGCAATGGGATGTTACAAACCACTTTGCCATCGGGTGCAGCACCCACCTTGGTCCCTGCCAGATAAAGCCCCCGTGGTGCACCAGCAGCCCCTGCCAGAGCCCTGCCAGATGCTGCTGGCAGCAGTAATGTGATTTCCCTGCCTCTCCTTTCCCACTCCCAGCTCTGCGCATCCCGCTCTCCTCCCGCCAGCCTGGCTTTTATAGACTCTCCCCTAATCCGGTTAGAAGGGGAAGCCGGATCTAATGGAATAAACGATGGAGTCCACGCGCTCCTCGCTGCCACCTGAATGGCAAGGCCACAGACGGGGAGCTTCATCCAGCCCAGGGTGGCTCCCAGGGTGAGGAGGATCTGCCTTGGCCCTGGGATTCATGCACCGAGCTGTGCTATCCCTGCGCCCACCTGGCAAACCCTCACTCCCCACCTCCTGTCTCTGCCGGCTGAGCAATCAGACTCGATGCCCTCTCCAAATTGGCCACGGGCATGAGTAGTGGCAAAGTGGCCTTCTCTGGGTTTTATTCCGTGCCTGCACCCGGCCTCTCCTCATTAGTGTGGATAACAAGGGTGGGAGCATCTCTCCTCCGCGGCAGGAGGTGTCCGGGGGCGCCCCGTGCCCTTCCCCATCGCTGCCTCATTAACACCATCAGCAGCATCATCCGCTGAGCTGTCACGTTCCATTCTGATGCTCGGCGCTGACCTCAGCTGAGCTCCTTCAGCATCAAAGCCGAGCTGAAGTTGCCCCCCGCCCCACCACTCTTCCCCTTCCCGAGGGGGCAGCATCATGCAAAATGCAACAGTTTAAGGCTCTGGCTGCAATTACAGAGGCTGGTGAGCAGCTGCTGTCCCCGCACCGGACTGATGGCCACAGCCACCATGGCCTGTCGGAGCCCCAGTGCACGTGCTCTTAATTCAATTAGTGCTGCCCTGAACGCTCCCCTGGGATGGGCGGAGGAAACCAACCCATTCCCCCTAACAAAGACATTCCCTGCTTGGCTTGGCTCGTCCTGGTTGAGATTACGCCGCTTGTAATCCTCCACACAATAAGAGGAATGGGGGATATGTTTGATTGGCAGGTGTCAATCAACAGCTGCCAGCACTTGGGCTGTGCCAAAAGCCCTCAGGGGCTTTGCTGACTCACCAAAAAAAAAGATGCTCAGCAGGGAAGGCCTGAACATAATTTTTATTAGGAAAAAATTCTTCCCTGGGAGGGTGGGGAGGCCCCAGCACAGGTTGCCCCCCAAAAAAATGTGGCTGCCTCAGCCCTGAAAGTGGCCAAGGCCAGGTTGGATGGGGCTTGGAGCAACTTGGGATGGTGGATATTGTCCCAGTCCATGGTAGGGAGTAGAACTGGATGATCTTTAAGGTCTCTTCCAACCCTAACCATTCCATTATTTTATGATTCTCCCAAACCAAACCTTTCACCTGGGTGTGCATCCTGATTTGGGGATAAAAACTCAATGCTGGTGCTCGTGGAGTACAAACCAGGCTGAAATATTGGGAAACACATGGTGATTCCCCACTCCACAGCCAATTGTAAACCCATTTTTTTGGCCAGCCCAAAAGGCGTTTGACGGCCAGTCTGGCACGGTGACAATTTACACCCTGACGTTGTGTCAATTTACGGCAGGCACCAATCTGCTCCAGGTTTGGAATGGCAGCAAGCACATAAATTAAGGCTGTTAAAGCAGTGAAATAGCCAGCCTGTTGATTTTTTTTTTCCCTTGCTTGGAAAAAAAAACCCTGGCGCTAGTTTTTTCCCTTTTTTCCAGGGACTGTCACAGTGTGCCAGCACGTCCTCAGATCCCTGTCTCGGGTGACGTGACCAAGGGCACTCAGCAAAGTGGTGGCAGAGGCTTGAGGTGACCCTGAAGGTCCCAAGTGCCAAATTAACGGGCTGAGCAAGGTGGGGTTGTGCCAAAACAAAGCGTAAAACAAGCCTGGTTATTAAACAGGGGATATAAATAAATCCCTTCGTAATAAAGATGCCTCCAGTGTGTGTTTTCCAGCCCTTGGATGAAGCTCAAAATCCCCGAGGAATGCATCCTGCTGACCCTGCACATGGCTTTACCCCTGGCTACTGCATGGTCAAATGGGTATTTTTTGTGCAAGACACCAAATTTGCAATGAAAAGGAAAAATTTGGAGTGAAGGGAAAACAGGAGTCCTTCCATGAGGCCCCAGCCAGTACCAAGGTGGGGAAAGTTGGCTGCAGGCTTTTCCCCTGGAAAATAAAACTGGAAAACCTGTTTTCATCGAATGCCAGAGGTTAATTTGCTAAAACATCAGCGTTTTGCTGAAGTCTTTGATTTCTTTGTCTCCCTGAGATGATCAAAGCCTTTTTTTCTCCTGTGGGAGGGAGAGGTTGAGAGGATGAAGATGGGGCGAAACAGGTTGGGTAGGGACAAACCTGGGGGTCTCAGTGCCTTTACCAGGAGGCTGCAACTCAGCACTGCCCTTTTCCTGGGATAACACAACGGTGTGCTCATTCCTGGTGTTGGGCTTTTTGGTTTTTAATAAAGCAGGTACTCCAAAATCTTTCCCCGTGGCTTTTACAAGTGCAGCAGAGTTTTGAGACGGTATGACTTCAGTTTGTGGGTAGCCTCTTATCCCTGGAAACCCCTGTCACTGAGAGTATTTTCCCAGCATGATGGGTTGGTGTGAGCATCAGAAACCAAGTTCTGGGCATCCACACCCCTGGTAGGAGTTGATGAAATCCCTGCAGAGGCCACGGAGCAGCCAAAATTTGCACCCGACTCCAAGTGTGCCGGGTACCAGATGGCATCTTGGGTTTATTTAGCTGCTGTTTGTTATAAAGAGCCCAACCAATCTGGGTTATCCATTTTCAGCTCTCTGAGAGAAATGAAAAATAAGAAGGGAAAGGAGATGAGCTTGGTGAGTTTGTTTTCCTTTGCCATCAGCTGCACGGGGAGATGTGGGGTGAGAAATCATGGAGAAGGATGGACAGGGATGCTGGGGCTCCTCACACCCTAAGGACAAGCAGGGATGCTGGGATTGCTCAAATCCCAGGGATGAGCAGGGATGCAGGAGCTCCTCAAATCCAGGCATGGCCAGGGATTCTGGGGCTCCTCAGATCCAGGCATGGGCAGGGATGCTGTGGATCCTCAGGGACATTCCCAGTACAAAGGCCCAATGCATCGCCAGGTTCACCTATGTCCTGTATTGACTGTCTGTGCCTCTTTTCCCCAATTTGGTCCCTTCTTGCTGGCCTAAAACTGAGCTCAAGACTAATCCACGAGCTGAGGAGCTGGAAATTAAGCCTTTAAGCATCTCTTGAAATCTAGGGGTGCCCAAAGTGGGAGAGTCTCTGCCCTTGCAACTGCAGCAACACCTCCCTTACCTGCTGGTTTTGGGGTGCTGCAGGTCAGAGCCACCCAACTGAAACATCTCCTTAAGAAAATCTTGACCACGAGGCAAGAAACAAGGAGTAGAACCTGCCCTCACCCTGCTCAGTAGGAGCTCGCTCACTGATTTGCCTCGCTCCGGGTCTGTCTGCCTGGGTCGCTGCTGGATGAATTATCCAGAGCCCAAGGCTTGCTCTGGCTTTCCTGCTTTTTGTTTCCACTCGCAGCTCTTACATACATTAAGAAGGAAAGGCTCGAGCAGGGGAATGGGAGAGGCTGAGGAAGAGGAGAGGAAAAAAGAAATTGCGGCTCCCAGATCAAAACAATAATCAGCTAAATGAATTCTGCAGCGTTTTCCCGCATGACTGCGAGTGATAATTTAGTGCAGCAGCCAGCTGGAAGCAAAAGGATTAATTCTGCACTTAGTGACACCCATGTGAATAATTCATCACACGCAGCCCCTTTTTTTGCTGACCCCCCAGGGCAATCACTCCAAAGCCCCCCACCAGCCAGCCCGTGGCCGCTGCGGCTCCCCAGGGATGCAGCATCCAGACTGGACCCAAATTCGCTTTAAGGGGAGGATTTTTGGTTTGCAGATGGGAGCAGAGGCTGGTGGCTGCGGTAATTAGATCAATTGGGCTTGTGGCCACATCCAAACCTGCCCAAGGATTTGGAGCCAAGGGCTGGCAGGGTTTCCTCCTCGCCGGGAAAAGCAGCCGCGTTCCCTCCCTTGCTGTGACATCCCCGGGGAACGCAAATGCTGAAGGAAGACAGCTGAACATTTGTCACCACGGTTAACCAGCCTGGCCTTTCTCCAGTCTGAGATGGTGAGCGGCCTCTCCCAAACGCCATGCCTGTGCCCAATCTCCAGACAGGATTTCCAGGGAATACGAGCACGTGAAAAAATCCCTGGGAAAGCGATGGATGCACGACAGCAAGAACGATGCTGCTTCTTCCAGCTGCCTGATGACAGGATCCACAAGCCTTGGGATGACATGCACAAGGCACAAAACCCAGATCCAGCCCAACAGAGAGGTTTGGAGAGAGGGTGGCATCTCTGAAGAGTCATCTTCTCCCCATCCCCATTCCCATCCCTCCTCACCTGAGGGTTTTCCATCCCCAGCATCTCGCCTCAAATCAAAGGAGCTGCAGGCAGAGCCCCACAATAGGGATGGCTCCAGTTGTGGTTTGGAGGTTGGTGCCCTGGGGAGGCAAATTGGCTTTCCACTGAAGTTCTTGGTGGCTTTGGCATCATCTAGATGTGATCCAGAGTTGCAGAGGGCTGTGGTTTGGAGCAGACATCCTGTCTTCTCGTGGGATGCTGGAGAGTTCTGTGCTGGGCTGCTCACCCAGACACAGAGGTGGGATTTCCATCCTACCATCCCACCATCCCACCATCACCTGTAGGTACCATCACCTGCCCAGTGTTACCCCACAGTCCCTGCCTCACCTCCGCAGTGAGACCATCCACACTCATCCTGCCATGCTGGAAATCACGGCTGGTGAGGGGCAGCACCGAGTATCCCACAGGAATGAGGGTGCCTGGAGCATCCCAGATGATGGAAGGGATGAGAAGAGCAGGATGAGGGCACAGCGGCCAAATGTGGGAAGATGAAGAGCATCCCTGAGATGTACCAGCTTTGTATGGATAAAACTCAGTTGTCAAAGTGGTGTTTTTGGAGAAGGTGGTGGCAACGTCTTGGCCTTGGGAGAGGAGGGAGGCATTGCAGGATGGCTGCTCTTGGGAACCAGCTGGCTGGGATATCTTAGGAGACAACAGGAAATTTTATGGTTGTGGTGGAACACAGCACTCCTGCTTGGAAAGGGGTTGCTTTGCCGCCATTCAGGGTCTGTCTCTCACCTCCAAGCCCCTCCCCAAACATGAATTCCGGGTCACCTGACAGATATTGAACAGTGGGAAACGTATTTATCCCCAGAGCTGCCATCCATTCTTGGAAATGGCATCGCTCTGTCCCCACCAGCAGCTGCTCCTCTGCACCTTCAGATAGCCCTGCCAGCTTTCCAAAGGTCAACCTTAACACTGACTTCCCAAGGACAGGAATTTATTGACAGCAGCTCCTTTTAAATGCTGTTCCTCCATCCCTTCAGCCAGCATCGCCCAGCAGGAATGAGATGCTGATTGGCTTTTCTGCATCAGCACATTTCTGCTTTGTCAGGGTCTCCCTCCGCTCACGTTTTGGGATGCTAATGGGCATTATGCACCTCGGAGAGGCACAGAGGTGCATTATCCAGTCTTGGAGTTGTGGTAGCGTGGGGAATGTGGGGTGGGGATGCTTTGGAGCCTGAAAAATCCCCCACGGTGGGCTGCATTGGTCAGTGCTGTTAGTGCTGGCTCAGCACCAGGCTGGCTCTCTCATTCAGGAATTTGCCAGGGGCTCCTTAGGGACTTTTAGCTGGGATATAGCTTGCTCTGGCTTCTGGGAGCCCAGGTTGTGTCTGGAAGTCCTTAGGAAAATGCACACAGGTTAGAGCAACTCACAACAGCCAGATTCAGCTCAGCATCCTCCAGCCGCTCCTCTCTTTTCCCAGCCCATGGGGTTACTTTATCAGCTTCAGAAAGCCCTTTTTTTTTTGAAAATCTCTTCAAAATCACAAAAGGCTGCCTCCAATCACTTTTCCTGGCATCGACATGTACAAGCCACTGGAGATGGTGCCATTTCAGCCTCAGCAGGGAAGGCAAAAGTCAAACGTGGGAGCATATTGCTAATTTGACCCCAATTGTTGGAGGTTCTGAGCCCACATGGCTCCTCTCACCAGGAGAGGGATGGGACATGACACTCCCAATTTCCCCCCCCGATTTTGGAGGTGGGGCAGGGGCCAGGACGCTTGCTGGGGTCAGACTGTCTCCCACCAGCTCACCAGGACAGATGGATGCTGAGGCGTCAGAGCCGATTCACTGATTTGGGCAGACGTCTTGGCACAACAACTGCCTCTGCCAAGGGCCACCTGGAGAAACGCAACAAAAGGGATGGGGAGGAGGAGGAAGGAGAGGCCTTCGTCCTTTTTGGCTACCCCAGCTCATCTCTCAAGGGCTAGTTCAAAGGCAGCATAGTTGGCAAGAGCAGAGGTAGAAGAAGCCAAGACCACTGTCTCTCTCCTGCCTTCCCAAGGGATGGGGCCATCCCTGCTCCTCACAGATGCCTGTCTGGATGGTGCAGACCTCAGACAAGAGGGAAAAGCTTCAGATAAGCAGGTTAAGCTGGAGAATTCTCAAGGAAAGCAGCCCCAAAGGAAATTTATCTTGGAGCGGACCAACATCACAAAGGCTTGAGCTTGGTCCTGGGAGGACAGACACAGCATGGCTTTGTGTAGGAGGTCCCATGGATTTGCCATTGCCACCAATGTGTCCAAACTTTAGTGAAAAAGAGGATGTTGGCCCAGTGGGAGCACCCAAGGAAAGCAGAGCACCCAACACTCTTGGAGGTGGCTCTGTGCAGGTCTCAGCTAAGTCCTGGCAAGAGAGACCATGTCTCCAGGAGCTCTGGCCAGGCAGAGAAGGGTTAATGACCCAGGAACCCAAAAAAAGATCCTGCTGAAGGTGAACCCAAGCGCTGTTGGCTGGAGATGCTGATGGGAACAGACAGGCGAGAGGACATGCAGGGCTGGCAGAATTATCGAATCCGATTAGCCCGCCCAGAATTTCACTCAGGGAAAGCCATTAACCTCTGGAACTGGAGCAGCAAAGCTCCCTCCTCCTCCTGCCAGCCTTCCCCCAACATTTCCTCCCAGGCATTAAGAGTTCATCCTCCTGGGAGGGAAGCACATGCTACAGGTGGGGAAACTGAGGAAGGAGATGGGGGTCCTTGCAGCTCCCCAGGGAGAGCATCCTCAGGGATGTGCCAAGACAGACAGAGCCCTGTGGGCACGGAGAGGAGGAGGAGGAGGAGGAGGCAGCACCATGCACACAGGCCAGATGGTTGGGTTTAATCACTCATCCTCCTGTGCTGGGCTCCTACGGCTTGGTGCTGGCAGCAGTGCCAGGAATGTGGGGCTTGGACCCAGTGCATGGATCCCACAACTTCATGGGATGCTGTGTTTGTATTTATGCCTATAAATCCAAAATAAATACATCTTGGCGGCCCTTACAAGAGAGAAATACCCCTGGGGAACGGCAGCCTCGGGGTTGCAAAGACTGGAGAGGGAAGATATTCAATATCTTGGGTAGTGGACAGAAATTTCCTCCCTATATTTGATCTGGAGTTGACAGGGGTAACCCATGCCCTGAATCCATTGCCGTGGTGGGGTTGGGGGTGCAGACCCAAAGTGAAGGGTCCCAGTCCTCCCTCCATCTCTTATCTGCAGGAACAACCCAGGGACACCGAGGAGGGGGGAGAGATAAACCAATAATTATTGTACTGACTGAAACACACTGGTGATTTTTATGATAATTCAACGCCTCACGGGCGACTTGGCATTTGGTTGTCCTCCTCTCTGTCATATTTTATTTATGGGCTCCCTGAATGTGTTGATCCAGGGCGTTTCGTTCGGGGACGATCAAAATTCAGTGCAGGGGGGAGGAGGACGAAGCCAGAGAAATGCTCTCCGCCGGTGTTGGGGGCCAGCTGGATCCACCTTCTGGGTGCAGCTGGACATCGGCTGGCACTTTGCAGAGGTGAAAGGATGGAGCAGCTCTGGTTTTGAAGAGTGGCAGCTTCACTCTGGCTCCTGGCCTGGTTTCTCCATCCCACCTCCTCCCTGACCCAGCATCCCTCCAGTCCCCTCCCTCCCTCCTCGCCAATATTTTGGCAGCGCTCAGGAACAAAAGAGGGGCCCTCCTCCCACTCGCCAATGATGATGCTGTGTGTGGAAAGGGTATGTTTCCCTGGCAACAGCTATTTTGAAGATGTGCATCGTGGCACTTGAGGCCTGGGGAGGAGAAGGTCGCTGCCTTCGAGAGGCAGCACTCAAGCTGGAGGTGAGAGCAGAAGGAAAAATGAAGGGCAAAGGCACAAACGAGCCTGGGGGTTTCTGGATGTGAGGATCATGTCTGATGCTCAAAGCATTGCTTTGCCCCAAAAGTTTTCCCTGCATGGGGTGCTCAGCTCCCCTGCCAAAGGAGGGGTACTCAGAGGTACCCAGGCAGGATGGATGCTGCTACATCCCTGCATCCCTGGGGATAGGCTCGACCTCGTACCTGAGAGTGGCTGTGGCTGGCAGATCAGGGTCTGGGAATGTGATGGTGGTGGGGCTGATGCTGGGATGGGAGATGGGGTTCTTCTCCATATGGTGCCTGAGGAGTGATGGAAAGGTTACGGTCAGTACGTGTGGGGCCACATCCACCCCAGGGAGCTGAGCACCGTGGGACAGGGTGATGGCACCAGTGATGTTCAGGTTGTCCCCTCTATGTCACCAGCAGTCCCCATGGCTATCACTCACTTGTACTCCTCAGCGCTGCTCACAACTCTGCCCACAGCAATGAGGGTCCCGAGGGGGGGAAGGGGTGGGGTGGGGCATGGGGGTGACAGGCTGGGAAGTGGGGGGGGTCCACAGTGAGGGCACAGAGAATGTGGAGAGGGGGAAAAAGCTGTCGGAGCAGGAGACAAGGTACAGCAGCATCCCAGACCCTGCACATCTCCCTGCCACCTCCTGTCCCCAAGGCCACCTCTCATCTCCAAGGCCACATATCTCAGTCCATCGCAGTGAGGAATAAAACTCCTTTTGTGGGTCATGGTGACATGCAGAACCGTCCCCACAGAGTCCTGCATCCTTGCCTGTTTCTGGAGGAGAGAGAAGTGTGGCAGGAGGAAGGTCAAGGCCACCAAACACAGGCACAGCCAGCCCATTGCTGGCAATAAAGCATCAGCTGATAATTAAAGCTCCCTGGCCCTCAGAGACTTCCCAGCAAAGATCGATATAATAAATCCTTCTGTATTTAAATACTTCAGCTTTCCCAACCTGTGCAAGGAAGGGGAAGTTTGTTTCTGCCAGCTTGAGCACAGGGGATGTTGATTTTGGGGGAGTATGGAGTGAGTTTGGCAGGACTCAGCTGTACAAGGTGCTACTGGCCAAGTTCCCAGCCTGGAGAAATGCCCATGGAGGGGTTCAGGAAGCTGCTTCTCTGGGACTGGGTACCTGTCTGCATTAATTAATGCACAACCCACCCTGTTTAATGAATGCTCTGACACACGACCCTGCCCTGCATCTCCTTCCCAGCATCCTGAGGGTGAAAGCACTTCCCGGCTTGCAATCCCATCACTTTGCCACGACATTTTCCCACTGGAGAGAGCTTAAAAGAGTCCAGCACAATGCTTGCCTTGTTGTTACCTCGCAGGAAGCTCACAAACCCCTTTGAGCACCTTCCTCAGCTTGCCAAATGCAGTTTTCCCACTGGGATTACGGTGTTACACAAGGCTCCCTTTGCCTGCAATACCCAGATACAGTTGTTGAAAATCAAAATATAACCAGAAATAATAAGGAGCAGGATGGAGGGGTTTGTGCTGTACCCACCAGCACCAGCCTGCAGTGGTGGGGTTGGAAGGGCTGCAGGTGCTGGACTGGCAGCTGGAATGTCCCCAGTGCCTCCTTGGTGGCTTTGTCTTCCACGGTGAGAGTCAGCACTGGGAGGGAGAGGGTCAGCTGTCAGGATGGGCAGGGCTGGCTGCAGGTTTTGGGAAAGGAGAGGGGTTTGGGGAAGAAGAGAGGTTTGGAGGAAGGTCTGAGTGAAGAAGGGACGGTGACAACGGATTGATTAAATTTCAGCAGACCTTCCCCCTCACAAGGCCAGGGTGGGGTGGACAGGAGCAGGATTTACATCCAAACTGAGATAAGACACACACACACACACACATGAGTGTATCCCAAGAAGCCACGAAGAACATGTCCCAGGCATCTCCAAAAAAGCAAAGCTGGCACCAGTGCAGTTAAAATCGCCATCTAAGAAGTCAGGATTTCCTGCTGATCCATCTAATCCACCTCTTTGCCTTCATCCCACCCTGCTCAGCTTCCAGGGTTCCATCCTGCCCTGAGCCCTCCCTGCCCCAAGGTCCACAATGAAATCAGCCCTCTTAGTAGTTCCCAATCCCCATCTGGCCCCTGGCACGGCAGCATCACCGCATGGATTCTGGCACCCCCAGCTCTTCCCTCAAATTAAAGCAAAGCTGCAATTTATTTGACAAGCAGGAGTAGGAGCCTTTTATAGAAAAAAAAAAGAGGAGTTGATGGAAGGGAAAAACGCCCTCTCTTTATGCTGCCATCAATAGTTGAACCTCCCTTCCCCCAGCTTAATGACTGCACTGAGGCACCTGCCTTAACTCCTGCTTGGCCAGCCTGGGAATGGCACAGGTTGTGCACGTCCCCAAAATGAAGAGGAAGAGGGCAAGCACATGGCCCATGCTTTCCTGAACTGGGGCTTTTCAGAAAGTGCTTCATTTATATGGAAATGTTCCTTTTCTCCCAGCCCCTCGTGGAAGGAGCACCAGGGAAAATGTTCCGGGGTCGAGTGAGACACAAGTGGCTTTTCTGTGCTGTCACCACCCATGATAGATGGCAGCTGGATTTTTAGGAAATAAAAGGATGGAAACTGTATTGCTGAGCAAGAAAAGGTGTGAGCTGCACCTGGGAAGGATAGCTCCAGGATGAACATCTGGGGGCTGGACATGTCCAAACATCTGGGGGATGCTGGGAGGTGGAGGAAGAGGCCTGGACATCCCATCGGGTGGCCCTGATTTTCTCATGGTCCCATATGGGGCAAAAAGTACATCAAAAGCTCCTCAATTTTATTGAGGTCAGGGCCTAGCTGGATTAGACATGATGTTAAGATTTGTTCCCAACATGTGTTTTGTAAGGAGGTGATTTTACAGTCAAATCCTGGCCCCTCATTCCATGAGTTTTATCACAATTGCAGACTCAGCAGCCCTGCATGGGGAGTAACAGCATCAGGATGTGGTTTCAAGTGGCACAAGGTGTGGGATGGCAGTGGGAAAAGATTTGGGGTGCTCCCCACTCGTGCTGATTCCCGTGAGCTACTTTGGGGCACGCCTGGAGCATCATCACTTGTTCCACCCTGGGCATGTCCCTCCTGGTCCTACCCACAGCCACAAGCTCAGGATACATCTCGTCCCCTCTGCTCGGAGTCCTTTGGAGTATGGACTCCCTAATATCCCCAAACTAACCCTTTGAGGAGATAAATCCCATGTCCTGGTCCCCAGCATCCCTGTCCCGATGGTCCTCTGATGCTCTCACCTGCCCAGCCTGCAACCTCAGCATCCATTTCCACCATCACCTCCTCCTCCCAGGTGGGTGCGTGGGTGGGCCCTGAGGATGCACGAGATGCCTCCAGCTTCTGCTCAGCTCCTCCACTGGTCTTACTGGGAGGAAAAGGGAGGAAAACAGGTGGGTTGCTGGGTGAGGAAAGGGTATGTGGCAGCAGGGAGCTGGGAGAGGGATGAGCACGGGCCCTGCTCGGTGCAGCATCACCTCAGCAAAGTTCTGCCCCTGCTCCGGGGCAGCTGTGCTGGGGATTCAGTGCTGGTTTTACTCCTGGATCCTGCCGAGCCCCCAGTGATGGGGTTTGCAACCCTTTTTATCCAACAGGCTATTTCAGACCCTGGAGGCTAATTATGCACAGTATTGATGAAGGGACAGGGAGGAGGCTGCTGGGAAAAGAGAGAGAGGAGATTGAATGTTAACGACTCAGCATCTAGCCATGTTGAGCAATAATTATGGTTGTGTTTGCTGCCACAGACCGGACTAATCCTTCATCTGTACTGGTGTCACCATAAGGGCTGTTTTGGGGTTGTTCCTCCCACTTCTATCAATGAATCATCAATTACTCATTAGCTTGGCTAATTATAATAATCCCTCACACACTTCTAGTGGGGCTGGAAGATCTTTCAGGGGGTCTCCATTGCCCAGCAAGACACTTGGTCTTATCCTGGGAGTCCCAAAACCACAGCAGAATCCCACTGCCTGGTGATGTGGTGACCTCAAGTCCCTGCAGCCCCATCCATGGGGTGAAAGGGGTTGGTGACCTCCCATTGTGACACAGATGTCACAGACCTGTTCGTGGGTTGTTTTGGATATTAAGGTGATAAAATGTCCAGTGCTGGCTCCTCCAAGGAAAGCTCTTCCTGAGGCAGAGCCAACATGGCTCTTAGGGAGAGGTTGCCAGGGCACTGTGGTGACTGAGAAGAGATGGTGGCACTGGAGACTCCAGTTTTGGGAGAAAAGGGATTATGAGTTATAGAATCATTGAATGGTTTGGGTTGGAAGGGCCCTTAAAGATCATCTCATTCATAAAGGTCCTTCCAGCAGTAGGGTGAGCTCCAGGTGGGACCAAGCAGGTTCATCCCAGATGGGTGGGAGAATACTTAGAAGACCTCAGTTCCCTCTCCTTGCTGAAGAGACTGGTCTAATGGACCTCCTTCAGCCATACTGCATCCATACCCCTGTCCCCTTCTCTACTAGTGAAGGCCACCTGTGTCCACAGGAATGGAGCTGGCCAGCTTTGAAAAGTGGGAATTAGCATCAGGCTGGCGTCACTGTGGAGGGGCTGCAAAAAACTTGGCTCTCCAGTAATGAGCTCTGTGGGGGATTGCTCTCCCAGCAACGTGCTCAGAGTCCGAATGAAGCCAGGCCTCGGCTGGGGTGGTGGGAGGAGGAGCAGGAGGGTGAGAACCGACTGCTCTGGGCCCCCTTCATTATAGACTTGCCTAAGGATGGGAGAGCATTCAAGAAGAGCTATGAAGTGGGGAGGGGGAGGAACCCAACCCATAACCATACAACACACGGGGATGTGCCTCAAAAATCAAATTAATAGTCTGGGGGCAGTGGGAACAGAAGGGATGGTTTGATGTTTCCTCCTTCCCCCAGCCAGCTCCAGACCCACTGGGGGGGCAGGAGTGGGGCCTGCAGACATGGGATTGCACACCTCAGGGCAGGACATGCACTAAATGCTGCTCTTCCCAAGCTCTGCCCACTCTGGGGAAGGCACTTGGCTCTGCCATGAGTGTGGGGATGTACCAGCCACCCACTGCTGTGATAAAAGATGAAGATAAAAGATAAAGACGGCCACCCCTGGGGAGTTATTATCCATCAATGCCTCGGCTGCAGCGCTTTGGGATGGCAGCACGCAGCCACCCTGCTGCTGTGACACCAGGCTGCCCTGCAAAGGGCTTGGCAGGGCTGTGCCCAGCCTTCAGAATATTTATTTATCCAGTGTTAGAAGTTATTATCTCCACAGGGTGAGTTATTTCTTGGGACTGATATCCCAGTTATTACTTTGCTCCTGATCCTCTGACCCTGGGATGTTCCATCTTCATCCCACCAGGATGCTGTGGCGAGGAGGGACCGCTTGATCTCACCCCCCCCCCCCCATGCTCTGGGTTTATCTGCTGAGTCCCTGGTTTAATTCTGGCTGCAGTCAAAAGTCTTACTTGCAGGAACACCCATTCTGGGAGCATCCCATGACGCCACAACCCAGATCACTGCTTTCACAGGTGAACCTGTGGGCAGGGGGACGTGGGAACCCCCATCCCCCAGGCTGGGAGCAGCTGACACATTCAGCAGCAACCTTGAGTTGCTTCTCTAGGTGCTGAAGAGCAGAAAGGAAGGAGAGAGGAGGTCCTTTCAACTGGTATTCAAGGGAGAGGCGAAGCTGGCCAGAGCCAGGCGCTTTGTGCTGGTAATTGCAGACACGCCTGGCTCCGGCATGCCAAGGTCATCCCTGCATCCCACCAGTCTGTGAGCAATTTAGCTGTGAGCAAAAGGGAGTGAAAGGAAGATGCAGAACAAGCCCACCAGTGCCCCTGAAAGCAGGGGTGGAGGATTTGCTGGGTGTTCAGAGGATGAGGAGCAGAGACAAGGTGCTGCCAGATCCCTAGAGCATCCCTGGAGTATCTGAGGCAGTGTCAGCCAAAGGCCCTGTGTGGGATCTCATGCTCCTCAAGGGTTTTCAGGCTCACTCTGCTAAACATTTCCCTCCCTGAATCTCTGGAAGTGATGCACACAACTATGGAGTGCTGTGGGATGCTGTGTCTGTGCATGAGTGACTGAGCACAGCCACAGAGAGCAGCGGTGCTGCTCCCTCCCTTCCATCCCACATGGATCACGTCCTTTTGAGGGCTGATGCTCTGTGTGCCAGCACTTTATGCTCAGGATGGCTCTGTTGGTTACCACCTCGATGTTTTGGGGGGATCAGATGCCACCAGACCCCCCACAGTACATCCCCCTCCCACTTCTCCCTCCCATCCGTAAAGCCCCACCTTTTAACTGCAACATGCTACTCTCCTTCAAAAGCAAGTGCCCTGAAAAGCAATCAGTGATTCCTTTCTGCCTTGGCTCCCTCACTATGGTTACTAAAAGGCCCCTCATGTGTCCTGCATCCCTAATACCCACCACCCCTCCCCTCCATCACTCCCCCTGTTACCATGGCAATGCAGTGATGGAGCAGCATCAGAATGTAAAGAGATATGCAACAATCACATGCCACCCTCGTGCTATCATTTGGGATATTGATGTTTAAATCTCCGGAGATCATCTGGGTATAATTGGTTTATGGAAATAGAGACAACTCCTGACGCGGAGTTACTCAGGCTGTCGGGGTGGAGAGTGGGTCCTTGGCATAGGGGGATGGAAAAGAGGGGTGAGGGAGGGGTGGCAGGGGGGGTCCCAGCTCATATGTCAGCCAGCCCCAGCTGCCAAAACCCTGATGATGGAGAGCTGCATCCCCTCTGCCCAGGGATGCCTGGTGGGGCTGGCACCGGGCACTCTGTCACACTGACAGACCCTGCGACCCCCCTTCACTGCAGAGCTCAGGGTTTCTACATTGGAAAACACACAGCAAGCAACAGTTTGCTTTACATGAGGTGATATTCCCAGGCTTTCACAGTCCTGGCTGCTGAGCGTTCCCAGCAAATGAGCCCCAGCCCTGCATCCTTGTTCCCTTGACACTGATGGATCTACTCGGGTACCAGCCTTGCCCAGCATTGCCCTGGGGAGGTGTCATGGAAAAACCATGCTCTGCAGCCAGGCAATGCTCTGAAGGCACTGCTTTCTCCCCTCTGTTTCAGGGAAGCAAAGCCCCTCTGCCTCTGGGCTGGCAGTGCTGAGCAGGGCGGGCTCCCTCTTCACACAGACCAAAGCCTGACCGGCTAATTGAGTCCCTCGGCACATGCATAATGCACGAGGAGCCAAGTTCTCCTTACCCAACATCCTGTTTTATTTATTAAAATGCTCTTTTATTTATTGTGATATCCCCCCCAAACCTAGGCAGCATTACCCTGTGGATTCTTTGACATCATTTTATACTTTCAATATTAGGAACACTTTCTTCCCAACAAGTGCCTCGTGCCTGCCTTCCCCCAGCTCAGGGAGGAGTCCTGTTTGCTCTTCCTGGGCCTCATGGAAGTGATGCCAGAGAGGTTCCCCGCTCCCTGGGGCTCATGAAGAGAGTGACAGCTACCAAACCCTTTCTCTGTGTCCCCATGATTCCTGTTGCCTCCCTTTGCAGACCCTGGATACTCACACCACAAATATATGGCCGTGGCACCCAGCCCTCACTTGTAACCTACAGGTTGCTGGCACCATGGAGGGCTGTGGTGATGGTTTCCTTCCCCACACTGGCCATGAGTTCCTCACCAGCCACAGGTGTGTGCCTGGGACTCTCAGTCCTGGCAGGGGACTTGAATACCTGCTGGGAGCAAGTGGAGTATACATGAAGGTGGGGAGTGGCTGTCTGCAAAGCTGCAGCCATGGCCCTGTCACCCCACCTTGTCCCCATGGCCCAGCTCATCCCCATCTCAGTGCTGAGAGCCCAGATGGAGAAGATTTCATCCCAGTACATCCCCACATCCCAAACTGGTCTCAGATGAGGGAGAGCAAGCCAGAGAGGTGGTGTCCCCTCCCATCCCCATCACAGCTGTCTCTTCCCTGTCCCCAGTGTGTCTTCTGTGGCTTCACACCACGAATGTCACCGTGTCACAGCAGGGCCACAATGGTGCCAGGCTCTCTGGGAGGACACCCAACAGCACAAAGGGAACCTGCACAGGGTGAAATCATCCTTGCCCAGCATAGTGCTGTGGTGAGCAGCTACACCCTGCTCCACAGATCCCAGGCCAGGTCATCAAAATAGGAGTTATCCATCCAAGGCACCTCTATGTCCCCCATGTCCCTCTGACCTGACAATAAGCCGCTCTCCCTAGCCCCTCTCATCCCCCTGCTCCCCTTCTCATGAGCCCAGGCATCTCTGCAATTTATAGGGACTTCCAGGAACTGGGATCTCAGCCTAATGCAGGGGGCAAGGGGGAGAGTACAGCGGCTCCCCCCACCCCAGCTCATTAATTCCCACCAGCTGATGTGATAAGGAGCAGCAGAGCCACAAGCTGCTCCTCACGCATCCCATCCCTGCTCCCATCACACCCCGGCCAAGTGAGAGACAGTGCCATCCCCCACCTCCTGCATCCTGCTGTGCCACTGTCTCAGGCAGCATGTGGCATTAATCCACCTAATGTCTCATATTTCTGGGGATAAAAGGGGTTAAACCCCATCCTGCGCCGCTTCAGACCCTGAAATCCAAACCCTTCCTGCATCCTTCGGACCTCCTGGGGTTGAAGGAAAAACTCCAGCCCAGCAAGCAGCCTGCAGGCTCCTCGAAGCTGATGCCTGCAAATCCCCTCTGATGCATGGTTATGCCTCCAAACTCAGCAATGAGGGATTGCTTTGTCCTAAACCCACTCCCTTGTCTCTCCCGAGGCTGCCCCAGTGCAGCAGTGGGGGGCTTGGTGACCCACCAACATGTCCAAAGCTGAGGCTCACTTGTGGCATGGAAATCTGGGTGCTCTGATCCTCAGCAGTGGGCAAAAAATATTTAAATCAGCATTTTCCCTGGTTTTTTTTTTTGTTTTGTTTTGTTTGGGTTTGTTTTTTTCCTGTCAGCTCAGAAGTCAGTTGGAGCTTGGGGTTGGGACAGATTTGGTGTCAGTGACAGCCAGAAAGTGGCACCGAAGGAGCAGAAACACAAAGCGGGGGACCTGCAGAGTGGAGCAGGGAATGGATCCCAATCCATCCCCCAGAGAGGGCAAGGATGGCTGGGGGTTTTGCAGGAACATGATGCCAGATTTGCAGGAAGGAAGCAGGCACAGGCAATGCAGGCAGGGATACTCTCCCTGGAGACCCCTCTCTCCTGTCAAGAAAACATCTGTTCAGGCTCCTGTTCTGGAATTTCAGTGAGCATTTTCAGCCCAAGCATCAGAGAATCACAGTATGGTTTGGGTTGGAAATACTCACAAAAATTCCAATCTGGAGGAATTCCAGCTGGCAGAGCCAGGCAACAACCTTGCTTTAATTGCACAGACACCTCAGAGCTCGCTGATGGAGCCCTGCTCTGGGGGGGAGCCCTGGACCTAAGCTGTGATGCTGGATCAGTGTCCCACCCCCACCCGTGTTTACAGCTCCAGATCACTATTTTAGAACATTTTCTTATATTCTCTCCATTTTCTTTCACATTCCAGGTAAGAGAAGCAGGTTTCTAAGTGCATATCATCATACCCACCGCTGTATTTAAATCTCCCTTAACTAACCAGGTTTCACCATCAGCAACAGTGACAGCAGGATAATTAGTGAGGGCTTTACTAGAAAATTCACAAGTGGTTAAGCAAAATAAAGCTCAGCAGGAGAACAAACCCTTTTAAAAATAGCAGGTGTGAACAATGCCAGGCTTTGCAGGCAACCAGTGCCTCAAACCCTCAGCAAGCCTGTGATTAACTACCCAAAAAAACCCTCCAGTCTCTGCTCAAAGCCAGGAGGAGATTCAGTATTTCTTCCTGAAAGGAAGAAGCATTTCTACCCTACAGTTCCAGGTAGACCCCATTCTTGGTTTTGAAATCTCAGCGGGAGAAAACCTTCTCCATCCTTTCAAGCCACGTGTTCTCCCCCAGGAATTTGCAACCTGTAGCTTGCAGAGCTGGAGATAAAAAACATTTCAAGTGTGCCCAAGCGAATGGCACCGTGTTTGGAACATTTTGAGGACCTTTGGAGAATCACCTACTTCGGCAGAGCATCCTGAGCATCTCCTGCAACCCACTGCCTTTGATCCCACTCAGCACCTTAACCCCAGGCTGCCCCTAAATCCTCCTTAATGATGATTATTAATTATTCACACCGTGTTGTTGCAGGGAGGTTGATTAACGGCTCCTGAGCTGCCATCGTCATAATTTGTTTTCCTATCAACTCTTTATCATCTTGAACGAAGCATCGGGGCCCAGCAGCTCCTTTTCAGCAGCGCTCAGCCAAGATTAAATTGCTTCTGGCTGCGAGTTGACAAGACATAAATAGCCTCAAGAGCCCAGCATTTAGTTCAGGGAGGACAGGCTGGGCTGGGAGCCAGCAGGGACCTCCAGCCACGGCGCTGTGGGGACTCCTCCAGACCCTGCCCACACCTGGAGACCGTGGTTGTGTTTTCCCCCTGGAATAAGGTCAGTGATTTCAGGGTTCTCCTTGAATTTTGATTTCATGAGGCAGCACAAGCACGGAGTGAGAGCCTGGGGCTGAACACCTGCAGCGTTCACCTCCTCAACTCCAAACCCAACCCTCCCAGAGCTCCTTGGGATGTTGGAGGAAAAGACACCTGTCTTACCACAGAGGGAACCTTGTGATCCTTTGTAGTGGGCTCCCCAGCCCCAGCTAAAACCAGGAGCAATGCTGTCACAGAATCATCCTCAGCCCCAAGCTCCTCCTTGCTTCTGGCGATTTATGAGTAGCTGTTGGGAATGTGTCAGATTTATCCTCCTCCAGAGACTCCATAAAATAATAGTGGGCTCCATGAACGAAGATGGACTGGAGCTGGTGTGAGTTTTCCTATGTGATGTCTCCCCAGGCTCCTTTCAATCCTCCTTACAGCAGCTAAACACCAACAAGCTGCTTCGCCTCCCAGACGGGAAATAAAGTGCCACTTGCCTTTAAACAAGCAGCAGGATCAGGCCACAGATTCCACCTCCAGAACTGTGCCATGGTGGGGTTGAAGTTGAGGAAAGGCTGGAGCATGGCCAGGACACCCCAGGATTAGGCCTGGAGTGTGGTCGGGACAACGCAGAACATGGTCCAGGATGTCCCAGAGACGGTCCCGTACATCCCGACAACGGTCCAGGACATCCCGAAGCACAGGCAGCTTGAGGTGTTGGATTCCCAGGTGTCCCTTTTCAGCTGGAACTCAGGGCTCTGGCATGTCAAAGCACATCAAGAGCCCCTGGGACAGCACGGAGCATCTCCCAATAATGGGGCGATCAGGCAACTAACAGCTGATTTGCTCCACCATGGCACACTCGTCCAGAGTGGTTTTAGACTTCATCAGGCACCAAAACGGGGTGAAATATGGGTTTATAGCAGGGTCTTGGTGGCTAAGGGGTGAGTGGATTCTTCACCTAGACCAGCCTTCTTCCGACATCCTGAATTTATGGACCCCTGGGACTGGGAGATGTGTTGCATCTCAACTGCCCCATGTCCCCAGGCTCCCTGTGGGCCCCCATGGTGTTTGGGTACAGGGTGACACACCATATCCCTATGGATCTGCACCCCCTCCCAAGCATCATGGCTCCTCTTATGTCTACCCCACTCTTGGAAGCAACCGGAGCCTCGCTGCTAATCAGATTTGAGGCTGTGAAATCTCATTTGTGGCTCTATTAATGCAGAGCTGGCACGACACAGGCCCCGGCCTGTCTCCAATGAGAAAAACAAGGAAAGCAATCTAGCTGGGAAAAATGCATCTCCCGGAACGAGCTCAGGGGAGCTGGCCAAACGCAATTACAGTTAAAAGGAAGATTAAAACAGTATCAGCACTCCTCTTCCTCTGGCCCCTGCTCTCACCCCTGGGAGAGAAGCATCCAGCTGGGTATCCCCAGCACCGTGGTCCTTCCAGCAGGGCTGTGATTGCGGCAGGATGCTGCCCCTTCCAAGCAAAGGATTTTTGCATGATGAATGCCATGATCTCCCTGTGTCAGTGGAAGACGTGTGGGATTAGAATCAAATGGCCATGGAAAGGTTTGAGTTGGAAGGGACCTTATAGCCCACCTTGTTCCACCCTCTGCCATGGGCAGGGACACCTTCCACTAGACCGGGTTGCTCCAAGCCCTGTCCAACCTGGCCTTGAACATTTCCAGGGATGGGGCAGCCACAGCTTCTCTGGGCAACCTGTGCCAGGGCCTCCTTTTTCCTCAGAGAAGAATTCCTGTGGTTTGCTGGCACAGCATGGGAAAGGGGTATCCCTCTGGGTCCAGAGGTGGATGCTTTCTCCCTATTTGCTCAGACACTGCTGAGGTTTTGCTCCTGGGTGCCTTGGAGCTGCTTGGCATGGGATGGGAGGAGAACACAGCCCTCTGTGATGACACCTATAATTAGCATCTGCCAGAGAAGCCCTTATCCTTGAAAAATAACCTGTACAATGCCACGGAGATGGATGTGGAAGGCCATCCACCAGCCATCCACTTCCCAAATAAAGGAGGCAGTGCACACATGGTTTCCATTTCTAGGAGCCCACAAGTGCATCCTCCCCCCTGCAAAGGCTCCAGACTGACAAGCACAGCTTCGAACAAGACAAATATCCATCTGGCTGGAAAACTCCGGCTCCTCTGACAGCCCCAGCTCGGGTTTGAAGCAAACCCAGTTGTATTTCAAAGGGGTATTTCCCAACACCTTTGCAGCAGGTTCAAACCCCCCTCCAAGGAAAATCGCATTTTGCAACCTTTTAATTGATCCCCAGGAAAACAAAAGTGAGAGGAAGACAAGGAAACACTGTTTTATTCATCGTTTCATCCTGTCAGCCTCCTCCCTTCCCGCTGCTCCAGTAATCCCCATCCCTGCTCTGCTCCCATTTCTCAAGTCAGCCACAGGGAGATTTTTTCCCTTGGATTCAGGCTGAGCTTGATATATTCTGCTTATTATTATTATTTTTAAGCCACTTGTTTCCTCGAGGGGAGCCTGCGGGAGCTCGTTAGAGATCACAGGGCTGTTTCGGGGTGCCAGGAGGGCGGATGTTCTTCCCCCTCGGATGTCAACTCCAAGACAATTTCCCTGGGGAGCCCTGTAGCCGCCGGCTGGGAATCCCTTTGGGCTAAAAATTGCCAAATTCATTTTCCTTCCATTTATGTAGAAAACTCCCAATTCACCTGTCAAATAATGAAATGGGCCAGCAGCCCAGCAGCACCTCGGCTGCTCCATTAGGAGAGTTTTACTCTTTCTATATTTATTGGTGGCACCAGCACAATTCCCTCCCCCTCCCACCTCTTAAAAAGGAGCAATTTTCTCTTTTTAACCCCATTTGCTTCCCTCATCAAGGCAGTTATCTGACACTTAAAGGGACTTGATGACTGAAATTGCAGGAATTAAAGCCAACAGCCTTCGACTCCTTGAAGCAGCCAGAGTTTGTTCTTTGCAGATGAGCAAATCACAAAGCAGCTTGGAAAACCTCTTGAGGATCCATCTTCGTCATCTGAGAAGACTCTTTTTCTCCATTTTAGCTATGAAAATATGAATTGTCACTCTTTGCTGGCCCATTTCCACACCAGATCTCCACCTGGACAGGGAAAAGCATGCAGGGAATTTTGGATCAAGTCGGGCAGCTGCAGCTCCCCAATGTTGCGATCAGGAATATAATTTCCTTGAACTGCATCAGCAGCAACATGTGTTTTCATATCCTAAATCATCTTGAGATCAGAGCTGTGCAAGCAGCCCTCCACAGCCGTTTGCCTCGGGTCCCCCTTGCCTCCTGGCTCCCTCCAGCACAGAGCTAGATGATCAAGGAATGCTGAGAGGCGAAGCCTCCAATGAACCCATCAAGGCACACTCCTCCCTGGGCTGACAGCTCTTCAAAGCCCTACAAATTGCTTGCCGGAGCGGTATTATTCATCTCAACCATGTCTCGGGGTGAGCCCTGTCAGCGAAGTTTGTTTTTCAGCCTCATTGGACTTTTAGTGAGTGGAGGCAGCCCCAGCCCCTCACCCTGTTGTCAGGGCAGCAGGCTGGGGAGAAGGGCTGGAGCTGTTCCACCCGCGCTGTGACTGTCGGCGGGGTGAGGGATGGATCAGCAGAGCCATCCATCACCTGGGAACAGGGACCTCTGCCCAAACCCTGCTGCTCTGCTCATGGGAGACAGAAGATTTTATCCACCTCCACTGCTCCAAAAGACAGGGCATGTCGTGAGGGCATTGTGATCCCGGAGCCAGATCCTCACCCTGCATGCAGATGGACAGAAATGAAAGGCATCATCTCAAAACCAACCCCTTGGCACAGCCACAAAGGAAGCCCCAGCCTGAATTCCACACAAAAGGGGTCAAAATTATTCCAGCCGTTGCTCAGAACCCCCAGGGACCCTCTGCCTGAAATTCCTTTGGTGCTGGAGGAGTCCTTGCTTTACTTTCTATATCCTGCTTAAAAAATAAAGGTGATCATTACCCCTGGGGAACATTTTTTGTCTCATCCCTGTGACTTCGACTGCACAAAGTCACTTTACACCCACACAGGCTTTGCCAGGAAAGCTGCTTAGCTTTAGGATAAAGCACAATATGAGCAGAGCAAGGAGCCAGCTTGGTCCCATTTTTCAGACCCATTGAAGCTTCAAATGTCAGAGTAGCTCCATGGAGAATCCAAAGGGATAAAGCACAACATTAGTGGAGCCAGGAGCAGCTTTGGTCTCATTTTGCAGCCCTTTGGAAACTGGACAAGTCAGAGCAGTTCCATGGACCATCCAAAGGGATAAACCACAGAGTCTACAGAGTCAGGAGGGGGTTTGGTCCTATTCTTCAGCCTTGTGGAAGCTCCCCGAGTTCGAGCTGACTTTGCATGGTGTGGATGGGCTGTGCAATGGGGAGCCCCAGCTGGGTCTCACCCTGCTCCCTGATCCCGCTGCATCCTGGTAAACCAGGATCCAGAGGGGGAACACAAGCTGTGTGCCAACCCATCTGTTTGTTGCACAGAGGCTGCAGTTCCTTGTACCCTGACAGCAGCAGATTGCGGGGCTGGGCTGGGCGCTCGCTGCCAGCTGACACGGGAGACTGGAAACCAACTGTGTTCTGCGGGCTTGCGACCAAGTTCAGCTGCCAAGGGGATCTCCAAAAGCTGGCTCCTCCCCGCCCAACATCACTGGGGATATGAAATGGGAATGGTTCCGGCAGGGAGGGACTGACTGCCAAGGGGTTTAAACACCTGTAAAGGACTAGGACCTTTAAAGGTCCCTTCCAACCCAAACTCTCCTATGACTTCTGCTGACTTGAGGGCTGATTCCCCTTAAGTGAGCGCTGCTGGGAGGTCCCCAAGGATCCTGGTGAGCCCATTTCCCTCTTCTCCTTCCCTGCAAGGAGGAATCCCTGGGGCTGACAGCTCCAAGCCTCAATTTCAGCCATCCTGGCAACTGAGAGATTAACCATGGCACATTATCAGGCTGCTCGATGCTGTGCCCGGGTCCTGGGACCATTAGGGAGCTGTCTGGCTCTGCAACACGCAGCAGGCATTTGAACAGCCAGCAGAGCCTCCCGCTCCGTGCCTGGGAATACATTATCCACAGGTTGCAAGGAGATGAGGAAAAAGTCATTATCCCCGTGCCTTGGCCTTTTGGGGGGAGCTCAGCATCCATCCATCACCCCCAGCATCCTGCAGAGGAGATTCTCGGCACGGAGGCAGCATCAAGGAGCTGATTGTCCTCTTCGGGAAAAGAAAACCGATGGGTGTGATACCCGGCATGCTGATTTCTCACACCACCAGTCTGAGCTGCAGCCCTGAGATGAAACCCCTCACCACTTTGAAGTCGCCCCTCTCCAGCCCCAGCATTACTGACTCCTCTAAGGAGTGATCACTTAAGTCCTGCCAGAATTTAGGACAATATTTGGTCTCTCAAACCTCAGCTGAGGGTTCATCTTCACCATGAACTGCAGGATCAACATATGATGCTTTGAGGTGCTCAGGTTTGGATCCCCAAGAGCCAAACCAGCTCCAGACCTGCAAGCATTTCCCACCTTGCTCCAGGCTGGAGCATCCCAGGAGTGTTTTTGGAGGTTAAAAACCACATCTACCTGGTGCTTCCCCATCACCCAGGACAGCTCAGCCACCCTTCAACACATTTCCTATCAGTTCAGCCCTCCCAGGAGGGCAGGAGCCAACATCCCCCCGCCACCGCTCAGCTTTTAATTCTTAAATAAAACCCATCCTGGCAAATGCTTGCTGGGTGACATCAGCAGCAGGTGATTTATTGCACTCCCTCTGGGGGCCCAGCAACAAGATTGCATTTACTAATGCCTCGCCTTACGCTCCTGGCCCGGCTCCGAGTCCTGCTCCACATCCCAGCTGATTGCTATCGATTTCCACAGCTCCAAAGAGTTTCTGTCTAGACATTTGCTGAGCAAACTCAATCAGACCTCGCTAATAAGCGTTTCTGGCCAGTAAATTTTTGGCAGGACGGGGTGGGAATAGCACATCCATTTGAAAATGAAGTGCTGGGAAGGCCCAGGAGTTGCCCCAGGATGCCAGGGGTTTGTGGTGCTCAGCATCCTGCCTGCAGTGTGAGGAGCAGGGAGTTGCCCTGGACAGCAGCTCAGGAGGACTCTAGAATCCCAGAACTTCCTTGAAATACACATTCCAAGTGTCCCAGAGCCACCAGCTCTGTGATCCCACAAAAGGGAGGGAGCTGAGGCACGGAGGTGTCTTGTGGCAGCAGACCCAGTGCAGGGCACCCTGCAGGAGAGAGGGATGACAACCCAAATTTGACCCTAAATCCTCACCAATGGACTCACCAGGACCAAGGAACACGTGTCCAGCATAAAGGACATCCTCATGACTGCACCCTGGCCACAAGCCACCCCCTGCAGTGTCCCTTGTCACCTCTTCACTGCCAAAGCCCAGAGCTGGGGGACTGAGGGAGGGCTGCCAGCCCACCCCTGAGCCAGCAGCATTTCCCCATGACCCAAAGCCTACGGACGGCCTCGCTACCAACTCCAGTATCCCAGACTCTCCCACCAGGACTCCCTGGAAGGAGAAGAGAGCCCAGAGCATGCCTGGGGAAAGTCCATGAGATCAATCCCATCTTCATCACTGCAATCCAGCTTTTCAAGTGATGTTTTCACAGGTGTGGGAGACACCTCTGAGAGCAGGACAGACAGCACGTCAGGGGGGTGTTATTCTTCCAGTGAGACGCAGGAAATGGAGCCCCTGGGGTAAGGGATGTCTTTTTTTTATTTTGTTTGAACAGCTTTTAACACAACTAAGGGAAGAAAATGCAGCCTCTTGGACTGTTGTAGCCCTGCCTAATGATTTCTGCTGTTTAAGTCTAGATTTGAGCTGCAAGGTGAAATGTGTGGCAGCCCTAGATGGGCACACTCAGCATTTTAAGGCCTTTCAGGTGATGCCATCCACTGCCTGGGCGTGGCCAGCGGGCAGGGTGTGCTTTGGTACTAAAAATGCAAAGTGTGGTGTCTCATTCCCTCATTCCCACAACCAGCCGGTGGCTGTGATGACCTGGGAGCAGTGCTGGTACCCAGGCTGAGCCAGGGATGGGATGGAGGTTCCCATGAACCTTTGTACCCCTCCATCTCCTCTCCAGCACTGGAAGCAACTATAAATAACAGCATTTTATATTAATTTAAGATGCTGCCTTCTCCACTGGCTGTACTCACCTGCACTGGTGAGGAGACCAGACCTTGGGGTGTGCCCTGGTGAGGAGAAGTGGAAGCTGCTGCAACTCGGCACAGCAGGCACTGAGGAAGAGGAGGAGGAGGAGGAAGGATGCTCATCTGAGCCACCCAGGAGCTCCAGGGAGGAGCTGAGTGAAGGATCAGCCTGCAGCCTCTGGGGGTAAAAGAAAGGGTTTGAATACACAGCTTTGTGATCCAGATCCCTTTCCTATCCTTTCCAGTGTCCCCTGTAACATTTCCTCCAACATTCCAGGGAGACCCCTTTGTATCCCAGCTCCTTCCACTAAGTCAGAACCTCACCCTTCAGGGGCAGGACCTTTGCTAGAAGTTAAAGAAAATCAACTAGGCAAAGAAAAAATCCCTGACCAAAACAGCCATATCTTCCCCAACAACATTTATTTTAGGCTTACAGACACCCCCTAAGCACCCCTAGGGATTGCTCCTCCACAGCCCCAGAAAATAAAGAGCAAACCTTTAATTAATGAGTTAAATTATTAATGAATTTTGTAACAGCCCAGCCCTCTCTCCATCCTTTATAGGGAGCACTGCCCAGCTCCCACCTGCCTCTGATGGGGATTGGCTGCTCTCAGTGCTTAAAAGGGTGAGGTACAGGGGGACAGGGAGATGCTGAGGAGCCTCATCCTTCCTGGATGTCTTCCTGGACCACTCAGGAAGGTGAGGGGGATGCAGGTGAGCTGGAAGTTCAGGTCCCACAAGTGCTGTAGGGGTAAGATGTAGGTCTTGTGGATGGTGGAGGATGGTTGAACCATGCTGTGGTGGAAAGAACCAGATGAGTACCTCATAAAAGGTCTCTTCCTAGAGCTCTGAGCTTGGTTTGACTTTCCTTGCTTTGCTTGGGAAGCTGTGATCTCACCAAGACCCTGACAGAACCTTGAACTTGTCCCAGCTTGCTCCTTCTCTGGACAAAGAGGATCAGAGGGCCATTTAGGCTGGAGAAGACCCTTAAGCTCAAGTCCAAAGGTTAATCCAGTGGTGTTCACCACTAATCCACATTCCTGAGTGCCATGTCTATGTTTTTGAGCACTTCTGGGGATGGAAACTCCACCACTGCCCTGAGCAGTGCCAAGGAAGAAATTCCTGTGCCAAGGAAGAAATTCTGTGGGAAACTGAGACAGGGCCGTGCCATTTCCCAAAACCACCACCCAGTGCCATGGACATCTCTCCCTTTCTGCTTTTCCTTCAGCTGGAGCCCATGTGGGACCAGCCAGCCAGTCTAGGGCCACATCCTGTCCTAAGCAGACCTGTTTGCTCTTGTTTTGCTGGTTCATGGGATCTCTGGCCCCTGAACCTGGGCTCTCCTACCTTGGAGAAGTGGACATCGACCTCGGTGGGCAGCGACTCATAAGCAGTGCTCGTTCCTCCTGGCAGGGACCTTCAGCCAGGGCTGATCATGGCAGGGGTAGATGGTGAAGAAGGCTTCTCCCACCCACCTACCCCTTCTCAGCCTTCCACCCACCTAGGGAAGTGCAGGGCCTCGATGTGGAGCTGCACGTCATGGTTCTTGTCATTCTTGCAGAAACCTGCTGGGGAGTGAAGTCATCCTTAGGAACGCTGGTGGTCCCAGGAGCATCTCCTGGGCTCATCCCACAGCAGCCCTGCTTAGCTCTGCTCTGTAAGCACTAGGAAATGGGTTATGGAGCCTGGATATGTGTAAATCTTCAGCAGAGGTGTTGGCCCCACTCTCCAAGCTGGACCTGCCCCATCCATCCCATGAAAATCAGAGAGCTTTGACTTCAGCTCACAGATTTGGTGGAGGTGTGAGTGTGGTACAGGAGCTTGCAAGCCTGAGACAGGCTGTGCTTGCTCCAGATCTGTGCTCCTGGGTCACCTGTCCTGTCAGACAACCCCTGTGGTGTCCAGCCCTTTAATTCTGGCCAGGGTGAAGGGGAATTTCCTTTTGTGGAAGGAGAAGATCTGGTTGAGGTGTCTCTGCTCAATGGTGTCAGTGGTGTTGGTACTGCTCCAGATGATGTTCCCACTGTTAATGGGGAGCTGGATGCTGATGCCAGAGCCCTTCAACAGTGGGTTCTCCACCATGAGCTGCTGGGCGTAGCAGCCCCACCAGTTAAACTGGGCACTCACCACCTCAAACTAAAAATCCAGGGTTTTCTCCTCAACCTACAGTCAGGATGTGAGGCTCCCCTGCTTTGTCCACCATGGGGACAGAGTAGGATTTAGGGATGAAGTCTCCTTGGAAGAGGGAGTTTGCAGGTCTCTTTCCTCGAGTAAGCCTTTCTGGCAGCCTGGGGCAGGTTTCTGAGCCAAGCCAGCTCTGATTTCACTCTCCTCTCCAGCAGGAAAAACACCTGGAGGTGCCCCTGGGTGCATGTTGGCCTCACATCTCCATAGGCAGCTTTCAAAGGCAGCAAACAAGACAAAGAAATCCCTGTCTCTGAAAAATCGTCCTTCGGTACTGTGGGGAGATCCCGAGAGTTTTCCTGCCCCTGTGCAATGGCAGTACAGATGATTTCAAATGGGGTTTGTTTGCTGGCAGAGCAGGTAACTGGATGCAAAGTTGGTGGCTTCCCTTCAGCAAACAGCCTGGAAAATGCAGGGTGATGCTGAACAATGTGACACGCACACGTGTGTGCGAGCAGGGCGTGTATTGATGGCTCCTTGAGCCCTTTTCCCTGGGACATCCACCCAGGAGCGTGCTGGAGCCTCCAGGAGATGTGGGTGTTGAGGATGGTACAAGCTCTGACTGTTGCTCCCGTGTTTTGTCAGCTTTAATCCTGCTCCTCCTGCATCCACGAGTTGGTTTTGGATCTCCTCTGCCGGGATCAGGCAGCCAAGTTGGGATCTCAGTGTTGCAGGGACAACTGAGGGTGTCCCAAGAGTCAGGATAGTGCTGCAGAAGCGGAATTGGGGCTTCTGGGATGCCTGAAGGAGGGTCGGGAGCATTTTGGGGTGGCCTTCTGAGTCTGAACTGCCTACAAAGGGGTTTTGGTTCAGGGCCTTTGGCAGAATTACATGGGATGCTCTTTCCCCCACTGGAGTGTGTGTTTCTGACTGGTGCAACTGGAGCTGAACTCCTTTCCTGCTAAGCCTGCTGCCAGGCCAGCTGAGCATTCCAAGCTTAGTCCCACCATGGATATTTTGGGATTGCTATCAAGGGGGTTGGTGGTCTGGGGTGGGCAGGAGCTGGAAGCTCAGTCTGATCTTCACCAGGAGTGCCCTGTCTTTTCTCCTTCTCCCATTGCCACTGGGAATAGCACGTTCCCATAGTTTTTGGGATGTTTCCAGTGAAATGTGAGCTGGAGCTGGGCTAGCAGGTGGCCCTTCTCTAAGACAGCTCCTCACTCCATAGAAAAAACCACATTCCAAGCTCTTCACGCTGGTGCAAAGCTTGAAACAACAAGATTATCCTTGGGGGGAGTGAGTTGGGGGTATAAAGATTTTGTTGGTTGTTCTTTTCCCCCCCAGTATGGGAGCAGCCCAGGCATCCAGCCAAAATCTCTGCCTCCAAGCATCCCTTTGGCTACATCCACAGGCCATGGATGCAGTACAAAATAAACCCTGCTCTCCCACACCTCCCTGGAAGCATCAGTTGTATGTCCTGGACCTTCCTCACTTTTTATTTGGGGAATAAAGATATGGGTTGATGTCCCACCGGGAGGAACTATCCTGAACATGACCTTGACTGATTGATTTAACCTCTCACCATGGTGAGGACGCTGTGGATGTCAGGATGAGGATGCCCTGGAGACAGGATGAAGATGGGAGGCAAATGGGTCATAATTCAGGAGTCTGGGGCACTGAGGTGAAGTAGAAAAAAAGGGTGCTCTGAGTGGTGCAAAGCTTGAGCTGGTGAAATGAGGAGGTGGAGTCATTCCACTGCCAGTTAAGCCTGTTGGGAAGAATGCCAAAGTCTCCAGGGATATGCTGGTGGCTGGATTACTTCCTTGAGAGGGCTGAGAGCATAAATGCTTTTAGTGGTGCTGCAGGAATTGGTGGCTCTTTCCCCTCATGGCTGGAGACACAGTGCTCCCAAAGCAGAGCTGTGCTGGAGAAGGTGCTTTTTCCCAGCCAGGATCTCAGGGATGGCTTGAATTGAGCGTGCGATGCTGCTCTGAACTGTTCTGCCTGCACATTCCTAGCAATTTGAGCTGCTGGTCTCATCTGGAGGTGGCACCATGTGCAGCTGGGACTTGCCCCAGCCCCAGCCTTGTACTCCTGTGCCACTGAGTTGGGATCTGCTTCCCTGGGAATCAGCAGCAGGAGGAATCTGGAGATCAAACTGGTGCCTGTGGGAAGGATCATACCCTGGTCCTCAGCTCCCAGACGCTCCTGAAAGTTTCCTTTGCCTCAGATAAAACGCTGCCAGGTTCTAATGTGGGGAAGTGGAAGCTATTTCATCCTTAACTAGCCTGCTTAATTTCCTCCCTGCCCTTGTGCAAACACATTACAGAGCCATTGCTAATGACAGCATCATCAAAGACCAATTTTCCCTTAATTTAATCTAAGGCACAGATCATTCCTGCAGTTTTCCCCGCTGTACCAGATACACACGTGCAGCACGTCCGGAGGTGCCATTTCCTTTGGGTTAACATGGCAAACCCAGGACTGAGCCTCTCCTTTGCTCACCAAAAAGGTGAATAGCAGTTTCCACGGCTTTGGTGGGGGATGAGGCTGATTCACAGTATTGTGTGAGGTCTCTGTCTTGGCAGCCTGTGGATTTTGGTTCCGTGTAAGGAGAAGGTCTCCGATGGCTGGAGCTCTGCCTGTGTAATGAGCTCAAGGTCTGGGGCTGGAAAGCTGGGTGTTCTGGCCCGAGGTGAGTGAGTTCCTGCTGTCCTTGGCTCTGTTTCTCCATGTGAAATCCCTTTTCCTGGGGGAAAGAACCCCATCAGCACAGTCAGCTTCTACCTGGATCTCAATGCTCCAGTGCCTTACCCAGTGTTGCAAGATAAAACAGGCTGAGGATATCAATGCACTCAGATAAAGGACATTTCTCTGGTGGCTAAAAAAGGGATTCCCCCATCACTGGAATTGTTCAAGGCCGGGTTGGATGGGGCTTGATCAATCTGGTCTAGTGGAAGGTGTCCCTGCCCGTGGCAGGGGACGGAACAAGATGGGCTTTGAGGTCCCTTCCAACCCAAACCATTCTGTGATTTCATGATTTGGGAGAGACTTTATCATGTAAAGCAGAGGCTAAGGATGCCTGGAGTGAGGGACTGGTGGTGTTGGAGGAGTTCTGCACCCTCTAGTTGCTGCACAGGACTGGGAGAGGTGTAAGGAGCAGGAAAACCATCCCATCTCCTTGCTTATCCAGCACAAGCAGCAGCATCTTGGGATACCACTGATCTCCTGCAAACCACAGATTCTAGGCTTGTGAGTGGTTTCCCAACAGCCATTTTGGAGTTGAAAATGCAAAACTCCTGGAATACCAACTCTTTGCAGGGTATTAGAGTGTCTCGAGGTGTTTTGGTAGCTACAAAGCCCTTCCAGGGCTGGTGTGCATCCAATGGTCACTTAGTGAAATCAGGATGGATATTGGTGGGATTTTTTTGTCTAGGAGGGGGGAAAAAACTCTGAATTTCAGCCCTTTCTCTTCCTACTAGCAATTTTCACAGTCTCTCAGCTTTCCCAGGAATCAGCTTTGGGATCCAACAGCAGAGTTTCTTATTTAAAAACAATCCCAGGGAAAGGGAAAACGCCCTCAAACCCTCAGGTCATTTTGTTTAGCGTTGCCACAAGGTTTTGGCTAAAAATTAAGCTAGATCTTCAACTTTAATTAATTTTCCTTTGCTTTCACATGTGGGCTTTGTGTCTGTGTCCAGATTATGTAATTTTTCCCAAGGTGGTGTCTCCTGAACTGTGTGTAGCTGGTGGGAAGGGTGTGTTGTCCAAGGAGCAGGTGAATAAGAGCAGTGGCAAAGCTTTCTGTTGCTCTCACTGATCCTTGGGGCAAAGCATCCCCCCGTTCTCACCCCAAAAGATTTTGCCTCCCTTTCCCACTGCTGTGGGACTGTCACTCTGTACCCATGGCACTTTCTGTGTGAGCCCTGCGTAGGATCCAGCCATCTCCAAGGGGGTGGTGTCCCCAAACCAGGGATGCTCGTCCCTAGGGATGTTTGTCCCAAAGTTTGCATCCACCGAAACTTTCTTTCCCAGTTCCCATCTGCATTGAGTGAGGGAAAAAATGAATAAAGCTTCAAGATTTGGGCAAAGGACTGAACACAGATGATTTACACCACTGAGGAACTGTTCCTTTGTTTCATCCCGGCGTGAAAGAGAAGCGTTTGCAACCCGAGGCAGGGATGCAGCAACATCCCTGTCCCTGGGTTTCCCTCTAAATCTCAGCGTGGAGGGAGCAGCTAAACCCCAGCCGAGCCGGCAGAGCACTGGGGGGAAGAAGGAGGGCTGGCTCAAGCTGCCTCCTCTCCCGAAAAGCTCTGCCTTAATCAAAGGGAGAGCGAAGCACGGGGGTTGGTTGTTTTTAATTTTCTAAACCCCAGGGTGGCCCCCAGCCAAGGCCTCCTGGCGATGGAGGGGGATAAAGTTCCCTGAGCCACCGCGAGCCTCCAGTGCTCACCGCCGGTGCTCTGAACTTTGCCTTTAGGTCTGCATGGCTGCATCCATGCCAGACCCCCGCCAGCCAAGGCTTTAGGCTCCACTTAGCAAGGCCAGGCTCCCCGGAGACCCCCGCTCAGCTGAGGCCCTGCGTGCCTTTCGAGGAGGTGGCTGGCTGGAAGAAGGTAACTTGCTTTTGGTATCTTTTCCTCTTGCTTTTGGTATCTTTTCCTCTTGCTTTTGGTATCTTTTCCTCTTTTCCCAGCCCCTTTTTTGTCGTTTCTTCTTCAGACCTGGCGTGGCAGGGGAAGCCAGGCTTAAACGACGGAGTTGGTTGTAAATGCGATTCCTCTTTGCTTATGGAGTGGGAAAATCCTGCTCTGGTGGGCTCAGAAACCCCACAAAATCCCAGCTCTGCCTTTCAGCAGGGGGTTCACCTCCGGCTTTGCTTTTGCTGGGGGATGCTTCTCCGCCCAGCATCACAGGAGCAGAGGTTATGGGGTGCTCTGTCCTGGATCCCCCCCAGTGCTGCTTCCCACAGCGATGGATGACTTTGTCAGCAGGTTTTTGCTGTGATCCTGCAAACTTTTCCCCTTCACTGGCTTCTGGTGGTGGGGGGTGGCGGGGGGGGATTGGGGGGTGGTGGTTGTGAGCAGCAGGTGCTGCTGCCTTTGCTTTGAAACGAAGGAGTGGGGTCAGGAGCCTAAAAATAACCTTAAATAGCCTCCCTGTCTTCAATAGTGAAGCTGCCTTTGCTTTTAAAATGCAGAAAGGGACTTTTTTTGCCTTTCTAGTGAGTTTGTTTATGATCCCCATGGTGGATTTATTATCTGCAAGCTCCAGCTTTGCAGAGGGAAAAGGTTTGTGAAGAGCTGGAGCAGCTCCACGGCTCTCTCCGGGTGGTGAAAGTTGGGGTGTCAGAGGGATTTAGAGGGGATGGGGGATGGAGAGGGGGAATTCGATCAGCTGAGAACCAGACTGAGCCGGGAGGAGGGAAGAAAATGTCACAATGGGATGAAAAACTTCCTCCGGACTCTTCCCTGCCCCCGGGGCTTTCCCAATGGGATGAGGAGAGCTGTGGGGTGTTCACCACCCATCTGCTCATCAGTGCAACACAGTTCCTCGTTCTCAGTCCCCTGGGGCTGAGCCTGTTCCCGAGGGGAAAGGTGGAGAGTGCCTTCCTGGAGGTCCCAGCATCCAGCTGGAGGGTCTGGGGGGTGTGTGGGCTCCTTGTCACTTGTGTTTGGAGAACTTGGAGACAGATCTGCTTTTACAGAAAGTCTTCAAAAGGATCTTGGC
This sequence comes from Dendrocincla tyrannina, assembly GCA_035047865.1. NCBI lineage: Eukaryota > Metazoa > Chordata > Aves > Passeriformes > Dendrocolaptidae > Dendrocincla > Dendrocincla tyrannina. The sequence continues at coordinate 43,486 of JAWWMP010015232.1, forward strand.
AAGGGCTGTCTGGAGCATCTTTGGGTGCTTGGAGGATTCTGGAGTCGGTGGTGGAGGGAAGGGATGGGACCAACTGCCCCTTGTCCTTCCTAGCTGAGCACAAGTGGCTGCAAACCAACTTTTCTCATTTCATTTTTGGGCCTGGAACACTGAGTTTAGTGAAGTTTGGGGCTGGGGTTGGCTTGCTTGGTTTGTGCTGACGTCAGATCAGGTTTTGCCTCTCTGAGCATCATCTGAAACTGCTAAATCCACCTCTGGGAAGCCCATTCCATTTTTGATGCCCTCCAAAGCCATCCCTGTGCCACCTGGCTTTGCAGGGGCCGGCACAAAGCCATTGAAATAGAGGAGGTCTTGCTTAAACAGACACCCCCCCCCCCATTCCCCCAGGCCCAAGGGCTCCCTGAACAATTGTGAAATGAGATCTCTATCATTTTTATTAAAAGCTGTACACAAGACATCACCATTAGGCTGGACGGGAGGAGGGAAGAGGGGCAATTCCCTTATGGCTCCCTTCTTCCCCTCCCAGTTTAATTCATAGTGGTGGGATGCAAAAGCTCCCTGGAGAGTGATGGATAGTGGGAAATGAAGAATATGAAGGAGCTTTATTGAGCCCATCAGTCTTGGGCGAGGCTGCTGCGATCAAAGGCCCAGCCTGTTTCAGCAGGGGTTATGCAGAGGAGCAAAGAGATCAGGTTTCGGGGAAACCCGGGGCATGGGGGTGCTGCAAAGCCAGCGAGCTCCTGGCTTAGCCCTGGCCAGAGGAGCCAGCGCCCGCAGAGCTGGGTGGAGAGCTGGGGCCCTGCCCTGGCTGGAGAGCCTGGTCCCGCTGAGCTTTTGGCACACCTGCCCCTCTTCTGCAACGCTGGGATTTGCAGCCTGTGCAGGAATCGTGAGATAGTTTGGGTTGGAAGAGACCTTAAGGATTATCAAGTCCAACCCCCCTGGCATGGACACCTTCCACTAGACCAGGTTGCTCCAAGCCCCATCCAACCTGGCTTTTAGCAGTCCCAGGGATTGGGTGGCCACACAGGGAGTGCCAGCTTCTCTGGGCAACCTGTGCCGGTGCCTCGACACCCTCACATGGAACAGGGAGTTAACCCTTTCCTGTTCCATGTGAGGCTGAAAGCCCTCAGAGAATGCTTCTCCTCAGCCAAAATGCCAGTCCCCAGTGAGGTCTCTCCTCCAGAACCAGGCAATAAGAGATCCATTGGTATCCAGGCTTGGGTGTCTCTGTGGCACACCACCATGGCTTGGCTGATGGTGTCCAGTAGACAGGTTGGAGGCTTTGAAGCACCTTCTGGTTTCTCCAGACCTTTCGGATAATGGTGGCCGAGATGTTGCCACCCTGCTTGATGGACCACAAAACAAAACCATCCCCTGAAACAAGACAGCATCCATCTCATGAGGATGAGTGAGCGGGGCTGGAGGACTTGAAGATCACCTTGTGCTGGGACTCATCTTTGTCCCAAACCCAGCCACGGATGGGCAGCAGAGCCCTGAGATCCACATGTGTGTTATGTTTTGGAAGGGGACATGACACACCGCCCAGGGAGATTGTCAGTTCAGCCTTGTGATGTTGCTGCCTGGCAGGGCTCCCTGATGGTTGTGTGCACCAGGCCTCTCACAAAACCTTTCCCTCCATCCCTTCCTGCTTTTCTCTGGCCTCCATGTCCCTGAGTGGCTGCAAATCCACTCAGGTGGCAAGGTGGCATCAGTGGTGGCTCAGAGGGATAATGCTGCCTGGCTGGGCTGGTGGGAAGGTACATCTTGTTTCTGCTCATTGTCCTTCTTTGGGTGGCACCAGGGGGAGGAGGTGGGAGCATGGCCAATCCCATGGTGGCTTTTGGAGCTGATTCTTTATCCTGATGTTGTATTCTTAGGATGCTGTCCCATTACAAGGCTGGCATGGCTTGCTTTACCTGCCTAAACCCCATTCCCAACTTCCAAACCCTGCCAGCCTTTGGTGATCCCACAGGAGGGGAATGGGGCTTCCAGAGCACTGCCAGGAACTTTACAGGCTCCTACCTTTTTACAAAGTGCTGCATTCCTGGGAGGTGAGGTCAGAGCTGCTTCCCTGCACAGGCAAAACCAGGGGATGGCTGGAGAGTCGATTCCTTGGGGCTGGGACGCTGGGTGGGTTTAGGATGGGGTTCTGGGATCCATCTGAGCTGGATGTTTGCCTGGGGTTGTGGTGGGGTCCGTCCTTCCATGGGATTGTGGTGGCACCCAGATTTGGACCCAAAGGTGGAGGGGGGGAATCTTCTTTCTGAGTGAGTTTTGGTGCTCTGGGAAAGGAGTTGAAGATCCTAGGTCTTCTATCGTGACATAGAGATAGTGCCTGGAAAACCTGGCTGGGGATGTGGTGTCCAGTGGAGCATCAGGCAGCACGACCATGGTGACGAGGGGACAGGTGCCACTTGTCTGTCCAGAGCCAGGGCTGCCTGCAGGGCCACAGCCCTGATTTGGGGAATCTCTTTGACAACAGACTGGATCCATCACACTCCCTGATGAGCTCCAGCTGTACAAACAACAGCCCAGGGCAAAGCTGCCGGCTCAGTCATCCATCTCCCACCCATCCCACCCAGGAGCCCTGGGAGAGTTTAGTGACATCTCTGAACTGTGGGATGGAGTGTCTCATGGTCCTGGGCTGTTCCCAGGGCTTGGACAATGCACCAAACATCGCTGCCTGGTATCTGGGGGCATTTTGGGGCACTGCCTTTCTGATAGCAGTGGTAGGTGAGGCATGTTGCAGCTTGTGCTGCGTGGCTCTGGAACAGCAGCAGAGGGTGTGGGGCTGTCCAGGCCAAAATCATCAAAAAATAATTGGGAGAAGGAGAAACGAGAGCTTGTTGGGTCTGGCACCATGACAAATTGTCCTTCCTCTTTACTGCTACAAAGAGAGAGGGGTTTGGGGAGGCTGAATGTCACGTGGAGCATCTGGTGGCACAGGGGGACACGGATCACAGGTTCCCCAGCCGCAGTGAGATCTCATCCTCGTTACAGCAGCCGAGCCCAAAACTTGACCCTTGCACCGGTTTTTGAGTCGTTGGCGTAAAAACTGTTAACCAACCCAAACAAAGGCTCCAAGCCTATCAGTGTCCTGCGGCGTGCAGGGAGCGGCCAGGGATGATTAGGTGTGCCCTGAGCGCTGGGGATGTGCCGGCGGTGGGGAGGCGGGGTTCATCCCTTATCCCTTCCCTGAGTCCAGATAAAAGCTGGATCCTTGAAGGCGCAGCTGGATTTTGAAAGCTCACGATCCTCCCCCAGCTACGGGAGTGACCCGAGAAGATAAAGCCTCTTTGGCTCTACCCCTCCATCCTGCATTTCCGAGCGCCCAGGAGGATCCACCTTGTGGAAACCCAGTTGCTTTCTGGCTCTGCTACCTCTCGCCATCTCTCTCCAGCCCACGGAGGGAGGAAGGAGATGGCCATGGCAGCTAATGGCTCCGGTAGGATGCACGATGCTCTCCTGGACAACAGCTTTGTCAGCGATGATGACCTCGTTTCTGACTGGTACATCTATGAAACCATGGACCCAGCCATGCCACAGGATGAGTAAGTGTCCAGCCCCACTGACAGGTGCCACATGTCCCCCTGTCCCTGCTGGGATCACCCTGGATCAGCCAACCTTCTGCGCAGCTGCTCTGCCCCCTTTCCACAGAACAACATCCCCAGAGCAGCAGAGCCAGGATTTATGCACAGGTCAGGTGATTTAAACGGCTCCTTTTGGTCCCTAAAATTGCTTCATTTCTTTCAAGTGCCCCTGGCAAAGTCTGGGGTAAATCCTGCCGTGGGAATCTCTGCTTATTACCCTCCATTTTCCTCAACCTTCCCTGAAATTCAAAGTCAAGGGCATGGGGTTGACCTCCCGCCCTGAACTCCAGAGACTTTCCTGGCTGCTCTGGCTCCACGATTCTGGATTTGGAGCCATTCTCCTGACACAAACTTAATCCCATCCCAGTTCTCCTCCAGCATCCATGCAGAGTTTGACAGGGAGTGATGAGAGCTGGCAGCACACCCCAACCTATTTGGATGCTCTAACAGGTTCCTGCATGGCATGGTGACCCTGAATAGGTTTCCTACCTGCACAATAGGGCTGAGCATTGCTGGGCTTGCAGGAATTTCCGCAGGAATTTCCTTCCCCCTCATCCCCCCACTCCAAATCAGTGGATCCCTGGCTCTTGTAAAGCCTATTCCCTCTCCACCCATGATGATCCAGTTGTTAATTCAGTGTATTCTGAAGGGCAGTGCTGTGTTCCCCCTGGAGATGGGACCCCAGGGCCCAACCTTGCAGCAAAGACCCAGGACTTTGTGTCCTCCTCGTTGAGTGTCCTTCCCAAGGACACGAGAACTCCTGTAGGGAGGGGAAACTGAGGCATGAAGCAGCAGGGCAATTTATCCAACGTGTCCCCAAGGCTCAAAGCTGAGCATCCCAAAGCCCATTGATTGGGATCTATTGTCCCTCTGTTGACTTAGTGCCTCGAATCACCAAAACCTAATTCTGAGGATAACCAGGAGGGGATCCCAGCAGTGAACAGCCTAAAGGGTTCCTTCTTATCCCTAATCTTTCTCATTGTGAAATAGCCTTTGAAATCTCCTTGCCTAGCCTTGGTTTCCACACACATCTTTGGGACATCCACCTTCTCTAGGAACTTTTGGGGGATCATTTTTGGGTGTCCTCCAAGCCACAGTCAGTGAAGGGATGGAGGCAGCACTGGGAGATTTGCCAACCTGATGGCTTCTGGATGCTCTGGGTTTAGATGCTGAAGCCCTGGTGACAGCAAAAAGGGATTTGGTGTCCCTTTGCTCTCAGTCTCCCAGGCAGGATTTCCAGTGCCTGGATATTTTTGGACAGCAGGAATTTTCTGGTCTAGCCAAGGCCAGTCACTGGCAGAGAAAGAGGCAGAAATCAGAGCTTTGCTGCTACCAGCTGGTCCTATAAAGCCTTTTTGTGGCAGGTTGCTGACAGCTTTGGACTTGTGATGCCTGGAAAAATCTCAGTTTCTCTGTCAGACCCTCCCATCTCTGCCCACCCCATCAGAGCTGTGGGGTTTGGAAGGGCAGAAGGGCTTGGAAAGGGGACCTTCCCTGTAAGTTATGGGCTTCAGGAAGTTTCCACGCTTGAGTTATGGGGCTTAGGGGGGTTCAGCTCTCCAGCACAGGGCTTTGCTGCCCAGTATTGGGAGAAGGTGTCTGGGCATGATTGTGCCTGGCCTTGGGGAGGGAAGGAGGGCTGTGCCAAAGCAGAGATTAAGGGCTGTAACGGAGGCCAGGCAGTGAATAAATAAAGCCAAGCCTGGCACGTCTGCTTGTCTGCTCTTGGCTGAGGGGGTGCAGCAATGGGACCCCAGGCAGAAATTGCCTTCATCACCCCCAAGCTGTGGGACTGGTCCCTGTCCCATGGGAAAGACATGAGAACATCCTACAAGCAGGCTCCCAGCTGGAGTGCAGTCCCTTAGGCAGGAAGGAGAACTGCTGCATTCCCTGAGAAGCCAGAGCCAGAAGGGATAGGGGTGTAAAAGAGGCAAAGGGAGGGTTTGGTCCATCCTTGCTGAACTGTTCTGTTTCAATGTCCTGGTATGTGCAGAAGGTCACTCAGTCCCGGCGGGGCCACTCCTGGGAGTTCTCTCTCCCTCTTGGTCATAAAATCATCTTGTGAGGGTGATTTCATCCCTGGTTACTGAGGGTTGTGTAACCAAGCACATGGGGGTTTTATCCCAGACTGACATCTCTGCTATGCCCTGTACATGGGCATCATCCCAGCACCTTTACTTTGCCCTTTTGGGGCTAAAACTGACCACACATGATTTTTCCTTGCTCTTTCTAGCATGTTTCCTGGCGTAATCCCAGACTGTGACCCCACCATTTCTCCCAGAATGTATCACATCTGCATGGCACCCATCTCTGTAAGTATCTCACAAGTCCCATGGGGCGAGTCATCTGCCCCATTACCCTATTTTCTCTCCCCCACTTGGATTCATACTCTCCCAAACATCTGGGCTGTGCTCTTCAGCTGGAGCTGAGATGCCCTAGAAAAAGACTCACACATCTCCACACTTTGTTCTGTCCCCTGTACGGAAGGTTTTGGTTTATGGTTGGACCTGATGATCTTGGGTGTCTTTTCCAACCGAAATGATTCCATAATTCTACTATTTCCTTTTTTTTTTTCCCATTATGTTCCCTTTGAGACCTTTAGTGCCTGTAACTCCTCCAAGCGGGCAGAGAAGTGCCTGTCCCTGCTTCAGCCATGGCTGGATTTAGGGTGGAGGGTGGAAATGGTCTCTCCGTGGAGGCTCCTATCACACAGTCTCATGTCCCAGAGTTCCCTTCCATCACTGTGCCCCTGGTTGTGTTTCTGGCAGCTGGCCGTGCTCCTGGGCTTGTCCTTGCTGGTGAAGCGCAGACGTCTCTATCAGAGCTGCTGGAATGGTGTCCCGGGACTGCTTAGGTACCCTGGCCCCACGCCCCGCTCCTCAGGGTCCTTTTCACCCTGCAGGGGTGGCAGGATGAGCTAAACCAGCTCGGGTGGGGGTGGACAGAGTGCCCACAATCTGGAGTCAGGCTCGTTCCTTCCTTGGCTTGCAGCCCAGCCAACTTTTTGGAAGAGGAAGGCAACCGAGGGCTGGTGGTTGCGGTGTTCGGCATCCTCTTCTCCTCCCTGTGCGTGCTGGTCTTGGACAGGGACCCTCTGCCACTCATCTCCCACTCCTCCCAGAGTACCCGAGGTAAGGCCAGCACCCTCCTGGCCCGTGGGCACCACTCCCCTCCCCACCCAGCCTGGGGGGGCACACTGAGCACCCTGTACATTCTGGTCCATACTGATGGCACTGCCTTCTCTTGCATGATTTGCTCTCCCTTCCCTCTCCCCATCATCCCACCATCCAGAGTACTGGAAGATCATGGCTTTGCTCTACTACCCTGCCTTTTACTACCCCCTGATTGCCTGTGCCACTGTCCGGCACAGGCTCAGCTACCTCGTGGGCTGCCTGCTCTCCTGGTGCCACTGCGTGGTCCACATCTGGCAGAAAGTGGATTGTCCCCAGTCATCAAAGGTGTGTATCCTCCTTCCTGGGGAAGGAGCAGAGAGAAGGCCCAAGGCTGAGGTGGCTTTCTCACCACCTCCTTGAAGTGACACTGTGATGCCACCTGCCCAGGGCTAGGCCTCTGGGCTGGTGTGATGGTGTGTGACATCTCTGCTTCTCCACAGATCTACAGGTACTACTCCACACTCTCATATATCCCCATCATCCTCTGCCTTGTCCTCTTAAGCCTTTGGTATCCAGCCCTGCTTATCAGAAGTTTTACTGTCCAGGAGGAGACCTTGGATAAGGAGGTAATGAAGATCCATGGAGCACCTCAGGGAAAACCCCTGGAGGGACCTGCATGGTTTTGGGGACTTTGGCATCAGGAGATCTGGGATGCTTCCAGTGCACATGTTCCCCACATTTCTCAGGCGCTGGAGCTGACTGTGTTTATATCACTGGATTTGAAGAAGCAGTGAAAAATCCCTCTTTGGAGTAAACTCCTTAGTACAAGAGGCTTAAGGCATCAATGCATCCCGTTCAGGCCAAAACTGGGCTCGCCTTGTTTTCTCAGCCGGCTGGATAATCCCTGACCCTTTGAGAAATGCCGGGGCTTTGCTGGGAAGAGGGGAGGAAAAGCCTACTTCAAAACAAAGGAAAAAGGCAGCCCAAGTGTGGACTGAAGTGACCCCCAGGCACTCGCTGGGAAGTGGCTAATGGGAAGGAGGGATTTCAGCTGTCCTACCGGTGTGTCTGGTTTTGGGCTGCTTTGCTGAGGGGAACAAGGCAGGTTTTGTTTCCACCTTTACCGTGCCAGGAGATTTGCTGTTCACATCATTCCAACGCGTTCCTTATCCAAACAAGGGCTGAGATGCCATGACCTGCATCCCACATAGAGATGCCAGTGATGGGTGGGTGGGCAGGAGTAGCAGAGCAAGGAGATGGATGCTGGGTGGGATGCAAATACTCTGCCCTCTGATATCAGAGTCCCTGTGCTGAAACAAGGCAACTTATCTCTGCTTTCCTTAAGGTTACAGGGAGAGGGTATTACAAGAAGTACCTCAAGGTGGTCCTATCCAAACACCCTCGGAAGGGAAGGTAAGGATGGCACCTTCCCATAGCACTGCCTGTGTCAGCACTGCAATGGGAGAGGCTTCCTGTCCCAAAGGACATACTCTTCACTCTGTCCTTCCTCCTCCAGCTCCACGAAGATAGAAGAGAGCATCCTCTCAAGGATCCAGGCGTATTTACGCTCCTACATCTACACTCCTGAGGAAGGTGGGCTGGGGGCTGCTCTCCTGACTGCAGCAGCAGCTCACCAAACAGGCTGCCTCCCCTTTGCCAGGGACAGCAAATGCTTTACTTGGCTCCTGCCCCAAAGCATCTGTGCCATGGCGACTGTGACACCGTGGCTCTGCACAAACCATGGCCATTTGGGGGTGGAGATGGACCCCCCCATGCCTTGTGGGGCCGTGGATGGGCTGAAGCAGTGAGGTTCAGGCATGGGTTTTGCCTGTAGCATAGAATAATGGAATGGGTTGGGTCGGAAGGGACCTCAAAGATCATCCAGTCCACCCCCTGCCACAGGCAGGGACACCTTCCCCTCTCCCAGGTTGCTTCAAGCCCTGTCCAGTCTGGCCTTGAACATTTTCAGGGATGGGGGAGCCACAGCTTCTCTGGACAGCCTGTGCCAGGGCCTCACCACCCTCACAGGGAAGAATGCAAACAGCCTAGTGCTTGATAAGGCTGTGATAAGGGAATAAAATCTTCAGTAAGTGGATTAAATCCCTACTAGACCAGAAATGGGGAGCTATGCCTTGTCCTCTCTGCCACTGAAGAAGCAGGGAATGTCCCAGAAGGTGGCAGCCCAAGGAACACGGTACCCAGCTGCTGGCACTTGGCACTGTGGCCATACAAATTTTCATGGAAGAGGAGGATGGACCCATCCAGCCAAAGTACAGAGAAACCACTCTCAGCTCTATATCCACACAGATTTACCCTGTGGAAATCCTGACTAATACTGACCATCCTGTTCCAGTGCTTTTCCTGGCGTGTTCGCTTTGGCTGCTGGGTTGGGTGGACCTGCAGCCTGCCCCCTTCTTCCCCCCTGATCCTACATCCTGGCTCCTCTCTGAATCTGTCTCACAGGTTTCCGAATCCCCCTGAAGCTCGTTGTGTCCATAACCATGGCTGTGATCGCCGTCTACCAGGTGATACTGGGCATTAAATGCCTCCCTTTCTCCTGTTTGTGTCCTCTGGAGTCAGAGGAGCCCAGAGGTCACTGCCATGCCACAATTTTGGCTATGGGAATAGTATTAAAGTGCCTCAAGGAATTACCATCCCCCCGGCTGAGGCTCAACAACTGGCCATGTGCTTCCAGGGCTCAGCGAGCCCTAAGTCTTTAAGCCAAGGTGATGACTCAGCAGTGGGCTGCCGTGACCTGGGGCTCACGTGGCACTGCTCCTTTGCAGGTTGCCCTGCTGCTCCTGGTAGCCTTTGTTCCCACCATCCAGATCGTGCGGGCAGGAATGACAAAGGACATCGTGGTGTTGTTGGTCCAGTTTGGCTTGGTGCCCTCAGACAACCCAGCTGTCCCAGGTGACATGGAGAAGGAGCTCAACACCGTCAAACACTACCTGTGGTCACTGGAAGGTGGGTTCCCAGCCGGGTCCTGCATCCATAGGTGGCTTCTGGAGGATTTCTAATCCAGAGGATGCTTTATGATGAGGCAGCTTCCAGAGGGACTTCAGAGCCAGCTGCCAAAGTCAAAGATATGAAAGGTGGTGATGTGAGCCTGGTGCTGTGCCAGGCAGCTCCAAGCAGCTGCCACGTGCCAAGGCGGGAAGAGCCAGCAGGGAGAGCTCTGTGCCTCAGATGCTGCCCTTTGCCTGCGGGCTTTGATATGTGCTGGAATCGAGCAGATGGCCCCCGGCCCCCTGGATAATTGAAAGTCTTGGGTGGGGGCAGCAGAGATGCACCCCTCCCTTCCACAGCACTACTTTGGGGTCCCACCAACCCCGGGAAGGCTTTTCATGCCCTTCCTGAATCACCAAGCCTCTCTCATCTTGGGGTTTTTTTTCCCCCCTGACATCTCCATCCCTCCACCAGACTTCCTTCCCCACAGTTGCTTCCCCCGCAGCCTCTCCTTTTCTGAAAGCACCCTCCCAGGATCTCTCCATCACACCACCTGCTTATCACAGCTTGCTCCAATTTTTCCAGCACTGGGCCAGGCTAACTGCTTGGATTTCCCTTGGCTGCTTGCCTTTGCCTTTGCCTTTGCCTTTGCCTTTGCCTTTGCCTTTGCCTTTGCCTTTGCCTTTGCCTTTGCCTTTGC
>JAWWMP010016486.1:9068-52657 GCA_035047865.1 Dendrocincla tyrannina
GGATCCAGCATCCTGAGAGGACATCCCAAGGGGATCCAGCATCCTGAGAGGACATCCCAAGGGGATCCAGCATCCTGAGAGGACATCCCAAGGGGATCCAGCATCCTGGAGAGAACATCCCAAGGGGATCCAGCATCCTGGAGAGAACATCCCAAGGGGATCCAGCATCCCAAGGGGATCCAGCATCCCAAGGGGATCCAGCATCCTGGAGAGGACATCCCAAGGGGATCCAGCATCCTGGAGAGGACATCCCAAGGGGATCCAGCATCCCAAGGGGACCCAGCATCCTGAGAGGACCCAGCATCCCCTCTCCATCCCCCCAGGAACGGGCGCCACCTCAGCAGCACCTCTGGCTCATTTAAGCAGCTGTCCCTGCCAGGTGGAGCTCCAAACGGATCCAAAGCTTTGTTCCCTACCCCTCTACCTCGGAAGCCAATCGAACTGCCTTTAATCCCGCCCCAATAATGAAAATATTCCCGTCTTGTCTACGGTAACTGATTCCCAGCCACTCTTAAGCCCGGCCTTGGCTCGTGCCGCTCTCGGCGCCGCTCTCCGTGCCGCTCCTATTTCCTCCGTGCTTGTGTCTGGCCGCTCTGTCCCTTCTGGTGCTGCTGCTTCACCTGGGCCAGGATGTCCCGGATCTTGCGCTGAGCCATCTGGGAATAACAGTCATGGGATGGTTTGGGTTGGAAGAGAGCTTAAAACTCATCCAGTCCCACCCATGCTCATGGGCAGGGGCATTTTTCACTATCCCAGGTTGCTCCAACCTGGCCTTGGACATTTCCAGGGATGGGGCAGCCACAGTTTTCTGGGAAATTCATTCCAGCCCCTCCCAGGGAAGGATTTCTTCCCAATATTCCATCTAATCCAGCCCTCTGGCAGCAGGACGACATTCCCCCCTGTCCTGTTTCTCCAGACCCTTGGAAATGGTCTCTCCATGTTTCCTGTGGGCTCCCTTCAGGAACTGGAAGGCCACAAGCTAGGTGACCCTGAAGCTCCTGTTTTCCAGGCTGAACAATCCCAATTCTCTCAGACTTTCCCCATAGGAGAGGGAAGGGGGAAGCTGGAGGGGAGCCCCAGGGACACCAAGACCTCAGGAATGAGGGAAACAGCTTTGCTTGCCATGGAAGATACTACAGGGCTCAGCTGGGCTGGGTGATGGCTCCCGGAAATCCCTTCCTGTCCCATTTTTGGTGGTTTTCCCTCCAAAAGTTGGGTTTGGGAGGTGACATCTTGTACTCCCACAGCTCTCCCTGCTCCTCACACCATCCCACGTGGCAAAAGGCACAGCTCACCCACCAACCCACTCCTGCCAACACCCATGGAGAAAAACTTCCACAGGAGGATGCACAGCCCCAGAGGAGCCTCTGGAGAATCCCCCAGCAGAGGAGCAGGAGCTCTGGAGCCGTACCTGGCTGGCGTAGAAGTGCCCGATGATCTTCACGATGACCTGCTCGTTCTCATCAGGGGTCTGGTCCCGCGGCACCACCACCTCTGCCGCCGTCAGGTTCTGCAGCTCATTGACCTGCGGGGAAGGGGCAGAAAGGGGTGAGTCCCTCTGGGAAATCCCAGCTATTCCCCAAAAATCCCTGTCCCTGGCATGCCCCCGGGCACAGCCACCCTTGCAGGGAAGTCCCATCCCCACCCAGGTGTCGCTCCTGCTTACGGTCTTGCCCCCTTTGCCGATGACCCTTCCCGCGGCCGAGGCGGGGACACGGATGTGCGTCTCCAGCTTCACTTCTTCCTTCGGCCCAAAGAAGTTCTCCTCCTTCAGCTTCCCATAAATCCTGCCTTGTGCCTGTGGAAGGGATGGAGCATGGGGTCAGGCGCCGGCCAAGATGTCCCACCCCTGTGTGTCCCCAATGAGCTCCATCCCCGGGATCCAGGATGGGACAGCATCCCAAAAAATCCCAGTTCCTTGGAGCTTCAAACCAGCTCAGCCCCTGGGAGAGCTGATTTTGGGTTTACCCAGCTGCAGCCCAGGGGGGCTCAACATTGGGGTCACCACCCTGCTCCTCCCTTCCCATCTCCACAGGGTGGCACCCCCCAAATCCCCCAGGGTGGTGGCAGCACAGGGAGAACCTTGAACTGAGCTTCTGGAGGGCCTGTGATGACAACCATGCGCACTTTGGAGTCCGGCGTCTCCGGAGGGGCGATCTGGAGAGGGACAGAGACAGGAGCGGGCAGGATGGTGGTCCTGCCCTCCCTCCCTGCACCACCAGCCCCCAACCCCACCGAGGCTTTTTGGGGGGGTTTTCCCAGGAGAAAAGCCCCCAGCCTGGGCAGGTGGTGACAGAGGGGGGATGTCCCCACCAGGACAACCCTACCTTGATAGAGGCACTTGCGAACCGGGAGAGCTGTTTGATGTGTTGGCCCTTCTTGCCGATGATGGCACCAACCGCCTGCGCGGGGATGAAGACGTGCACAGTCTCCTGCTCCGGAGGCTGCAGGGACAGCATTGAGGGCTCAGTGTCACCACTCTGGGCTCAGGTGCCACCCTTCAACCACCCCACTCCCAAGGGTGCAGGGCTGAGCCATCACCAGACCCCCATGGGGGCTAAAGCACCTTCTCCACCACCTTCTCAGAAGATTAAAGGACCAGATCCCACTCCCACACTGGCCCTGCTGGCAGCAGGGGATGCTGGAGGCATCCTGACCATCACACAGGTCTTCTCCATGCAGGAGAGACCCCCGAGCTGGAAGCAGGAGCAGTTTGAGCTGCCAGGTGTCCACCTACCATGAAGGAGCTGTACGGGGCGGCCCCAGAGACACTGCTTGGTGGCGGCGGCACCGCGTTGGAAGAGGCAGGGAAGAGGCCAACAGCAGCCAGGTTAAGGCCAGGGATGAGGTGGGATTGTAACTGAGGAGAGAAAAGGGTGTTGCTTTTACCAGGGCATCATCCCAGAGGAGCTGCCAGCAGCCAAGGGAGGACCAAGGCCACTCACACTCATGGCGGCCACGTCGTTCTCGTAGGCTTCCCTCACTTTCTTCATGATCTCCTGCTCTGCTTTGCAGCAGTTCTCGATGGAGCCCTTCACTGTGATGGTCCTTTCGGGGTTGTACAGAGTCAGGTCCTGCAAGCTGGTGGGAAAGAGCATCAGCACCAGGACCCTGAGACACCAGGACCTCCAGTCCTTCCAGTGGTGCTCCTGGGCTGTTGGGGACATGGGGTGCCACTGCCATGCTCAGAGTGAGGACCAGCATCATGGCTGGCACTGGGAAGTCCACTCTGCCTTCCCCAAAAATAGGATTTAAGAGTAAAACTCCACTGCTGGTCATGAAACCAGCCAGCCTGGCTCTTCCAGGGGATGGGATGGGAACACTGAAGGGACTGGGAGGGGAATACAGAAAATGTAACACCAAGGGTTTTCAAGAGAGCTCTGGGGACTGAAGCATCTCTGCCCACTCTCATCCCCCCACCTGCCTCCTCCTCTTCCTCCCCATCCTCCCCAGGCTGTGGATGTTCTGCCCTGCTTTCCCCAAAGGAAACAAAGAGCCTTACGAGGAGATGGTGATTTTTGTCTCCGTGTCCTGCTCCACTTTCTTCAAGTTCCTCCCTTCCTTGCCAATCAGGCGCCCCACGAAGTTGTTGTGGGCCAGGATTTTCAGAGGCACTTCATCAGCTCTTGAGAGAGGAACAGGGGAGAAGACCAAAGATGAAGAGCAACCAGAAAAGGAGGGATTGGGTACAGGGGGATAAGGGAAGCTCAAATCCCACTGCTCGGAGTGCCCCAAACCACAGCTCCTGCACACGTAGGAAATCCTTACGTCTTGGTGTCCTTTGCCTCCTTCTGCATGATCTCCAGAATCATCTTGCAGGCAGCAGAGCAGCCCTCGGGGGTGGAGTGGATGCTGATGGCTTTTTCTGCAGCTCCCGCGTTTTCTTTCCGGTGCACGTCGATCCTGGAAGTGCAGGATGGGAGCTGGGAAGGGGCCCCGTGGCTTCCTGACACCACCCCTGCGAGCCTGGAGCCCACCCTCCCATTCCAAGGTTGGATTTGCACCCAGGGAAGGAAGGATGAGCGAATTCTGGGCTTGATATTCCCCATGGATGCAGAGCTTGGAAGCTCAAATCTCCAAAACCCAAATAAGGCATCAGCATCTATTTATTTTAAGCAACAGGAGCCATGGAGTGGTGGAACAAGCGCATGCCTAGGGGACAGGATGGGCTGTCCATCACCTCCCACTCCACATAAAGCCTTCTTTGGGGGACTAGAGCCCTGCCCAACATCAGCTCAGAGGCCAAACACAAGACAAAGGAGACTGGCTGGGTCCCATCCCAGTCCTGGCAAAGGGACACAAGGAGGGAATCACAGCCAGAGAGCCTGGCTGGGGCAGGGCGTGGGAAGGTGGCTCTTGGACACCCAGCCCTGCAGGGCAGGAGGGACGGAGGTGCCTCACAGAGCCCATTTTCCAAAAAATCCCCAAACCACCCCATCATCTCAACCACCACAAAGGGACTCACTTGGACTGCGTCTGCTTGGTGATGTTCCTGATGGTGGCCCCTTCCTTGCCAATGATGGCCCCCACGTACTGGGTGGGCACCAAGAGCCTCAGGGGGATGTCCACGGGCTGCTGCTTGACTGGGGCACCCGCGGAGACGGGGGAGCCCTGCCGGGGGGCACCACGTGCCCCAAAGCCGCCCCGCCGCCCGTTCTCCGGCCCCGGCGCCGACTGCTCGTCCGGGATGTAGGACACCTTCAGCGCGTGGTTCTCCAGCTGGTGCCCGTTCAGCTTCATGATGGCCCTGGAAAGGAAGGACGGGTTGGGATGGGGAGGTCTCTCTTGGGATGCTCGAGCAGCTCGACCCAGGATGGGATAAATGTTCCCCAGTGAGGAAACCCCAGGCGCAGGGAAAGGAAACTCCATCGATGCTGTGAGGACCTGGCAGGATGTTCCACCCAGATGTTAAGGGGAATCCCTCCCGGAACACAAAGCAAGGACAGGATTGGGGAAGGAGTGATTCCCACAGCTCCTCCACACTACGATTATTGCCTGGTATGTCGAATCCCTCTCCCGGCTGGAATTCAGGGATGCAAGGGCTGAAAGCTGTCGATAGGTGGGGCTGGCAGCAAGAGCAAGGCCATGGATTTGGTCACCGTTCTCTGCAGCTCTGTGAAGCCTCATCAGCTCCACAAAGTGGTCAGTGACTCAACTCTTGCAAAAAAAAAAAAAACCCTTCAAACTAACCAAAAAACTCCTAGAACTTGTTGAACTGAGATTCTCCCTGCAGGGTGTGAAGGGACCAGGGAATGCTGCTGGATGGAGCATCCCTGGAGCAGGAAAAAGGAGGGAAGGGAGCTGCAAGTCTCCCCCACATGCTGCCTGGTATCTGATCTGATGTTTGGTCTCATTATTACTTCTAGTAACTCCCAAACTCATGGAAGTCCAGGGAAACCTCCATTTTATCTCAGGCAAAAAGTTATGTTTTAACTCTCTGAGCTGCCAAGAAAGGCCAAAAAACTTGGAAATCCAACCCAAGGTGAAGGGAAATAAATCAGAGCGCAGGGGCATCTGCAGTGATTTGCTGCCTTTTTAGCCAAAATTTAGGAATTTGGCGGGGAGGAATGTGGCTCCCAGCACTGGAATTCCTGTTTTGTGGAAGCAGGGAAGGCAGCCTGAATTCCCAAGGGACACGGGGCACTCACTGCCTGGTCTGCTCCCGGTTGGCGTAGGTGACGTTCACAACGGCCGTCTCACTGTCCGTGTTCACTGCGAGCAAGAGAGGCAGGAATTGGAGAGGCAGCAGGAACACCCAGGAGCAAATCCCTCCCAAAAACCCTGAGAGACTCCCCCAGGTGAGTCCCTGCTTGGATACATCTCGACTGGGGCTCCCTAGGGGTTTATAAACAGGTTTTTTCCCTGTGTGGGAAGAGTATCCAAAGGCTCAGCCCACGCTGGATTCATGGGCACCACAGACCCTGCTGGCTGTTTAAAGGATGCTGATCCATCCCTGTGCCAACTCCAGAGCCCAGGGACAATCCCAGGAGCTCCTCGGAGCCCTCCTTTCCATTTCCAAGAGCGTTGTGGTAACTCTACTCTCATCAAACATCCCAGGGGTGATATTAAACCTCTTCCCTCAAGTGACCACCATTAGAGGCTGAGATAAAATCTGCTGAGCAGAGACACAGAGTCCCTGGTGCCTCAGGAGAGCATCCAGCACCTTCCCAAGGGGTAACACTCCGATGTGGGAACAGCCCGAAGCCACCACACGGACTTATCTTTGGGAATAGGGAACAAAAAAAACGCCTCAGCGACCGGGCTGAGACCCCTTGACATCCTCAGCCACGGGTTCTGCTCACAAAGGAAAGCCATGTGTCCCTCCTCCCCATCCAGAAAGAACCCGGGGCAGAAAATAAACAAACACAGCTTTTATTTCAGCCCTACCTTGCTCGCAGTTTTCCACCGTGCCATACTGGGCCAGCAAACCATCCAAAACCTGGAAAAGGGAGAAAACAAACCCGCTTTACACTGGGATTGTCAGGATAGATCAGGGAGATACAACCCATCAATACAAGGCAGCTGTCTGGTCATTAAGATTTCACAAGCAATTAGGTGGAGGAAGCTCCTGCCTGCCCCAGGACGCTGGACCAAGGGGCCTCGGAGCCAGCGGGGGGGGAAAAAAGAGTCAGGGAAAAGTCCCAGCAGGCAGCGGGAAGAAAGGATCCATTTTGTTCCTTATACAATAGATAAATCATAAACCCCCGTTATTAATGGGGATTTTTGTTGGTGTCGCTTACGTTGCTTCTATCAGTTGATTTTCCTCCTGTAATGGGAGAGAAACAAGCAACGGACTTGTATAATTAGACCCAATTAATAACAAAGAAAAGGAAAAACTGACTTTAATCCCAAGTACAGAAACCTGGAGGGGAGAAAATTAGGCCTTAAATCTGATCTAGTCCTCTCCGCTCGCTCCTCTTACCTCCCATCGCAGCTGGGGTGGGATGTTTCGGATTTGAATTTTCCGGCTCCTGAAATAAATGAGAAGTGATTAAAGAGCAGATTTAGGGGCCGTGAACGTGGCCATCCTGGTGGAACTGCTGCATGCTGATGGATCTGCTCAAGCTTGGCATTTCCATGCATTTCCAGGGATTCTGATGGCTTTTGGCTAATTACACCCAGCCTAGATGGGGATGGATTTATGCCGGAGCTTCCCCGAGAACAAAATTCCAAAGGCTCCCCAACCCTCCTGGAGCCCTAATGGCTGGAAAGGCAGAGTTTTCCCAGGTTAAACAGAAGGATTAGAAAGCAAAAAGGGAGCTGTGTGTTCCTTCATCAGAGGGATGAAGAGAGGACCCTTGGGATAACAGGAACATCATTCCCACATCCAAAAACCCACCCAAGGGTTTGGATTGATCTCTGAGGGAAATCAAGGCACGGACAAGCCCGAGATGGGCTCAGGTTGCTTCTCCACTCACATTTTTGGCTCTTCCTACCCTCACTTTTCCCAAAATAGAAACTCTTTTTATAATTCCGACGCCAGATTTGCCCTGGGGGTGCCGTTTCCCCCCTGACCCCTCTGTGAGCAGCTGCTGGAGACAGCTGAGAGCAGCTGTGGGATCATCCGGTGCTGGACACCCCAAATCCCACCCAACCCCCTCTTTGGGTGCCCACAGATGCAGCTTTGTGGGTGCAACCCACATGCAAGCAGTGCCAACCCCCAGGGATGGCCTGTCCCCCTCCCTGCCCTCTGTTTCTCAGGAATAACCAAATCCCCTGATTTTTAGGATGACCAAAGAAAAGGTAAATGTCACGGCCATGGCAGGCAGCTCCATATGGGGTAAACACCCTCAGACCCATATCAAAGACCAGCTTTTCAAATTTAAAGTATTAACAAACACATGAAATAAAAAAAGAGAGATAAAATGAGGTTCTAGATCATTATTTTCCAATTCAGAAGGTGACTCAGTTCACTTGTCAATAAGGAAATGTCATCTCAGCATGGAATGGCCCCAAGCGAGGATTCCTCCTCATCCCCAACACCCTTCGAGGTCAAGGTGGCTCCTCAAGCACCTCCTCACACATCAAAACCCCAAAAAGCCTGGCCAGTTGGTTTCCAGCAAAACCAGAACTGATGTTTCCCCAAATCACCAAAGATTTCCCAAAGATTCAGACCGGAGGGATAGAACAGCCAGATTTAGGATGGTTCCCTCCTCTAAAAGTCAAAATGAAGCTCAAAAAACCCGAAATCTTCCAGCTCAGCCACCGGGGAGGCCCCAAAACACCAATTCTGTTGCTGCTACAGATGCAAACCAGGTGGATGAAGAAAAAGAAACCAACCCAACCCTTCAAATCCCAGCATGTCCGGGGGGGCTGCAGGAAGGAAAGGGGGGACACGACGCTCTGAAACCAGATCTCCCCTTTCCATGCTAATCCCCATCCCAAACCGAACGGGAGAGAGATTAAGAAATTCAGAATGCCAAGAATGTCAGAGCCCAGGGAGGGTCAGAGGGATTTGAAACGACAGAGGAAGCCCTGGAGGTCTCCCACCACCCAACCCAGCCACGGAAACTTCTCCGGATCGCTGCGAGCATCTGCATGGGCAGCGCACGTGTTCGGCACAGACGTGACCGGAATCCAGCGTGCCATGGAGAGAAAAGAGCCATTTATGTCCTCACCCCCCGAATTCTGCTGGTGGCAGCTCGTTTGCTCCCCTGCTAAAAAATTAAATTAATTAAGGAAAGCAGCAGAATTCCTTTTCCAAGCTCGCTGGGTGCAGGAGGAGCATCACCCGGGTCGGCGCCGGCTGGGGAAGAGCCTCACCGGGGCCACGGCGCTGTTATTAATATGTTAATTAACCATAATTCCTCCCATCACAGCCATTCCACCGGGATTATTCACCGCTCCTAACGGCCCCCGTTGCTGATGGATATGAAATCCCCGAGGAGGCTGAGATGGGTCTTTCATCAGCACAGCAAGGTGAGTGGCACAAAGGATCCCACGAAATCCCGGGATGACACAACGCTCCCAACACTTGACTCCTGACCCGGCTCCATCGATGCCCACCGTGCCATGGGGAAGGCAGAATCGGGGCCAAATCCATCGCCCTTTGGGGAGGTCTGGCTCGCCATGGAGCTGCCCCACAGTGGGTGGGAAGCTCCTGCTCCCACGAGCAGCCCCGGCTCGGCTGCGGCTCCATCGGAGCTGCCGTGGTTGGAATGACAGAGGAAGTCATGAATAAATAAACGCCGCTCTCTGCTTTGCCAGGAGCTGGTCCTGTTGGATTGAACCCCTCGGCGTCGAACGCCGCCCGGATCCGCCCGCTCCGAGCGGAGCCGCGTTCCGGATAAATAACTCCGTGCCACGGCGATTCCCTGGCTTTTTATTCACCGTGTGCCAAAGGCAGGAGCTCCTCCCTCCTGCTCTGACAAAACTCCGCTCGCCCGACCTCGGCTGCCAGCCAGGACTGGCACTCGTGCCCTCTGGATGGGCAGGAGCTCAGGAGTAGCTCCGGCATCTCCAGCTCGTGGGAGAAGGTGAGAGCTCTGCTGGGTGCTGCTCATCGGACACCAAAGATCCTCAGGATAAGCAGGAATGGATTGATCTACCTACACGCCAATCTGGGCAGTTCCTGCGCGTGCTGGTCGTCCTTTTAATTAAAAATATTAATGGGGGAGGAAAGAAGAGGGGGAAGAGCTGCAGGGTATTTGGTAATTGTGGGTCCTAGGGATGGATCTTGGTGTCACCACCCTCCTGCCCCACGCTGATGGTGGTGTTTGTTCAAACAGCATTTTAACATCCCTCTACATCCATCCCCAAGCCCTGGAAAACCTGCCAACACCTCCAGCAGCCCCGAGTGGATCTGCTGGTTCTCCTGCAGAACCAGGAGGCAAAGTGAGACCTCTGAAATCTCCTGGAACCCCACAAACCCTCCCTAGCTGTGGGCTGGACTCACTGAGGGGGAAAAGCCACCCATCCTGATGCACCCGGATAACAGGAGGCTGCAATAGGTTCCATATCATAGAGCCAAACACAGACAAGCATTTGGGTCAGTCCCTCCTTATCCCTGAGCTCTGGAAGCAGCAGGATCTGCTCCATCAAAGGCTTTCCTGGGATTTCCCTCCAGCCAGCTCTTTAAAGAGCTCAACACACCAGCAGGTTAAACCTCACTGTGGGGAGAAACAAAAAGAAAACAGGGGTGAAGTGACTTGGAGCAACGGGGAGAACCCAGGAAAGCGACTGGGGATCCTTGCAGAGATTCCTCACCCTCCGTGCTGTGCCTGTTGGAACCACGTGGATCGAACCCAAAAAGCACCAGGAGGAGGCACTTTTGCAGAAGGGAGAAACAGGGGTGAAATGGGAAGAAGAGACAGAAAAGGTGGGTTCAGGGAATTCCCTCCACTGGTACAGCCCTGGGGCACTGGAAGTGTCCCCTGAGGCACCTCCCAACCCACAGTGGTGCCACATCCTTGGAGCTGTGCACCCTCCTCACATTGGCAGCACCGAGGGACAGGGACCTGCAGGAAGCCCCACGGAGAACCCCGACCAGCAGGGAGGCAGAATCGCCACTAAAACCCCAAATTAGGTTGGGGGGGTTGCTTTGGTTTTGTTTTTGATTTTTAAACCCCACTGGGAAACATCCAAGCACAGATTCAGCCCTCGGGATCCCCTGTCTCTCAGCCCTGGATGCATCCACGGGCAGAGATCACCTTCAAGAGGGTGGCCAGAGCCTCCCACTTAATTAAGAATCTGCTGGTAATTCCCTGGAGTGCACTGGCACGGTGGTGGTGGTGGCAGGGACCCAAGAAAGGGGCACCAGCTCGGCAGGAGCAGGGAGCCTGGCCAGGATCCAGAGGGAGGCTGGGACCGGAGCCACAGGCGATGGAAAAGCGGCACCGGCACATCCCATCCCCACGGGAGCGTCTCCTTCCTTCTGCACCAGCCCCACGGGGTGTTTTTGGGGGGACACTTTGGAGGGGCAGAGCCCACCCTCATCCATCCAACATTCCTGGCTCTGCTGAGGAGCTCCAGCAGAATTCCCATCATCTCCTCCCAGTAAAACTTCAGCCACAGGTCCCAGCTGAGCCAAGGGCTCTTCCCAGCGTGGAAAGCTGGATGCTGTTCCCTGGAGAGGAGCATCACCACAGGGTCAGGATAACACCCACGTCTCTCCAACACCCCTCGTGGATGTGCCTCCTTCCCCTGCCCTGTGGCACACGGAGCAGGCACGGGATCCCTGATGGGTTGGGGTTATTTTCCCAACAGGATTTGACCCTGAGCACCAGCAGCACTGGAGGCAGCTGGAGGAGGATGGAGGGTTCAGCGTCATCCAGGTTACTGCCTTTGGAGCTTTTAGCCCCACACCACATTCCCTGTGATCCCTAGGGAATGCACACAACCACCTGTGTCACATGTGAGGCTCCACAAGGCTCACATTTAGGGAGCAACAACCCCCAGCACAGGAGTGCAAACACCCCACGGGGTGGCTATCCCAGCACAGCCTGTGCACTGCCTTCCCCTTCCCACACCACTCCGGGATTTGTCAGGATAACCTGATTTTTCTTTAGCCAGGAGCTGATTTTGGCAATGTCTGATAGAGAAAGAGCCAGCCAGGAGCACCACAGTGGGAGCTGCTCTGCCCTTCGTGGCTCTGCATCAGGACACACACCCAACACACCTCGTGGGATGTTGGCTGTGGCATCTCCCTCAGATCCAACATCTCCTGGACCTTCTCCATCCCTCACCACGTGTTTCTCCAAGCAGAGGCAACCAAAGGCACCAAGCACAGCCAAGCTCTGGGCTCTGCCCAAACTCATCCACCAACCCCAGCCCATCCATCTCCTCCCCAAACCAGCAGGAGGGGGACCCCCAAAGCCAGAGACATGGGGGCACCTCCTACCACTGCAACACGTTAATGATGGCTTTTCAATCAAATGCAAATGCTATGCAAATTGGGGGGCTGAAAACACAGTGCATCCCTGATTCAATTAACAGCATTTCATTTATCTAGTTAGGCTTTGATTCAGGAAAGCACTTAATCCTGTGCTTAATGCGTTGTTGTTGTTGTTTTTTAATGTTTTAAACATTTTTAAATAGGAAAATGTGGTTGCTAAGACACAAACGTTGCCAGGGGGACTCGGAGGAAAGTTGTAGCAGAAATTACTTGCTTTTCCCTTATAATTCGATAGGCTTTCCAGTTGCTGGCACCTCCACAAGGCAGGAATATTATCCCTGGACTCCCTCCATTGACAAGGAAACAAAAGCACAGGGAAGGAGGTACCTGCTGGAATCTCAGCAGATCCCACCACACCTCCACGCAGGATGGGATCCCTTGCATGGGATCTGCCTCCAGGCTTTGGCCACTTCATCCATGATTTGCCACCTTCTGCACTGCCCTCTGAGCCAACACATCCCTCGGCTTCCCCACCTGCCATTAAACCCCCCAACACACAGATTTCCCAGCAGGATCAGCAAGATCCTTGCTGGAAACACTCACACACCACCAGGGCAGGATAAAAACCTGCATTCCAAACCCACCAGATGATGCTCGAGCGAGGATCCGAATTCCCTCCTCGAATTACTGAATTCCCTCCTCGTTACTAAAGTTTGAGTCATACTTAAGCAGAGGGAAATATTTAAATATCTGGACTTTTCCCGACTCCAGACCTCCTGGCTCAGCTCCTCATGGAGGTGCAGAAGGTCCAGGCTGAACTTCCAGAGCTTTTGTGGTCTGGAAGAAAAACCTTGAAGAGGGAATGGGGGGAAAAAAAAACATGGAAAAGTCTTCCCTTGAGTTTGCAAAGAGCTTCAAACCAGAGCTCTGAGATGTGGAAACATCACACTTGTTTTGAGCTTTAACACCTCAACACCGAACACCAACAACATTAAATTTAAACATATAAGTCAAAAATTCAGATCTGGGCTAGAATTTTCTCCAGGTCAAGGGGTGAGTTTTAAATTCAGGGCATTTTTTAAAGCACTGAATTTTCCTGACAGGTCACCCTGGTCTTGCTGCTCCCCAGCACCAACCCAGCCACCACAGCATCCTGTGTCCCTCTTGTACCCCTGGTTTCATCCCTGAAGCTGCTGAGTGAGGTAATTTGGACTAAAACCTGGGCAGTGACATGGGGTGGGTCTGAGAGAGCAAGAAAAAAAGTGGAGAAACCCCACCCAAAAGCCCCCAAATGTGCTACAGTTGAGCAGGATCCAGGAGGAATGGAATGGGAAAAACCAAGATCATCCCTTTTCTTCTCCTGAAAATGGACCCAGCTTGGAGCCAGCTCAAGACACACCATTTAAACAATGAGTTTTCCTCATTTCCCATAAAGAGAAAGTAAAGGTCTCCCAGAGAACCATCTCCCTGCCTCCCAAACACCTTCTGCCCCCAGAGCTCAATGTCATCAGAGCAACAAGCTCTTAAACTCCCTGGAAAAGCATCTTGTGCTATTTTGAGCTGCCAAACCCCCTCCTTCCACCCTCAGTGACCTGCTGGCCCTCAGATGACTGGAGACACCACATGGTTCCACCCTGGAATTGTCCAAGGACAAACTGGACGAGGTTTGGAGCAACCTGGTCTAGTGGAAAGTCTCCCTGCCCACAGTGTGGGGAGGGGTGAAATGAAATAAGTTTTAAGGTCCCTTCCAACCTAAACCACTCTGGGATTCCATGATATCCCAAATTTTCACAAAGAAATGACTCCACAAGCACAAGGTGGTGAAAAGACTATGTGGACCAGAGGTTGTCACTGGTCACCAGGGGATGTGGAGAGTCCCAGCTGTGCCTGTGTCACAGCAAAGCCAGAGCTGCAGGGTGGCTGCCGGGAAAGAGATTTGGGGGTGGAATAAAAGGAAGAGGAGGCTGAGAAAGAAATATGCAAATCTGTATAATGACAAGATTAAAGCAGCAGGAAAAGAGAGAAAAGCAGAGAGAGAAGCGGGCTCGTGCCTTGAGGAGAAACGAGCCAAGAGGCCCCTCCTGAGGATGTGAAGCCAACAAGGACATTTGGATTCTTGCAGCTGGAGGGACACAGAGGTGAACCGGCCACGGGATTTTGGAGAAACATCCACAGGAGCCTCAGACAGACCCACTCGCCTTGGCTGGGTTCTCTCTGGCAATGTGATTAATCCTTCCCATCAATCATCTCAGCAACCAGAATCTGATCTTGGGCTAATCAATCTGTCTAATTGGTTTCTCCCCATTAGCTCATTTTCAGAACTGCTTTGTACACCGAGCACCACGTCTAGTAATTGATGAGGGTTTTTTCTCTTTTTCCAGGAAGCTGCTGAGATGGAGGTGTCCCTGAGCATCCCTTGGAAAGCCTTGGGGAACCCACTCCTGGTTTTAGAAGAGCTGCTGCATCTCAGGTGCAGAGGGAAGGTTGATGCTCTGTCTTATATTCCCTGCTGTGCCCTTTCCATTCCTGATTTTCCCCGCTGATCCTGAGGAGATGGAGCTGGCACGGAGCACACACCACATCCACCCAAAGTGCCAAGCTGAGAGGAGTTAATACCTCAGGGCTTCAAAAGGTACAGAAATCTCACAGAAATGCCCCAAACAACCCTTCCCACCCGCCTTGCCCAGAGGATGACTCCGGCCACCCCCCAGACTCCTGCACTCCATCCTTGCCAAAGTCAACACATCGAGGATCTGTGGCCAGGACAAGTTTCCCAGTAAGTGAGACAGAGGGAAAATGAATGAGTTTTAGACAATGCATCCATTTTGCATTATCTTTCCATTCTAATTTGCTGGCGAGCTGCCACAGATTGAAAAGCTCTTTCTGATGCTCTGAACGTGCCCCAAAGCCAAGCCCAGTTAAACCTGGTGGGTTTTGGGGGGATTCTGCACATCTTCCTCCACCCCTCAGGGCTGGCTTTGCACAGGAAAGGTCCAAAGCGTGGATTCTCAGCCACCTCCAGGTGCTACCCCAGTCCCAGGAGATGTCCCACTGCCCTTGTCCCCAAATCCAACAAAGCCTAAAAGGAAAATGGGATGGTGGGAAACCCACAGCAAATTCACAACCAGCTCCTGCTCTCCATCACTCCTTCCTAAAAGTGATGGGGATGAGGTACCAGCTGGTGCCCCCCCACGAACCTCTCACCCCCTTCTCTTTGCACCTCCACGCTCCTCCAGTGCTCAGGACACGTTTCTAACTGGTTTCCAGTGGCTCTGCCAGGGCTGCTCTGAGCTGGGTTCAGGTTTTACAAGCGAAGCTTCGGGCAGCTCCCACAGAGCTGGTGGGAACCCCAAAGCCCATCAGCACATGTTGTGGGGTGGGTCTCACAGAGCTCTAATTTCTCAGTAATTAAAGCCCATTATGGGGGTGATTGACAGCTGTCACTCACACAGGCTCCATGTGATTCTGTCTGCAGAAAGTGGGCAGAGACTTCTCTTTACTGTGCATTTCCACACCCCTGGACAGTGGGGTCTTGGGCTCTTTCAGGAGACCTTACAAACCCCGTGGGCTCAGAGCACAGGAATTAAGGGGGAATCATTAAAGCCAAGGGGAGCTGCCAGGATTAAGTCCCCAGCATCTTCAGATGCACAAGGAAGGAAGATGAAACAACACTGATTGTGACTTCAGAGGGTCCCTCTGTGCCAGGAGGATGCACAAGGACCAGCAGCACCAAGTCTGTTTTAAGCCAAATCAGGTTGAACCAGTGCAGTGACTGCACGCAGACAAACCCTCCCAGATCAAAAGCACACTCATAAAGGGAGAATCCAGAGGTTACAACACTGATTACACTCTCTGCTGAACTTAATTCCAGGGTGGAGACCCTTTTGCCAAAGCTCAAGTTAAAACCCGTGGTGCTGCACTCTGACCTGCCAGTCCTCCCAGTTTGGGTGGGGGATCACATCTCCAGCAGCTCAGGCTGTGAGCAGGATGCTCATCCCCCTCTCATCAGGGACAAATCCCAGCCCAGATCCCAGCCAGGAGCTCCCAAAGCCCCTTCCACCCCTGGGATGGACACAGACCTGCAGCAGCTTTGGTGTCACAGGCAACACCAGCACAAGTTTTAAATAACAAACCCAAATTCTTCACCAAATCTGGGGGAAACCAGACTCTTTTTCCCTTCCATTTCCTCTCCAGGAGGAGGTGAGGGCAAAGTAAAACTCTTCCAAGGTGACAAAATCGAGAGTTTTCATGGAAAAATGAGAAATTAAGGTTTCTCATGCAGAGCCCACCCTTTGGGGGCAGGAGGAAATGTGCCAAGGAACCCACCTTGGCCAGCCTGACCAAGGAAATCAGTGACAGCCACAGCTCCTCCTTCAGCATCTGCTCAGCTTTGGGAGGGGGTTCAACCCCTCAGCTGCTTCTTTTGTCCCACCAGAGCTGGACCAGCACCCAAGGAGGTGTGAAGTCACCAAGAAGTCCTGTTTGGGGTTGGGATTTTTAGCAAGAGATGTATGAATAAGAGAAGGAAAAGGTAGGACAGGGAAGGAGCTGAAAACCAGCAAAAATGGGGCTTTTCCACTCCACTGCCCTTCACCTCGAGCAAACAGCAGTGATGAAGCAAAGGCATTTAAAGTCATCACTATTCTGACCCAGGGAACACGAGAAACCACCCCAAACATCCACAACACCTGGATTTTTCCCCCCTCAGAGCATCCCCCTCAGCCATGCCCGTGCCCTCTCTCCTCTCTGCCCTCCACGAGCGCTCCCAGTGCCAAGTTTTACTGGCACAAACAGTGGCAGCAACAAGTGTTTGAGGAAACCCAACATCGAATTTACGCTGAGCAAACATTCAGGGCTGGCTGTGCAGCCAGGAAGGCAGGGCAATGATATCACAGGGTGGCCAAAGGCACGCAGGGAAAGCTCTGCAGTCAAGCCAGAGCTTTTAAAAAGTCACAAATAGCCTCCTCCCCACACACACCTCAATAAGTGTCACCTATAAAAGTCGCAGCCATTCGGCAGCTCTGCCACGAGCACAAAGAAGAGGCTGCAGATGTCAGGGAAATCTGTTGCATTATTAGTTCAGCTGTGACTGAACACTAAACAATGACTGCATAAAGTTCATAGAAAGTTGTATATTTAGGCTCCAATTCAGCACACGCCTCGTTTCAGCGGCGAGGCAGCCCCGCCAACTTCAAACGGAGGGTTCCTGTGTCAAAAGCACATCCTTGGGAGCCTCGAGAATCCCAGCCTGAGAGCACAACGTTTATGGGAGGAAGCTCCTGGCTTCTCCTGGAACGACAGCCCAAACAAGCCCATAAAAGCCTACAGCAGCCACAGGCTCTTCCTCCTCAGAGGGATCCCAACTTGCTTTTAGTGATTTAGTGCTCGTTTGATCCGTTTGGAGATACTTTTATGCCAAAAGGAGATCCCAAAACACACCTGAATATCTGCATAGTAAAGAAAACATACACACTCATATATATATATATATACCTATATATATAAATGACCACCCACTCAGGTTGTCGAGCCTGCTGGGCTGTGGCCAGCAATAACCAGGGAATAATAAGGATAAGGTTGGCAGTCCTGGAACCACGAAGTTCATCCCACCCCAGTACCAGTCCCCAACCCTCACAGGTAAATGCTGCTCTATTTTAGGATACCTTAATGCAGGTATTGCTGAATTGCAAGGAGTCCTCTGCACAAACCCAGCCAGAAGGTCCGAGCCCACAGCTTTGGGCTGTGCAGGAGCTGAAGCAAAGCCAGAGCTTTGCAGGTGGCAAACTCCAGAGAAAACATGGAGCTTGAAGGGAGAACGGAGCCCCTGAGCCTGCAGCTCCTGCCTCTTCTTCTCCACCTCACCCACAGCTCCCAACCCTCCAGAAACACTCCAGAAATCCCCCGAAAGTTTGACAAACCTCTTGCCACAAGCTCTAAACACAACGTGCCTCAAGGCAGCAAAGAGGGGGCCTCCTTTGGCCCCCCAGCACCCACCCCCTCCCTGGGGACGAAGGGGCAGGACCAGGAGCAGCTGAAAGCTCCCAGTGTGAGCTGGCACATCCAACCCTCCAGAATTCCAGCAGGAATCCCCACAGTGGGCAGAGAGCTGGCACATCCAACCCTCCAGAATTCCAGCAGGAATCCCCACAGTGGGCAGAGCCTTCCAGGAGCGCTCGGCTCGCCGGGCGCGGATCGCGTCGCGAAGCGGAGCTTTTATTTAGATGCCTCGATCCAAGTTGGAAAAATCTGGCTCCAATTGCGGGTGAAAATCTGGCCCTGGGAGCCTTTTTTTTTTTTTCATCCTGTTCCCTTTTCTTTGGCTCCAGCTCACAATCCCCCTGCCTCCTTCCCACTCCGAGCCGGCAAGCTGCTCCCCCAGCATCAGCAAGAAAGGAAACGGCGGCAGGACCGTCATCTCCGCACTCCAAACTTCCCCCTTTTGGTGCAAATCCATTTCCCTGGAATCTCAAGTGCTGTTTACACATGGCAATACCCCCGGCCCGTGCGGGAGAAATCCCAGGGTGCCTCGTGGAGCTCTGCCAGCTCCCGGCGCTGCTCCTGCCTTTGGGACAGGTGGAGCGTGGTCGGAGCATCCCAAACCCGACCTGGTGCCTCGTCCTTAAAAACAGCACGTGGAGCGGGTTCTGCCCGGACACCCCGAGGGGCAGGGGGGGTGTTTTCCCAAATGGGTTCATTCCGTAGGGACCAGATCCTTCCAGTAGCCAGGAAAGGGTGAAATTTCAGCTCTGCCCATGTCAGGGCTCCCAAGTGTTGGTTACAATAAAATAAATGACCCATTTCCTGACGGATCATGAGGGCTTCTCCGAGAGGGACAGACACGTTTTTTAATGTTTGTTTAGTTTCTGCTCATTTTTTTTCCCCTCTTTTTATCCCTTGCTGTGCTTTCCTGCTTTTTCACACCAGGAGCTGGGATGTTCTCGCTCCAGTGCTGCTCCCACCCCCATGGACATTCCCTGCTCCCTGCCCCTCATTTCAACCCACAATCCCAATAAACTGCCCCCCTGCCCTTCAGGTTTTAGGAGTTTCCTTGGGGAAGCTCCTGAGCAGGGGCTGGAAAGGCAGCTGGAGAGGGCTCAGCCCAAGACAACAGCACAGGGGTGATGAATGGTTTCCCAAAACCACTTCCCAACGCTCAGGGACCACCCGGGTATCCAAAAGCCACCCTTTGGAAGAGGCAGCAGCACCCAAGACACAGCTTGTTTCGCTTCAGATACTCCCAAAATAAAGCCAAACCCCAGGGAAGGGGACACGAGGCAGGCAGGGCTCCCTATGGAAGGGTGGCAGGAGCCAGAAATGGGCTGCAGGACCCCAACCCTCCCAAGACCCTTTCCCGAGGAGAAAACCAAGTGGGTTTCAAGGAAATCAGGATTTTTGGTTTCAGTCTCCATGAGGATTTGCCAGCACCTTCTGGAGGAGCTATGCCCCTGGATATAAAGTGGTGCAGGACTGGTTTCCACCCCCCTTCGGTGGTTATTCTATCAAACCCAGAAAACACACACTGGGTTTAAGGAAACCAGCTTGAAACAACATCTCCAATTCCCTTTCCCGGAGATTCCCAGGGCAACACCACCAGAGGAGCCGAGTAAAACCTCCTGCTTCGGTCTGAGACATCTGCCCTCGGCTCAGGGCAGGATTTGGGAGGGAAGGGACTTCCTGAGGTCACCATGGCCAAGCCCACTGTCCCCCCAGCCCGTCCCCTGGGCAGGGACACAGCTCTCCATGTTCCCTGGAAGAACATCCTGTGGTTCCCCAGGAAACACGGACAGACACACGGACATCCCTCCAACCTCCTGCAGAAACAAGGAGAACCTTCCAGAGGAGCCCCCTGCAACTCCTTCAGCTCCAAACCCTCCAGGATAAACTGGATAAAGCCCAGCAAGGATTTCTGAGCTGAATTCCCTTCGTGGCACCGAGCTGGGAAGGCTCTGGGATAACATCCCAATGGGACTGGGATTCTCCTTCCCTGACATACAGGTTTTCACCAGGAAAAGAAGCATCCTGGTGAGCAGATCATTCCCTAAATGCTTCTCCCTTGGCAGCCAAAAGCCACCCCAAGGGGTGCAGGACATCAGTCCCCTCACCGAGGCTTTTTCCTCCTGTGCCACTTGTTTTCCCAAATTTTTTCCACTTTGGGAAGTGTGTTTTTCCCCTCCTCCAGATCCTCAGGGCTGAAGCCTCCTGGATCCTTCCCACATTTCAGAGTGGGAATTTGCAGGTGCACAAGGACTCAGGGAACAGGCAGACCTGGCCAACTCCTTCTCCCAGTTCCTTCCATTCTCCCCCAGTTTATCAGGATCTGTCTCCCAGCTGGGAACCCAGGAGGGGGTGATTTAGGATCACACCTCCTCATTTCAGCTTTTAAATTCCTCCAGTCTTGGTAGGAATGAGGATTTTCACCTAAAACTCTCCTCTTTCGCATAAAAAAAAAGAAAATAAAAATCAACAAAAAAACCCCCAGAAAAGTCTTCAAATGTTTTGGGGTTTTTTTATAACAGAAATCTGCACTCTCCAGGTTTCAGCTCCTAAATTTGTTATTTTCTCTTACTCCCCTCCTTAATTTTTGGGAAGGGGCAGCACCAGCTCCCCTGGGGTCTTTGCCATCCCTTTTTTTGGGTAAATTCTGCCAAATCCCCCCATTTCTCCCCATAAAAACTGTTCTATAAAACCAGTGGCACCCTTTAAAAAAGCAGAAAAAAACCCCTATTTTCTGCTGCCTCCCAGGCACCTTCCACTCCCAAATCCAGTGATTTTGGGGAGGCACAAAAAAGGTGACCCCAAAAGGGGAAAAAAAAGGCTGGAAAAGGAGTTGGAAACCCCTTGTCCACCCTTGGACCATCCCCAGCTGCCTGAACTCTCCCAAAAAACCCTCTGGAAAACATTAACATCGCTGGGGGGTTGAGCTGGAGGGGCCAGAAACCTCCTTTTTTTATTTATTTTTTTTATTTCCATTCTGAAAGGTCTCAATTTTCAAAGCAAGTACTTTAACCCCAGCTCCCCTCAGGTCTCTGTTTGCTTATTTTTTAACCTAAAAGGCAAATATCGAAACAAATTCCACTGGAAAACTGGGCTCAGTCCTTGCAATTGCCACTGAGCTTCTAGAAATTCAATTATTTATCCTTTTTCTGGGGTTAAAACTCAAATTCCCTCCTTCTGTGCGTTCCAAACTACCAAGTTTTCAGTTAAATTGCAATTTTTTGGGGACAAATTTGCCACATTTCCTACATGGAAAGAGGGAAATAAAAGCATTTTTCTCACTTTTCACACTGTACATTCATCAATTGATCCTTTCTCCCAGAGTTCTTAAAATTAATTTAATTATCTCAGATTTAACCAAAATGGATGGACTTTACTGGCAAATTATTAATGACTAATTTAATGAGTTTTCCCCTCAGTTTTCCTAACTGGAAATCATCAAAACATATTCATTTCCAAATGATTCCAGAGCTCTGAGGTGTAAAAGCAGGAGCAGAGAGCCCTGAGCTCAAAGCTGAGAGAAATCCATGAAAAATCTGACTTTATTACCCTTTTTGCTCATCAAAACTCCAATTTTTCAAGCCCTGCTGTAAACAGGGGGGTTGCTATTTTTTAAATCACATTTTAACTTTGTTTTAGGGGGAAAAGAAGGATTTTAAGCCCTGATTAAAAGCAAATTTCATCTCAGCACTCAAGACTGGGTTTATCTTGCAGAGAACACAACCACGCCACGTTTTTAGCTCCTTTCCCAGGTGATGCAGCCAGCCCAAGGGGAAAAAGCCCTTTTTCTGATTAATGATGCCAACCAAAGCAGCCCCACTCGCCCTCACCCCACATTTGAACAGATTTCGTTACGAACAATTAATTGCAGCAAAGAGAAGGTTCTTCTGGTGGGGAAAACACAAATTCCAAGCAAAAACCAAGGGGCAAAAAGTTAATTTTCAGACTCCTCCATCACCTCCCTGCACTGCCCTAACCCCTCCCGTCCCTACCAAGGTTTCCTCTGAATTGTTTAATTCTTGGAGTGGAGTTAACTCTGAGCTCCCAGAGCCCCTGGAGCTGCTGGGCAATGAGCTCCTCTTCAACCCCCCCTTTTCATTCTCCCTGCTCCCACCCCCTCCCCAATTCCTTGGGTTCATTCTCCCTGCTCCACTCACTTCCACATTCCTCATATTTGGAATGTCTGCTTGATGGATTCACTTTTTTCCCCCCCCTTCCTCCCCCTTCTCTTCATTCATTCATTCTTTCGACCCCATCCAATTCGGGCTTTTTCAGCTTCCCACTCCCAACCCCCCCCTTCAATCTTAGCTGAAAACCCCAAATTCTCTATTTTATTTTTTTTCCCCTTCAAGAATCTTTTTTTTTTAACATTCCAAAGAATGAAACTTAACGATTTTTAACTTTTTTTTTTTAGTTTAAAATTGAAATCCCACCGAGTTTTTCTAACAACCAAATCAAAGCAGAACCGACTCGCCAACAGCGAGGAGATGCTTGAAACGAATCTAAATTAACTTCAGAACTCGGTTTTGGTCACAAAATGACACATTTTGGAGCATTTCTCAAGATTTCTTTACTTCTGAAGTATTTTGCTAAAATGGCTCCCCACGATCATTAACATAATTTGCAGCCCTAAGTGTGATTTGAAGAATTACTGTAATTAAAAGACACTAAATCAATTTATTCCTCCTGCAGCCACACAAACCAGGGGCTTCCTTTTGGTGCCATTTTAACCCATTCAGGAACTTTTGTAATTCTTTTTCCACGCTGGGTTTGGGGACAGGAGGGATTTTAGAGAGGGAAAGAGACCGATGAGAAAGCTTTCCTTACAAAAATGTAATTTCTAAATGCATTAATTAATTAAAACCACCCAAATGAGTTTTTCCTCCACATCCCTATTTACACCTTCAACAGAAGGGAGAAAACAAACAACAAACCAACTTTCCTTGGTTTGGTTTTTTTAATATATCTGTCTATAAATTACCTGGGAAGTGCAACATTGCTCATGACTTGTTTTCCCACATTTTTAAAGGGGAAAAAAAAAAAATTAATCTCAGGTTTGGGAGTGGGGGGAGGGGGAGTTGTTTGCTTTAGATCCCACCAACCCCATCTGATTCTGTCCTGCCTTAATTAACCATTTCCTGTTCTCTGTGCCTTTAAACTGGAAAATCCAGTCTGCAAAACCAGCAGAAAGGGGAAAAAAGGAGAGAAAAAAAATAAGACTTTTTCCCCCAACCATTACCCAGGAGGAGGTAGCCAAAAATCCCCCAAATTACCCCAAAAACTCCTCTGGAGCAACCAAAAAGTTGAGTTTTGCCCACTCAGAAGCACAAACTGCTTCCCAAAAATGGGATTCAAGGAACCACGGGTGCTGGGAAGACACAGAGACCCCCCTGAGCCCCCCAAATCCCCCTCTGGATCCCCAAAATCCCCCCCTGGACCCCCAAAATCCCCCCCTTGGAGCGAAGAGAGGCCAAAGCAGCTCCTGCTGCTTTAAGAGCAGCCCCCAACTTGGGGAGGGGGGGCTCATTTTAACCTCCCCAACCCCCCAAAAAAGGGATTTATCAGCTGAATTTGGGCACGGCATTTTTAAGGAAAACCACCCAAGATTCCTCCCAAATACCCCCAAGTTCCCCCCTCCCCACAGGCACTTATTTCAATTACAGCACCCAAAATATTCCCATTTTCAGTGGATTTCTCCCCACGTGCCCTGCGAGGGGCAGAATCTGCTCCCCACCCACCCAGGGCTCACCCAGGAGCACCCAGTGGAGAAAAAAGAGAGGGTTTAACTTGGTTTTTAGGTGTTATTATGTTACTCTCCCCAGCATAATTGCCTTTCCAAT
This sequence comes from Dendrocincla tyrannina, assembly GCA_035047865.1. Classification (NCBI taxonomy): domain Eukaryota; kingdom Metazoa; phylum Chordata; class Aves; order Passeriformes; family Dendrocolaptidae; genus Dendrocincla; species Dendrocincla tyrannina. The sequence continues at coordinate 32,736 of JAWWMP010016486.1, forward strand.
ACAGCCCTCCAGTCATTGATAGGAGTCACTGTAACAAGTCAATCGATCCCCGGCCACGAGGCGCCAAAAAAAAGAAGGAATAATCATCAGAATCATTAAATATTGGCTCGGAAATGATCCAAGGGATTTGGGAATGCCTTTGGGATCAGCCCCACCAACCAGCTCTGCCACGGCCAGCGCTGCCAACTTGGAAGGGAGGCCAAAAGAGGGGGTGACCCCCCAAAAAACGGGCTGGGGCAGGGGTTGCCAAGGGATGGAGGGATGGGGAGAAAGGAAGGAATTTGGGTAGGAATTTGGGAAGGAAGGGTTGGCTTCGCCTCCTGCCCGGCCTTGGAGCAGCCGCCTCGTCACGTGGCGAGCGGGTTTGGGCTGAGCGATCCAACGTGGAGCGCTCGGGGCTGGGGAGCCCTCGGAGCTCCCGGGGTGGGGAACGGGGGGAAAGCAGAAATAAAGAAGGAGCAAGAAGTGGATCAAGCCAAGCTCGTGTCGGGGGCTCATCCCAGAGCTCGGCGGGGCCCGCGGGGGCTCCAAGGCAGGCCCAGCTCAACAACAAAGGGCCAAAGAAGATGGAGATGGGCTGGGCGAGGGCGGCGGGTGAAGGCGCTTGGCAGGTAGATGGGCAGCCCCAAAAACGGCCCTTCTGGCCCCAAAATGGGAGTGGGCGCAGCCAGGCCAGCTCGCTGCCCCTCCAGGCGTTCAATCCTCCCCAGCATGGCACGGCCAGCCCAGCCCCACGTTGTTTTGATCCTTTTCTTTAAGTCCTTCCCATCAAACCTCAGCAAAATTCACTTTTTTTTTTTTCTTAATTGATTTTTTTTTTTTGTTTTAAATAATAATAATACAGTTCTCTTCCAAAAGCAAAGATCTCCCAGCACAGGAGTCAAGCAAGGCTGGGAAATTCTTCCAGTGCCACAAGTTTGAAAATCCCAACCCAAAGTGCCATCCATCACCTTGGGCGAGCGGGGGGATAATTATTTAACCATTGCTTTTTTTTTTTAATTTTTTTTAATAAAAAACTTAACAGGGGAAGTTTTCTTTTTAATGAATTAATTAATCGACTGAACATTGAGCCTTAAAACTGCCTCTTGCCACGCTGGGGACGGATCTAAACCCAAATCACCAACATCTCTGAATTTTACATGCACCTATTTCGGTGTAAATTTTGGCCTCCTTTATATTGTATTAATTTCTTTTCTCCCCCCGACAGAAATTCAAATTTACAATAACAATAAAAAAAATCAATTAAAGCACTGCTTTACCTTTGCTTTTTAGGGACTGAGTGTTCGATCTCGAGCTGTTTTCCATGAAGCTCCACTTTTCCTAAAAACAAAATGTGTCTGGTTTTGAAAATCTGGGTGGAGTGGGCAGAACGCTTTGGATAACACCCCAGCACGTGAAAGCTCCCAATTTAATCCAAATTACGACCAACTCCATTGCCCGATTCCTTTCCAAGTGGGTTTTATTAAATACAAGCCTGGCTTCAAGTGGGAAGCGCTGGGAGGGAGTGGTGAGTCTGGACAATGTTCCTTAGGAATATTTAATTCCTTAGTTCATCCTGCTCGGAGCGAAAGAAAAACGAGGAATAAGAATTTGAGCCTCGTTTTTCTCTTTTCTTTAAATCTCCCTTCTTTAAGCTCTACAAGAAAGTCCTCGGGGCAGATTTCCCCTCCCTCTCCCCCCTCTCTCCCCATTAAAAGGCTCAAAAATTGTAACTCCATGGCAGGAATGGATTTCTCTTGGAAAATGGAGTGGGTTTCCTCGCTGCTGGCTTATAATAATGATTTTTAATTTATTTTTTTTTCGGAGCGGGGAAGGAGATGGCAAGAGCCCGGCGGGAGGAGCCCGGGCGGTGGGAGAAGGAGGCAAAGAAAAAAATAAAACAAAATATCTACAAATTTCCAAAAATTCGAATATTTTAAAAATTCTCCGCTTCCCGGGGAGCTTTTTTTTCCCCCTCTCCCTGCTCGCAGCATGGCGACCTTCGCGCTCCTCCGCACATCACATGCCCCAGGAAACCCAGTTTCAAATCAAAATGGCCAAAGTCCCAGCCCACCCTCCCGAGCCGCGACGGGACCCCCGCGACCCACGGGGAGCGTGGGGGGGACCCCACGGGGCAAGGGGGACACGGGGGGGGGGGGGTGGGTTTGGGGGCCGCTCTTTCCCTGCCCCCTCCCCACGCTGCGTTTGGAGCTCGGAGGGGACCAAAAGCGGGGTGGCCCCTCCAGCCCCGACGGGGCGCAACGAAACGGGCACCCCCCGATTTTTGGGGAGCGAGGAGAGGGCGAGCCCCGAGGGGGTGGGTGGGTGGCTTGGGAGGGCGGGGGGGGCTCCCAGCGCTGCGGGAAAGCGGGGAGAGGAGGAAGAGGGCGGGGAGGAAGGCGAGATAAGGCGGCTCACCCGAAAAAGTTTCGATGGCTTTCATGGCCCACTGCTCGTCGGGGCAGTCCACAAAGGCATAGCCGGACTTGACGAGGAACTGCCCGCTGAAGGAGATCTTGTGGTCGTTAAAGACTTTCTCCAAGTCGGCCGGAGTCACGTTCTCGTTGAGGTTGCCGATGTAGAGCTTGTTCATGGTGGCGGCGGCGGCGGGGAGGGGGCTCCGCCGCTGCGCCCGCTCCGTCGAGCTCCGGCCGCGCTTTGGCGGCGCCGAGCCGGGCCGGGCCGGGGGGCTTGGCTGGGCGGCTCCGCTTCTGCAGCCCCCCCAGCCCTCCCACCCCACCCGCCCCGCTGCTTCGCTTCTCTCTTTTCCCCCCCTTTTTTTTTCCCCTTTTTTTCTTTTTTTTTTCGGAGCGGATTTTTGTGCCGTTGGGGAGGGGGCGGCGGCCGCTGGAGGAGGAGGAGGAGGAGGAGGAGGAAGGAGGAGGGGGGTTCCGAGGGGAGGGGGCGGCTCCGGCGGGTGGCGGCGCGGGCAGGGCGGTGGCGCCGGCTGCGGGGGCCCCCAAGTCGGCCGAGTGGCACTGGAGTGTCACCGGACGCCTCTCGGCAGCCGGGGCACCGCCTCTAAATAAAACCGACCTGGAAAAATGAGTGAAAATGTTTGCTGGAGGAAGCCACGTGGTGATGCGGGAGGGCCCGGCCCCCGGGGGGAGGGGCCGGGGGGGAGGGTGCGGCCGCCACTTATTTATTTATTTTAATTTAAATACTACGTTATTTACCTCGGCGCATTCCCCCCCTCCCCGCACACCCCACACCCCCCTTCCCCTTTCCCCGGGCGGGGGGCGCGTCCCGGGCGGGGGTTCCCCCCTCTCCCACGCCATCCCCATCCCCTCCCCGTCCCGTCCCGGCCACTTTCCCATCTGCTGCAGCCCCCCGCCCCCAGCGCGCCCCTCCCCCCCCCAGCGCTCCCCTCCCCCACCCTTTTCCCCCGGTGCCTCAATGGGATTTTCTGGGTGTAAAAAACTTCGGCATCAAAGGGGCCGGGAGGTCCCCCTGGCGCCAGGGGATTGGGGATAGGGGGCGGCTTGGGGTGGGGAAGGGGACCCGCCCGCCCCCCCGGGGTTGGCCCGGCCCGGCGGGGCGGCTGCGGGACCCCCCCCCGCCCCCGAAGGGGGGGTATTGTCCCCGGCATTGTTTTAAGCCCTTCATGTGCAGCCCCGCGGAAGCCTTCGGGGAAGGGGGCGGAGGGGGCTGGGGGGCTCCTCCCGCACAAAAGGGCCCCTCGGGGGAGGAGGGTCGTTCCCCGACGGGGCCGGGGCTCGGCTCCAGGCGGGGGTCGCAGCAAAGCAGCCCCCACCCCCTCTCACACCCCCCCCCTCCCTTTTTCCTCCCCGCCTGCCTTTTCTGGAGACTTTTATTTTTAGGCTCAAGATGGGTTGAAAATAGCAGCGATCCCCCCCCCCCCCTTCCCTCCCACCAACTCCCCGATGAGCCACCCCCTCGCCTTCCTGCCTCCCCGACGGGGCGGGCGGCCGAGCCCCGGTGCTCCGGGGGGCTCGGGGCGGGGCGGGGGCGGCCGAGGCTCCCCCCGCTGCCTCCTTCCCTCCTTCCTCTCCCTCCGTGCTGCAAGTAGAGGCACGGAGCGGCCCCTCCGCGCTGCAATTAACTCTTAACGAGGAGAACCCGCTCCCGCCCGCCCGCCGCGCCGGGGGCTCCGCTCGGCTTCCCCCCCACCCCCCGCCCCATCCCAGCTCCGGCAAAAAAAAAAATTAAAAAAAAATTAAAAAAATTGAAAATAATCCCCCGAGAGGCGATTTTTGCCGGCGGAGGGACGGGCTGGGCGCGGGGCGCGGCTCTCCCCGCACCCAGGCGGAGATCGGGGGGGATCGCGCTGCGGGATGGGGGGCGGCCCCGACCCCCCGCCCGCCCCGCAGGTTTGGGGGGTCCCTGGGTGTGGTGGGTTCCAAGTGGGAATTTAGTGGGTTTATTAGTAGTTAAAGATTTGTTTGTTAAGGGGTTTGGCGTGGGGGTTTTTTTCCCCCCTCCCGATGAAGAGCCACGTGGGGAATTTGTTGGTAAATAAATTTGATGTTCCTCGGGAATCCGAAGTTTTGGAAAGCTGAAGAAAAGAGATGCACATGCCCCAGGACGTGTGTGTGTGCTCTGTGCTGCAGCCTGCTCGGAAACTCATTAAAAGGAATGATAAAAATCCTGGGAAATGGTTATTTAAAGCAAAAAGCCTTTAGCTTTCCCTCCTGTAGCCGACCCGTTCTGTGATCCCGGGATTTTTGCCTTCAGCCCGAGGGGCTGCTGCTCACCAGGGAAAGTTTGGTTCCCATCCTTCCAGCTGCATTACTTGGCTCTCCTGGAAGTACCAAACCAAATCAGCCTTTGTAGGAGCTCTGCTGCTTCCATGTGCGTTTCCCTGAGGTTTCCAGGGTGCAATCCAAGCTCCACATTCACAGGTGAAGAGAAGAGAGCGATGAAATTGGGAAAGAAACTTCCTGCAGCTCAAAAAAGGGCATTTCAAGCCTTTGCTGGGAGCAAACCCGAGCAGGCACCTCCCTGCTGTGCCCCCCAAAAACCCGGGGCTAAAAGAAATGATCCCCTATCTGCTCTGGATCCATCTCTAATCCTCACCAGGAATCTTTTGTTGTTGCTTTTATTGGTTTACTCGATATGTAACATAATCCTGTGCAGGGATGAAATGAAGGAAAGCAAAAAAAAAAATTTAAATAAGGGGGGAAATAGGGGGAAAAAAGTCCAAACAAAGAGGGAAGCCTTCCATTTAGATCAGAAACAAGGCAGGCTATCAGTCCCCCTCCTTCCCCTGGCTGGAGCATTCCAGATGCGAGGTATTTAGGGAATGCAAACAGCAGGGACTAAGTCATTGATCTGCTGGGGGGCAAAAAGGGGCTGCCCTCACCCCCAAAATGCCCCTGCCCGGGGCAAAACCAGCCCTGAAAATGCCCCCCAGCAAAGGCAACAGTTCCCTCCTGGCTGATTTCAATGTTTCCAGCAAGTGCCCCAGAATTCCAGGGCGATTCCTGGAGCCAGGGAAAGGCTGAGCAACAAGTTTGCACCCGGGCAGTGGCACTTGGGGAAGCCTCGGTGGGTTTTGTGCTCCCCCAGGAGCTTCTTCAGTCGGGTTGGAGCTTTGAAAATCCCTCCGGAAAGTTGATTTTTTTTTTAATTTTTTTTTTGGTGAGAGTTTAGAAGTGTTTTTTAAATTTTTACTGCCCCATTCTCCCACCAACAGAAAGCTGCTTCTGGTTTAACTCATAAAAGCTGATTTGGGGGAAAGTTGGATTTTTTTAAAAAAAAAAGATTTAAAGCTTTGACTCAGACAGAAATGGTCTGGATGAGTTTTCACAATTTCTCTGCAGGTTCTGAGAGGTTTCGTTGCCACTTGGGAGTTGGGGGAGATTTCTTAAGGGAGAAGGTTGAAGCTGGGTGGTAGAAAATGCAGCTGAGATTTCCCCAAAATGGGGATTTGATTGAAAAATATGTAATTCCTGCAGCCTGCTGAAGTGTTGTTGAGGCAGAATATCTCTAAAATATATCTAAAATAGAAACTATTTTTTATGAGAGATCAGCTGCAAACAAGAACAGATTATATTCTGCTATTTTTCTCCCAGTTATCATTTAAATCTTTCCTTAATTTGATTTTTTTGGTGTGACTATTTTTTAATTTCTGGTGATATCACCAGTATTTAATTTGGACAGCATTAAAGAGGCACTTAGAAACCTCAGAAACTTTGAAAAAAAAATCTTAATTTCTGAAAGTTTGAAAATATTTATTAATTGTTTTCTAATAAATAAGGGCTGAAAGTTTTCAGCAAAATACACAGGTCATAAAGGAGAACAAAAATGAGAATTTTGTTTGCACAGAATCTGTTTCAATCAAACCCCAACAAGCAGAAATAACCTGAATATGCAGCAAACCTGTCCTTAAAACAGAGGTGAGAATTCAGCAGAGTAAAACCAGTCAGGGTCACAGTTGGGAAATATTTCCTTTTCCTTAAGTGGAATCCCAGTTTAAACCACCTTTTGTTCTGTTTTTACGACGTGGAAAATATTCCTGACTGGAAAAAAGCAGCTCATATCTACGATCCAGTTTGTTAAACCTCGTGTTGATAAATTTGCTAAGAGGCAGGATTGCTCTAAACGCCTGGTTTGCTTTCAAACCAAACGAAGGCTGGAGGTGGAGGGTTGGGAACCTCCTGGTTCGCTGTGGGTCTGAAACCTCCTCTTGGCTTTGGAATGCTGGTTCGTGGGAGCTCTGGAGCAGAGGAGCATCCCCAGCCCCAGGGAAGGGGCTGAGCCAGGGCAGGAGCCCTTTGGCTCCCCCAGCCCTGGGAGCTTCAGCAGCACAAGTGAAGATGGAAATGGTTAAACCTGCAACTCGCTCCACGATCTGCCTCTTCCCCAAACATTGGAGTGCTCCGCTTCAAAACAAAGCAAACACTGCCATAAACCCTGCCTTCCAAATCAACTCCCATCTTGAAAAATCCTTCAGTTCTGCTCCTAAAAAACCTGGAATCTCTTTCAAACAAGCCCAACAGAAAACCACAACCAACCAACCATTGGCTTCTCCTCTCCATCTGCTGCCTTTCCGCTTGTGGGCTCCCACCAGGGCAGGGAGCTCAGCCCCACCGAGCTCCGGGGCTGCTGCTGCTTCCCAGACCTCCTGGAACAAGAATTCTCCAGTGGGGCTTTGGGAACACACAGAGAAATGTTCAAGTTGCAACCAAACAAAGCTGCTTGGAAGAGATTTAACTCCCCCCACCCCACCCCCTAGTGGAAATGGGTTGGGGTTGGGGTTTTTTGGGGCGGGGGGTTACAGGCATTTTCTTTGTGTAAGTGGTAAAAGTCTAAATGTAAGGAAAGGAAATTCCTTATCAGAATGAGCCCTGAGAAGCTGTTGTTGAGATAATCCCTTTAATTCAGGATTTTTCCCTCTAATGAAGATGCCACTACTTCTTATAACAGACTTTTTTAACCTGTCAATTCCGGGGGTTCTCCCCCCTCAAAAATGCCCAGGAGCAGCTGGAGCAGCCATTTCCCCCACAGATGGCTGGGGGAAAGTTTTGCTCTTGGTGGGATGCTAAACTGAACGAGCAGAGTTGGGAAAGCATGGTGGGGGATGAATCCTGCCGTTGCTGAACTCCCCCTGACCTTATCCCGGGTAGGAGCCGCTCTTTTGAACCCCCCTCCAAACATTTGCAGCACTTACAAAGCCCAGATGAAACGTTTTCCTTTCAGTGAATGGGGGGGTCTGTGTCAGGTTTCCTTCGGGTTGAAATAAATGGGTTTATCTCAGGGTTTGTGCTCCCCGAGGATGAATTCGGGGGCCCTACAATTTGGAGCCGGGGTTTAAATCCCCTGGAGAGCAGCGGGTCCTCCAGCCCTCACTGCTTTCAGCCCTGCACTTTTCAAACTGCCTGGAGCAGGAGGCAAGGGAAGGCTCAGCCACTAATTCCATGGCGTTTCCCCCTCATTCTTTATACCCAAAACAAGTGTCTCCCGGGAGGTGGGAAACTCCACAGCAACACTTTCTGTTGGGGGTCACTTTAAAAAATATAGGTCATTTCACAATCCCAACCTTGACCCAAACCCCAGCACGCTGCTGGTGCTGCCAGAAAAGGGATGTTGGAGAGCAGAAAGGGCACGAGATAGAAATAATTCCACGTTACTGAACCAGCCACTTGAGCAGGAACCCAGCCACGGACCGGGATGGGGAATTCCTTGTCCTGCTGGTGCAGACTTGGGATTTAGCAGGGCTGATTATTTCCTGCAGCTCCAGTGCCCTCGTCTCTCCAGCTGCTTAGTTCTGGTTCTCAAGGGGAGAATAAAGGATGTTTTTCACATCCAAATCGTTGCCCCAAGGTAAAGCACAGGTAGTTTTAATGCTGGAGCAAGTCTGGATCACCCCTCCAGCCTCTGGAAGCAGCAACAGCAGAGCTAAAAGTTGCAGTTTGGGGGATTTTTGGGTGCAGCTCCATGATCCAAAAAAATCTTCCCCGTGTGGATGTTTCAAACAAAAAAACCCAGAGAGGAGGAATTTAGTTCCAAAGGCAGGTGGGCACTCTGGGTGTGCTTTTTGTTGCAGCAGTGACAGCCCTGCAGGTCCCTGCTCCCAGGGGGATGACAAGGATTTAGGGAACAAAGAAACAAGCAGAGCATGCAACAAGGAGAATTCTGTATTCCCAATGTTTTCTAGTTCCCATTTTCAGTTGTTGTGGTGGTTTTTTTCCTCCCCAAAGGACTGGCAACCAGGAAGGCTCTGAGACATCCACCCCAGTGAGTTGAATTCCTCAAGAACAACCTCTGGAGCCTTAAAAGGCCCTCGGGATTGTTTGGAGTTAAAAGGGCGGATTGGCATTTAAAACCGTGTCTGGTATTTTGCCATTGGGATAGAACCTGTTCCTTTCCCACCAGCACCGGAGGGGGAGGCAGGTCTGAACCCAGAAGGAAGGATGAAGTGGTGGAAGTGATGGTTGGCACTCCAGACATCCCTGTAAAACCATCCAGGCATCCCTGGTGTCCCCAGCACAGCTCGGGGGGAATACTGGGCTGGGATAAGCCCAAGGAATGGGATGAGGAGCCAGGCAAGCCCTCACTGCCTTCAGCTGGAGCCAAAGCTGCTCTCCCTGCGTTGCTTTTCCCTGCCAGAGTCCTGGCATTTGGGATCATTCCCCTTCCTTTGCTGTGTGAGATCCAGAAGATTCCGTACAGGAGCGGGGACAGAGCCCTGGGAAGGGAGGGGAAAGCTGGACACAGGCTGTGGGGTCAGGGTTTGAGGGAAACAAGCTTATGTTTAGGATTTGTGCTCTGCAAAGGTGTGACAGGACAAGGGAGAATAAAACATGATGAGTTTCCTCCTCTGCAAGATGTTCCTGGAATTTTAGGGAGAGGAATGAGCTCCCAAGAAAAGCTTTGAGCCTCTGTGCCCTTGATAGCAGCAAAGTTAGGAACAGAATCCGTGCTGGGTCAGGGGTGGAGCTGGAATGATGCTCCAATCCCAATGATTCCAGGGAGAAAAGCTTAAAATTCCCTCCTTCCCCTCTCCCTGTGATTCGAGGAGCAAATGCTCGATTGGAGCTGGGGACAATCAGGAACCTCAGATCAGCCCAAAGCTTGGACACGACATGATCTTCACTGGGATGTGCAACACCTGAAACCCAGCCCTGGCACAGCTGAGGTGCCCGGGGCTGTGCCATGGAAAACAGCAGCTACAGAGCTCTGCTCCAGAGGGAAAGGGAAAATCCTGCTCCTTGGGAAGAGGAGGGAGCAGGAAACTGTGCCATGGAAGGAGAGATGAGAGAGCTGATGGAGCAGGACAGCCCCAACTCTCCTGTTTGATTTGCAGAGAGCCAAATTCCACGGGTGGGTGGCACCTGAGCCAAAGTGTCCCTGTCCCACCCTGGGATGCAGCTGAAGCTTGGAAGTGACAGGAGAAGGCAGCAGAACTCAGACAATGTGACAAGGGTGGTGCTGCTGGGACTGGGGTGGGCTGAGGCTGGAGGGGAGCAAGGTTTGGATCATTAAATAGGGAAAGCCCTGGGGATCCTGAAGGAAGCAGATAGGGACACATGGCCCTTCCTGAGGGCAGCACTTGCCACCCCTGCCCTTCCCAGAGCTGAACTGGCACCAGTGGGTATCACACACACAGTGCCCACCTCCCTTTGGAACTAAATTCCACCTATCTGAGCATTTTTTGTTCAGAATGAGAAATTTGGGAGTGGTTCTGCTGCCCCACCACGAGCAGCTGCCCCGGAATAACCACCACTGCAAACCCCAGGTCAACATTTAATGTTGCTGGATATTTATTTCACTCTATTAACTTTGCACCCAACAGAGGCACTTAATGAGAGGAAAACAAATAGGTTGCACTTTGGAGAAACAAGATATCGGGGTTGGCTGGGAGGGAAGGACCCAGAATACATATCATAAAGATATCAGGATAATCCATTTTATTGATTAGCAATTGTGCCAGCACTGTAAATTGGTCACTTGTAGCTATTCCAGGGCATCATTTATTACAGGCATGAGGTTCCTGCCTGGATGAAAAGCTCCTGGAGCCCCCCAGTTGTGTTTGGTGGCTAAAGGACTAAGCCATGGGTTAAGCAGTTGCTGTGAAAGTAGTAATTACCCCCTAATAGCTGGAGACTCTTAATCTACACTAATAATGTCCTTCTGAGCCTTTCTCAGGGTGCAATATCGGTGCCCAGTTTTGCTGGAGAGGTTGGGAGTTGTGTAACTACGGAACAGGGAGAGCTCGTCCTGCCAGCACTGGGAGGGCTGGATGGGGACCCTTCCGAGCTCTACTGGTGCAGGGATAGAGAGGTGGGAACCAGTATCTGACTGATACTCTCTCCCAAAAGAGAAAGAAACCACTTTTTAGAAAGAAAGTGAAAAATGGATAGTCTTTCTGTGGAATCATGAACCTCATCCTGCTGGATTTTGGCACGTTCGGGACAAGATCCACTGTGGTTGTGCAGTCACAGAACCCACTCCCACACCAAAGCCACCAACATTTTTTCTGCCATTATTACTGCAATCCCACTAAGGAATTGCTTCTTGCTCAGCCCTGTCAAGCAGAAATCCTCCTTCTTTCCCACACAGGTCCCTGATGCAGCTGAGCCAGCACAAACCTGGGAGGACCTGCACATCCCTCCTCCGGCCAGGTGTGTGGGGTTGCTGCTCCGAGCAGCTCTGCTCAGCTCCCCAAAACAAGGCTGGCAGACCTGAGGGGAAGGTTGTAACTTGGCTAACCTCCTCCAAAAGTTCAGGCTGCTCCAGGAGCCAGGCTGTGGACAGGGATGTGCTCTGGGAAGCAGCACAGGCAGCCACGGGCACCGCTCACTGTGGGAACGGCATGAGCAGAGCTTGGGTTGTGGGTTAGGCTGGAGCAAACACAGGGAATCCTGCTCTGCTCCTCCACCAGCCTGAAGCGGGATGTGATGGGATCCTACAGCAGCAGGAACACACCTGGTGGCAGTCCCAAAACAGGACTTGCCTGTTAAAATGGGTGCTGTTCTCCCAGAGAGATGCAGGGGAAGTGCAGCAGGTCTGACGCCGAGAGAACGTCTCCCCAGGCATGGGATCCCAGCAGAGCTGCTGGAAGTGGATTTACCCCTTGTGCTCTGCTGGCACAAGTAACATCTGCAGAGCAGCTGCTCCCCTGGATCCAGCTGTGCAGGGGCAGGGTGAGGTGGTGGCCTCACTGACCCGTGTCCCCACCAGCTGCAGAGCCACAGGGAAACGCTCCATCACTCACTCCGGACAGGAAAAGCCCAAAGAGGGGCTCAGGTCCAGCTGCTCCCCCTCACCCCAGCGCCCCTCACCTCGTTATCCTCACTGTTTCCCACTGGTTTCCTGTCTGCCACTCTCCAGCCCAAGTTTTCTCCTCTTGGAGCGCACATTTTGGGGAACAGAGGCTGGATTTGGGGCTTGCAGAGCCCTGGACTTGGTGGTGACAAAAGTAACAACGATTTTAGCCAAGTCGTTCCTCCTGTAAGAGAAACAAGGAGCAGGTTGGATCTCCCCACGGCAAAAGAAAAGATGGAAACTAAGGAAGGTTTTGCCATGGAAGGAGGTGCTACACAGAATTAAGATTTAAACCAATGCCACGTGCATTATGCTCCCAACCCATGCTCAGTCCTGATTTTGTGATATACCAATGTTTAATTGCCATTAATGCAAACATATTTTGAAAGGTTATTTCCCTGCTCTGGAGGTCAATGGACCTAATGAAGCAGCTCTAAGTGGGCTGGAATTGCTCTGCTTAGGTGCTGGATTTCCTGTTTACCTCCTGGAAGTGGGTTTGGTCCTGCACAGCTGAGGTATATAAACACCCCAAAGGGTCTCCTCGGCACCAGAACGACCTGAAATCCTCTGGGAGCTTCAGAGAAGGAGAAAGGTGAGAAATTCCATGTCTGTCTCTCTCTGTGCATGTTGGGCTGTAAAGGGAAACAGTCACTTCAGAGGAGCTGATGGCAAAAAACAGGTTGGGATTTGTACCTGCGCAGGGAAATGAGGAGAAATTGCTTTTTAGTTGCTTTGTGGGACCTCTCAGCTGTGGATAAAACAGGGATAATGCTTTTTCCAAAGCAGATGGTTTTACAGAGGGGACTGGAAGACGTTTGTGTTGCAAAGATCCCCCTCTTTTTGGGAAGAAATCAAATCCTGGGCTCAAACCAGTGTGGGGATCACAGGGAACTTGTGCCAGGCAGGGCAGGCAGAGCTCAGGGGCTCCAGGGCAGTGTCACACAGGCAAAGGGGTCTTGGATTAACTCAAAATGGTTTTCCAACAGTTTATGGAAATGTAGATGGTTTTCTTCCCTTTTGGGTAAATCCTGCAGGGAGGGAGTTCTGCCCTCCCCTAAAATTAGGGCTACCACACATTCCCTCTCCCAGTCCCAGAAATAAGCACCCTATTCTTGCACAACCTAGATATTTTCAGATCCATCATCATACCCACAGTTATGTCACTAAGATATGAAATGAAAAGCAAATAAGAGGGAAAACTTCAGTTATAATAATCGTGACTTTCCCCCCATTCTTATAAAAAATATCTCTCAGCTTTTTGAGTAACAAAATTTACTTCTGCTGTCAGTAACTATTTGTCTTTTGTTGCTTTAGCTCTAAGACATCAGGGATTTTGCCAGTGTTTACAGTATCACACCTTGCTTTTGAGGGCAATTTGATGTATCAGAGATAATGTAACCAGTTTAGTGTTTCCCCCACTTCATAGGAAGGGCTGAAAACATTTGTAAAAATGTCCCGATTTTCCAGAGATAAAAAAATGCCGCAATTACAACAACATCCAAACTTGCAAATTCTTGTTCTCTCCGAAACTATAACTGTGCTGTCGGAAGAGAACAAATAAGTACTCGGAGGAATAAAGTTCTATCATGTGTGAATAAATTATTGAAGGATGGGAGACGTGAGTTCTGATCCAGACCTTCTCTTCTGTCGTTACTCCCGTTAACAGCAGCTCCCTATTGCAATGCCATTCCCACAAATAAATATAACAAAGGTGAGGTGAGGGACAACCAAAATACCCCCGAGCCAGGAGCAAACCCCTTTCTGTGTGGAGTTTGCAGTGCTGGAATTGTAATTAAACGAGCTCAGATGTCCAAGGGCTGCAGAGCTGCGGACGTGAGGACAAGGAACAGCTTGGAACTAATAAATCTTGGAATCTGATCCTGTCACTGGCTGTGGGATATTTTTCATAACTGGTCTTCAGTCTGGCTCCAATCCCTGCATTAGGCATTATCCATCCCGACAGGAAAATCTCCCCAAAATTAGATCAGGCTCCTAAAGCCTGTGGCAGTGCAGGGTGGGATAAGCAGGATGCCATTGCTGCCGAATTCCCTGATCCGAGGGACGTTCCCATTCACAGAACGGAGGCTGAATCGACCCTTAGAGCACAATGAGGTGCCCACAGGGTCAGCTTGTAAACACGGGGGAAGACAAAGCCCTTCCCTCCGGGAATGTGCAACCCACAAGGAATTTGATGGGCACAATAAAAGTTTAGGGGACCAACGTAAAAAAGACGCCACGGTGGGAAGGAGAGTTGGCATGGAAAGAGGGATTTAACTGGGAAGGGCAGGAGAGGGTTTTGGAGGATGGAGGAGGCTGCTGGGAGCACCAGGACTGAGGGGGCACATTTCCAAGCACAGGCACGTGCCCAAGCACCAACAGCCCTGTCACTTGTCTGTGTTGCAGGGGCTGGACATCTGGATTTTCCTCTGCTTTGGAACGGAGGAACCAGCCAGGAAAATGTCTTTCAAGTCTTTCAAAGTTCTCTCTCTGCTCGTCGCCTCCCTGGGCTTTGTTTTGATGGAAGAGAACGTGTCGGGGTGAGTGTTTTGGAAAGCTCCCGGTGTGTGTTTTGAGCCTTTTCCAGCTCCTCACTGGAGGCAAATGGACTCTTTCCATTGGCATCTTGGTGAGTAGGTGAGAACACGAGTCCTGAGGTAGATCTCGGATAAGAGACATCCAGTGTACAGAGATGAGCAAGTGATAAGAGGGAGATCAAACTAAAGCCCTGAGCCTTTGAGCCAGAGCCAGGAACTCCCATGTTTTCCCTACAAACTTCATGGCTGTGGGTTAGGAAGAACAAGTTGGAAGTCAACCAGGGAGAGAAGGTTGTCTGAGAACAAGAACAAGATGTAATCATCCCCCATGAATGGGGCCAGAGGGCACCCAGTTCTTGGAAGCTTCTGAAATTATGACCAGTTACATAAAGCAGGTAGATAATAAAGATTTTCCCTCTCTTTCCCTGACTCCTGCTAGAAAATCTCCAACTACTACCCAAAAAGATCTAAACAAATCCTTACTAGAGCGGTAGGAATTGCTGCAATGCCTGACAGTAGATCTAAAATGGATCAGCTTTGAAATCCTTTGCTGGTTTGGTGGCCACCAGCTCTGTCTACACTGGTCTCAAGGTCAATCCTGCCATTCCCTCCGAGCCCCTGGAGGACACAGGGAAAGCTTTCCTTGGCTCTTGGTGTGCAGCTCACGGGAGGAGGGATCCTGAGCCAGATGAATCGGGAAATCCACTCTGATTCCAGAGCAGCAAAACCCACGCGGAGCTCGTGTTCTCCCGTCAAATCCGAGCTGGGAGCGTGAGAGCAGCCAGAAAAATGGATGAGGGGCATCCCAGCCCCTTCCCAGTGCTGGAATGGTCACCTGGACTGGGGGAGAGCTTAAAAGCTGCCCCCAAAAGCTCGCAGGGAGTGTATAACCCAAGCCCACCCCTCCCCTGGAGCGCTCCCGCTCGGAGCAGGACTCACTGTGTCCCCGTGCTCTCCTCCCAGTGCCAGCCTAGGGGCTCCCAGTGCCAGACCAGTGCAAAGACGCTACTCCGAGGCCACCCTGGCGAGCGATTACAGCCGCACCATGGACAACATGCTGAAGAAGAACTTCGTGGAGTGGCTGCTGGCCAGGAGGGAGAAGAAAAGCGAGTAAGTGCTTAGACTTCCAAAGCTCCGAGCATCCATCCCACCTTCCAGCTGTGGCCGGCCAAGCGCTGGCTGGAGGATGCAGAGCCCAGGATGTTTTCCTTGGAGTGCGGCGGGGATTCTCCAGGCGGTCCAGGTTTCTTTTTGTCTTTTTTTAAAGTTGTAGAAACGCTTCTGCTGTGTCGGTAACAGCACGAGTGTCTCCGGGTCCAAAGGCGCCTGGCAGATGGAGCGGGAGGGAGGCGGGATTTGGGGAAAAGCAGCATTTTGGCACCCTCTCGTGGCGTTTCGGGCTGATTTCTTCCCGTTGCGATTCCGCAGCGACATCGTCGAGCACTACAAGAGGGAGGCTGAGCCCCGAGTGTCAGCTGCGGGTGGACAACGGCTGGACCTGGGCACCCAAGAAGCCAAAGACTTCTTCACCTGGCTCCTGAAGGCCAAGGGAAATCAGAGGTGAGGGCGGAGAAGAGACAGAGAAAGGCTGGATGCCGGGAGGGATGAGGTTTCCAAGTGTTGGGTGTCTTGGGGGGTAACGGTGTCGTGTAGGAAAACGGGAGGATTCTGATTTGAAGAGGAAATTCCGTCTTTTGCAATTCTGTCTCACGGGAGAGGAAAAGAGGCAAGGAAAAGAAAAAGAAAGCTTCTCTAATTTCGAAATTTCTCACAAAATACAAATGCAAAAATAACACGCGGACGATTTGGGGTTGTGTCGTTTTGCAAATGTCAGCACAGGCTCATCAAAGCCTTGGCGAAGGTCAGAGCAGGGGTTTTTGACAGGGCTGGGGCACATCCGCCCCTCAAACATCCCAGTGCTGAGGGCGCGGAGGAGCCAAAAGGAAGAGCTTTGACCTGCTCAAAACAAAGCCCTCTTGGAAGAAAATTCGCAGTTCAAACGAGATGAAACTGATACGTTTCTGCCAAATGTTTTGATTTGATCAGATCAACCACAGGGGAAAAAAAAAAAAGCCAAACAAAACCAACCCCACTCGTTCACACTCTCAGAGTGTTGACCAGCTCATTTTAAAAGAGAAGGCAGATTATTTTTTCCTTTTATCGCTGCTTTTAGTGAGAAAAATCTGTCAACTAAACACGAAACCAGGCAGGAGAGATTCCTGCCTGATCCAGGAGGAATTTCCCAGTTTATTCCTGATCCGAGTGAACCCATAAAGGGCAAGGATTTTATTTTTTTAAGCTGTAATCATCTTAAAATACTTTTAAGATGTAATCACCTTAATGATTACACATCATCATTATTATAATACATTATTAAAAATCGTTTTTAATCATCCAAAAATGTTTTCATGATTTAATCACCTTGAAATTATAATGATCCCAGTAAATGATGGGAGGATGAGCTCGCTTCAAACAGGTACCTCTGGGCAAGGTAAGAGAGTCCATATGGAGCTCTCGGTGTTCCTGCAGCTCATCCCATCGTTTTCCCGTCGTTTTCCCAACCATCTGGCTCCGAGCTGGAGTATCTCAGCAGCTTTGTGCTGTGTCAGCAAATCCACAGCCTGTCAATAGCCTGTTCCACCTCCCCCCAGCCCAGCTTATGGCACAAATGTTCAAAAAGCAAGTTAGACTCGAGCCTGGAAAAAAACACAACAATCTGCTCTCTGGGGCTTTCTATATTTTAAAAAAAATCCCCCGATAAATGACTGAGGGGACACAATTTCTATAGCATGGAGGGATTTTGTAAAACTAACAGGTTGCTGCTGCTCAGTCCTGAAATGGTGGCAAGAAGGAAGGGGAGAAAAGCACTTAAAACACACAGTTCACATTTTAAGGCACAACCTTAGTGTTTTCTGGCAAAAAAAAAGGGGATTTCTAACTACAGGGGGTCATGAGACAGTCACCCAGAACAAGAATCGGGGGGTGTTTGTTGGTTTTTGCAGCTTTTGCATGACAACCGTGTCAGAAATGAGGGTTTGGGGGGAAATGAGCAGAGCTGTGGTTCACAGAGGTGTCTGGGGCCAAGCACTTGGAAAATCTGACACCCAGGGCTGCCAGTCGTCCTGAAAATCCAAAATCAAAGGAATGAGGGCTTTGAGGGATCTCGGGAGGTCGCTCAGTCTGACCCCGGCTCCAAAGCACGATCAAACTGGTCCTGACAGATGTTTGTCCAACCTGTTCCGGGGCAGGGGAGAGGGGGAAGGGAAAGCTTTGATGCCCAAGATTAATCAGCTTAATTAGTTTCATTTTAAAAAAATAACGTCTGGTGTGTTCCTAAACGTCCTTAATTACAAATAAAAATGGAAGTTGCAGGGGAAAGTCCCTTCGGAAACAAAGCTGTTTTGTCGGGAGGTGGGGGCGTGGGTGCTGCTTCCCCCACTCTGCCTTTGTGGGAGGATTTGGGATGCAGGGAGGGGGGCACTGGGTTGTTCCTTCCCCTCCCCTGGGCCTGACAGACTCTGCTGAGCAGCCAAAACACTCCAAGATCAAGGGATCTCCCAGTGTCAACACAAGGTTAAAGTTTTTTTGGGGGTTTATCCCAGTCGGAGAGAGAAGACAATAAAGTCTCCCTGTGAACTTGGAGGGATTGGGAGAAGAGGCTGTTAAACTCGGGATTTTTTTTGCCTCTCCTGTGTTTTTATGGGCATTTTTGCAGTTTTGCTTCTCTGGAAGGTTCAGAAGGGCTGAAGGATCTTTTGAACCACGAGTTTCTGACGTGGCTGATGTCGACAGATCTCTGCAGAGCAATGTGAGTGGTTGCTCTACCCATTTCCTACTGATCCATTGCCTCCAAAAATACTTTTTGCAGGGCTCAATCCATGAATTTGAGGTTTCTTTAGATCACCACAATGCTTGCATGGCGCAGTTTGGCAGCCCCAGCCCTGGAAGTGTCCAAGGCCAGGTGGGACACGGCTTGTGAGAGGTGGGAGGTGTCCCTGCTCATGGCAGGGGGTGGCACTGGGTGGGATTTAAGGTCCCTCCCAACACAAACCAGTCTGGGATTCTGTGATTTGAGTGGAGATTTTACAGCTCTGGCCAGAATTTTGTTCTGCAAAAGTCTCTTCAGACAACTCACACAACAGAACTGGGGGTAGGCAAATTTCAAGCCGTTCCTGCCCAGGGAAATGAGGATAGAAAAGCCTTTTCCCTACTTTTTAATGGGAAAAGGCAGGTGTTCTTCAGGCATCTTATGGGAAATATTTTTCCTGTGCATTTCATGCTGCTGTGAAAGGAATCCTGAGAGAAACACGAGGAACTGGGATGCAAAAGGTGCAGGGACAAGGAGATTCAAGGCACTGGTGAGCCCAGCTTATGGAAAATGGGGTAAAATGGAGACTGGGAGAGACAAAGCCACCATCCCTCAAAGCAGGGTGAGGAAAGAGCTGCTCATGCCAATGGGCAGAAGTTGGCACAGGGACAAAAAGGGATAAACTGGCCCTGGACAAATGTAGGTTGGGAATAAGAGGCAGCTCTGGGGTTATGGACGATCCCAGACAACGTGAGCTGAGGGGCAGCAGCTCCCAGGCAAAACAAGGCACTGCCAAATCCTGCAGGGAAACACTTATTTACATCCCTCTCCTCTACCCAGTCGCTGATTTTCCCCTAAATTTGCAGGTACTTACTCTTAGATATTAATTTGGATACACATCTGGCTATCAAAGTGGATTTGCAGGTAGCAGAGGGGGCTGGTTGGTTCAGAAGGGAATAAATGATGCCTCATTTCCCATAGGAAGAAATGAAATTTTTAAGTGCAGTTGCACAGGAATTTATGCTTTTCTTTCCCATTTCTGCCTTGTTAGAACTGCATAACTCCAGGACTCTCCCAGAGAACTCCCTCTTCATCCCATCAGACTCACGAGGAGGAGGAAGATTTCTTCTGCTCACCCTGCTCTGTGCACAGGGTCTATTTTGCTCAAGCAATAAAGAGTTTAATTTGAAGCTGAAACAGGATTTGGAGGAACTTGATGTGGGGATGGGCTATAAAACAGGACTGAATCGATAAATAAATGTCACAGAATCGTGGAATGGATTGGGTTGGAAAGGACCTTAAGGATCATCCCATTCCATCACCTTCCAACAGGGCATAGCCCCCAGCCCTGGGGGGGACAACGCCCTTGACAGATGGGACCCCCCAAACAGGACCTGTCCCCCACCCCAGAAGGGGACACCCACCCCCAAACAGGGTCTCTACCCCACACCCCGTGGGTTCCCAACCCCTGCAGGGTCTCACCCCCACCCATGCCCACACACACAGGGACCCCGGAGACCCCCAGACCCACCCCGAGCTCCACAGAGCCTCCCACCTTGAGTCCCTCAATGCCCCCCAAGCCCTTCAGACCTGCCTGAGGCCCTCAGACCCTCCATAGCCCCTCAGACCCCTCTCCGAACCCCTCAGACACCCCCATAGCCCCTCACACCCCCTCAGATCCCTCCCTATTCCCCCCATAGCCCCTCAGACTCCCCCATAGCCCCTCAGAACCCCCCATAGCCCCTCAAATTCTCCCATAGCCGCTCCATAGCCCCTCAAACCTCCCCACAGCCCCTCACACCTCCCATAGCCCCACAGACCCCTCTCCGAACCCCTCAGACATTCCATAGCCCCTCAAACCCCCCATAGCC